>CM033274.1:13932101-14259081 GCA_019343175.1 Oedothorax gibbosus | reverse complement strand
AAATGCACTCATAAATGTCATCAAAATTCCCTCATAAATACATAAAACCTTTTTGCTCATTGGCGCGTTTTGGGAAATAATTTCGCGAGAAAATAGACATAGCTACAAACACACCCATTATACAGCTCTAACACAATGACCTTCGAACAACCAACCAGCTTATAAATTATTTATAAAAGAAATTGCCTATTTGGCGAGTTTGAGTTAATAATTTGGCAAGTTTGGCAACGTATTTGGCAAAAAAAAAAATGAAGACATAAAACCTTAATATGAAGCTCTAGTGCGATGGCCTTTATTAACCATCATAGTTCAGTAATAGCTTAACTATACATTTATTGCTTAAATATGCATACATGCAGTCAACAGAAAAATCTATTAAAAAATCATCAAATAAACCCACAATAAAATATGGGAATGGAGACGGGCGGAATTACGTTACTTGAAACATGTCAATTATTTTTCAAATAATGAATTCAGCTTCTGAAGGTAATGGCAACAGAATAAAATAAACATTTTCAATTTTAATTATTTTCGTTAAAAGTTTTAATTAAGTTTTTCAGCAGATGGCATCAGGAAAGGAAAAAAATGATCGGATTTGAGCCAAAGTGGTGTAGTTTTTTCAGAAATTCGAATTTTCTCTAAAAATAGAACATTTTGAAACCTGAAAGTTCAAAATTCAAAATCTAAGTATGAACTACGCATTTGTGCCAAGTTACGAGTCAAACAGATGTCTAGTTTAAGAGTGTATGAGACACATACAGACACACACACACACACTTCATTTTTATTATTATAGATTTTCACTGTTGCCATTTCGTTAAACGTACGAGAAACTGTATTTAAAATAAAATAAAAACTTTTGAAAGAATATTTATTTATGTGATATATAATTCAGTTTGTATTGTTGTAATATCACAATAGAGTTCTTTTGATGGTTCATTATATATGTATGAAGAAAGATGCATAGAGAATTCTAACTTAACATAAAAAAAAATATGCTAAGTTTCGCTTTTATTTTTAAAGCATCAATTGTACAAATTATAAATTTTTTGAACTGTAAATTAATTTAACAAATTATAAATAAGTGAATTTTCGAAAGAAATGTAAATGGGAAATTGTGGCGACACAAATATATTTATTAAAAAAGATTACATCATTATTCTTCGAACTTCAAACAAATTTAGCAAACGATAAAGTTAATTATTAAATCTGAGAAAGAAGATTAATGAAAATAATTAATTTTGGCGTTTAAATGTTTGAATTACAACTAGCTAAAGGCTCTGTTTGGCGAATTTCTTTCTGAGGTGTATAAATAGTTTGTTTCTTGTTGAGCACAAATGTTGTGTGGAAGCGGTTTAAGTGACAGATTCTGTAACAAACCTACTTGTTTAAGTTGAACTGCTATATTTGTTTATAGTCTTTATTACATTGAATATACAGAGCGCAGACACATACGTTTACCTTCAGAGAAAAGAAAAGATAAGAAACTGTTACAAAAACTGTGCTCACGAGTCACGACACCTATTTATCTTTTAGTTGGTTAAGAGAAGACGACTTAGCAAACTTAAGCTTTAAACTGTTCACCTAGTCTAAAAAAAAAAGCACCAAAATTAATTTTGTTCTCTCACTTCTTTGAACCTTAATTAAAAATAAAAATATTTTCAATGCTGTAATTCCACTTCCGATTTAATAAATTTAATGAGCAGTTTTCGTCATCTAACCCTATGAGGTGATTCTTTCGTCATCTTACCCACTACAGAGCGTAATCTGACGAAAAGACAAAAAGAGGCTTTACAAGAAAAGAAAAAAAAAGTGCATTTGCAATACCTAAAGAAAAGTTTAAAATTTCTTTCCTTCGGCTTCTAGATGTCTGTGCTGTAATCATTTGAAGCGAGCCTTGTTATTAGTAATCCGGGTCTTAAAATGTAATTGTTAATTTTCTATTAATCTTCTAAAGGGCCTGGAAATGGGCAAAAATGTATGGCCGTTTTCACTGCACAAATTTTAAATTATATTTATTTCGAACATCTTATTTTTTTGTTTAAAAAATCAGAATGGGGTCTATTTTTAAAGAGATTATCTTAAAATCCTTTCCAAGTTTAAAAAAAGTACAATATGAATAAAACATTTATTATTTATAAAATTTTGAAATTTACTGTTATTGTAAGAAAGACCTCTGCACAAAATACGGAAAAGCCGTGTCTAAAGATTGGGAGGAATGAGGAGAAATTCAATTTTCGTCATATTACTGAGTTCGTTGTCTTACCCCATCTTCCCCTACCTTCAACTAACTCACTAACTGTCTACTTCACAGCATTTTTAAAAATTAAACTCCACATTCTACTTATATATTTACCGCTCTCGAAACGTCATTGAGATTTATCTTTTCTCTTCTCTTAAAGAAACAAAAATAAAATTTCAAAGACCAAAAAAACCTTATCAATTTATTTTGCTTCCTCATGGGATCGTAAATATTTCGTAACACCAGGTACTAAGGGTACCAGGTTCTAAAAAGGTACAAGGGGAATTTAAATTTACCTACTTTCAATCTATCCGCAAGTTCACTGTCTATGAACATACAGCAACAGTTAAAAGTGATCGTATACTTGGAAAATATTTATACTTTCTAAAAAAAAGCACTAAAAACATATAAAATACTTTTTATAATTGCGTGAAAAAAATCCGATTTTTACACTATAATTTTAATATCAGACGCGTGCGAAAAGTTATACTTTTTAGAAACAGTGATACAAAATTACTTTTTTCACCCAAAAGCAGTGAAAAAAAGTACTTTTTTTTCACTATTTTCATAAGATGCCAACATTTCAAGTAAAATTTCTATTTCATAATCTTCATAAAATCCAGAAATTTATTGATCTGCTTTATTTATAAATATTATGCGCGTGAATTTTATTATTTTTTTATTTTTGAATCAGTATCCATGTTCAAATGTTTGACTTTAAACTAAAAAATTAGTTTTCCTTTTGTAGTTCCAGAGGTTTATCGATGCCGATCTTCTTTACGTAAAAAAATTAGCACGTGAATTATTTTTTAACCAATGAGATTTGATTTTTTTCACGTAATTATAAAAAATAGTGTATGAAACACGTGTGAAAAGTAAACTTTTTAAAACACGTGTCATTATTTCACTCGCTCGTACCTCGCTCGTGAAATAAAATCCACTAGTTTTAAAAAGTGTTACTTTTCACACTTGTTGCATAAATAACTATTTTATGATTTGTAACACATTTTCACACTCACATAAATACTATCTCTTATGTAGTTAGGTGATACGCAGAATTTAGCGAAAGATAAAAAACGTTTTGGGCCAGTTAGATCTGAAAATTGAAAATCTATAAATATATATGTGTTTGTAATGAAATTATTAACCAAACTAATAGCTAATTTTTTTGAGGAACTAGCATTTATTTAAAATATTTTTGGAAGATATAAGCGTTTGAAGAAAGCGGAAAACTATCGTTCTTGTGGTTATTACTGTTTGTAAAATCTGTATGCTTTGAATAAAAAAGAACAAAACATTATAATCATTTGAAAAACTATTTAAAATGTATGTCACAAAAATTTTAGTGCAAAATATTGATTAAAAAATTTTATGAGTATTAATAACAATTTATCTTTTTCTACGCATGCGTACAAGATTTTTAAATGTTTTTTTACGTGATATTACTTTAATCTAATGGGCTTGTTTCACGTGGGATCTGGCAACAGCTCCGCGGTCTTGTTTTCATTTTTCTCGAATTATTTTGTTGATATTCGAAATTGAGTTTTCCAAGAATAAGTTATTTTAGTTGTTATTTTTAAAATAACAACTTCTTGCTGTGCTGTTGGTTGTTTTAATCATTTATCAAATCATTTTCAATGTATTCTCATTTCGATGCGCTGAATTGTTTGACGTATCACACTTGTCCGTAGCATTTGTAGTTTGGGCTATGAAAGTGGGTGACAGACGGATTGAACGATTATAATACCTTCCACTTTTAGCTTCCACACTACGTTTATAACGTAAAAAGTGGAAGGTTTTATAATCGTTCAGTCCGTCTGTCTGTCTGTCCGTCCGTCACCCACTTTCACAGAAAGAACCTCAAGTCCCACAGACAAGATGCATAGAGAATTCTAATTTGGCATAAAAAATATGCAAAGTTTCGCTTTTATTTTTAAACCATCAATTGTACTAATTATATATTTTTTGAACTGTAAATTAATTTAACAAACTATAAATAAGTGAATTTTCGAAAGAAATGTAAATGGGAAATTGTGGCGACACTAAAATATTTATTAAAAAAGATTACATCATTATTCTTCGAACTTCAAACAATAAAGTCTAATTATTAAATCTGAGAAAGAGGATTAATGAAAAAAGTTAATTTTGGCGTTTAAAAGTTTGAATTACAAATAGTTAAAGGCCCTGTTATTGTTATTAGAATTAAATCACCATTGCCATTCGCAACAATCGCCCGAGAAACTTAATTCTTTTAGACAATAAATTAAAATAAATTTATTTTTGCGACATCGATCAGTTTGAAATGACGTCAAATATATTTCACTACGAGATTCTTTGTATGTTGATATGAAATATTTTCATTCTATTTAAAAGCGAGGAATATTACATAGTTATTCTTTGAAATATAAATTAATTTTTGCAAACGATAAGTAATAATTATTGAATTTTCGAAATAAAATAAATGAAACTAGCCAAATTTAAGCATGTAAATGTTTAATATAGAATAGTAATGCTGTGTTTGTGAAGTGACTGTTGTGTGAAATCGGGTTAGTGACAGAGTCTGTTACAAACCTACTTGTTATATTATATATATTTTAGCTTCCACACTACGTTTATAACGTAAAAAGTGAAAGGTTTTATAATCGCCCAGTCCGTCCGTCCGTCCATCCGTCCGTCACCCACTTTCACAGAACGAACCGTAAGTCTCACAAACAAGTGGGATACGTCAGTTTGAAGCAAAAAATCAGATTAGGCTACATTCCAAATTTAATAAAAATTTAAATTAGAAGTTTATTTAAAATTTAAATAACTAAAAATTTAATCTACATTGAAATAACATGTAAATTCCATTTTTATTCAATACTAGCAAATTTATACCCGTTCTTCGCACGGATTAAAAAATATCAAATCTATCCAAGTATGTGTACCATATAACCTGTTAATAGGATCATAAACTTATGTTATTGTTCCCGCTCGTTATGAAGTATAAAATCCCGTTTCATTGCCTTAAAAATCCAAAATGAAAAATACGCTATAAAATGCACTCATAAATGTCATCAAAATTCCCTCATAAATACATAAAACCTTTTTGCTCATTTGGCGCGTTTTGGGAAATAATTTCGCGAGAAAATAGACATAGCTACAAACACACCCATTATACAGCTCTAACACAATGACCTTCGAACAACCAACCAGCTTATAAATTATTTATAAAAGAAATTGCCTATTTGGCGAGTTTGAGTTAATAATTTGGCGAGTTTGGCAACGTATTTGGCAAAAAAAAATGAAGACATAAAACCTTAATATGAAGCTCTAGTGCGATGGCCTTTATTAACCATCATAGTTCAGTAATAGCTTAACTATACATTTATTGCTTAAATATGCATACATGCAGTCAACAGAAAAATCTATTAAAAAATCATCAAATAAACCCACAATAAAATATGGGAATGGAGACTGGCGGAATTACGTCACTTGAAACATGTCAATTATTTTTCAAATGATGAATTCAGCTTCTGAAGGTAATGGCAACAGAATAAAATAAACATTTTCAATTTTAATTATTTTCGTTAAAAGTTTTAATTAAGTTTTTCAGCAGATGGCATCAGGAAAGGAAAAAAATGATCGGATTTGAGCCAAAGTGGTGTAGTTTTTTCAGAAAATTCGAATTTTCTCTAAAAATAGAACATTTTGAAACCTGAAAGTTCAAAATTCAAAATCTAAGTATGAACTACGCATTTGTGCCAAGTTACGAGTCAAACAGATGTCTAGTTTAAGAGTGTATGAGACACATACAGACACACACACACACAACTTCATTTTTATTATTATAGATTTTCACTGTTGCCATTTCGTTAAACGTACGAGAAACTTTATTTAAAATAAAAATAAAAACTTTTGAAAGAATATTTATTTATGTGATATATAATTCAGTTTGTATTGTTGTAATATCACAATAGAGTTCTTTTGATGGTTCATTATATATGTATGAAGAAAGATGCATAGAGAATTCTAACTTAACATAAAAAAAAATATGCTAAGTTTCGCTTTTATTTTTAAAGCATCAATTGTACAAATTATAAATTTTTTGAACTGTAAATTAATTTAACAAATTATAAATAAGTGAATTTTCGAAAGAAATGTAAATGGGAAATTGTGGCGACACAAATATATTTATTAAAAAAGATTACATCATTATTCTTCGAACTTCAAACAAATTTAGCAAACGATAAAGTCTAATTATTAAATCTGAGAAAGAAGATTAATGAAAATAGTTAATTTTGGCGTTTAAATGTTTGAATTACAACTAGCTAAAGGCTCTGTTTGGCGAATTTCTTTCTGAGGTGTATAAATAGTTTGTTTCTTGATGAGCACAAATGTTGTGTGGAAGCGGTTTAAGTGACAGATTCTGTAACAAACCTACTTGTTTAAGTTGAACTGCTATATTTGTTTATAGTCTTTATTACATTGAATATACAGAGCGCAGACACATACGTTTACCTTCAGAGAAAAGAAAAGATAAGAAACTGTTACAAAAACTGTGCTCACGAGTCACGACACCTATTTATCTTTTAGTTGGTTAAGAGAAGACGACTTAGCAAACTTAAGCTTTAAACTGTTCACCTAGTCTAAAAAAAAAAGCACCAAAATTAATTTTGTTCTCTCACTTCTTTGAACCTTAATTAAAAATAAAAATATTTTCAATGCTGTAATTCCACTTCCGATTTAATAAATTTAATGAGCAGTTTTCGTCATCTAACCCTATGAGGTGATTCTTTCGTCATCTTACCCACTACAGAGCGTAATCTGACGAAAGACAAAAAGGGGCTTTACAAGAAAAGAAAAAAAAAAGTGCATTTGCAATACCTAAAGAAAAGTTTAAAATTTCTTTCCTTCGGCTTCTAGATGTCTGTGCTGTAATCATTTGAAGCGAGCCTTGTTATTAGTAATCCGTGTCTTAAAATGTAATTGTTAATTTTCTATTAATCTTCTAAAGGGCCTGGAAATGGGCAAAAATGTATGGCCGTTTTCACTGCACAAATTTTAAATTATATTTATTTCGAACATCTTATTTTTTTGTTTAAAAAAATCAGAATGGGGTCTATTTTTAAAGAGATTATCTTAAAATCCTTTCCAAGTTTAAAAAAAGTACAATATGAATAAAACATTTATTATTTATAAAATTTTGAAATTTACTGTTATTGTAAGAAAGACCTCTGCACAAAATACTGAAAAAGCTGTGTCTAAAGATTGGGAGGAATGAGGAGAAATTCAATTTTCGTCATATTACTGAGTTCGTTGTCTTACCCCATCTTCCCCTACCTTCAACTAACTCACTAACTGTCTACTTCACAGCATTTTTAAAAATTAAACTCCACATTCTACTTATATATTTACCGCTCTCGAAACGTCATTGAGATTTATCTTTTCTCTTCTCTTAAAGAAACAAAAATAAAATTTCAAAGACCAAAAAAACCTTATCAATTTATTTTGCTTCCTCATGGGATCGTAAATATTTCGTAACACCAGGTACTAAGGGTACCAGGTTCTAAAAAGGTACAAGGGAAATTTAAATTTACCTACTTTCAATCTATCCGCAAGTTCACTGTCTATGAACATACAGCAACAGTTAAAAGTGATCGTATACTTGGAAAATATTTATACTTTCTAAAAAAAAAGCACTAAAAACATATAAAATACTTTTTATAATTGCGTGAAAAAAATCCGATTTTTACACTATAATTTTAATATCAGACGCGTGCGAAAAGTTATACTTTTTAGAAACAGTGATACAAAATTACTTTTTTTCACCCAAAAGCAGTGAAAAAAAGTGCTTTTTTTTCACTATTTTCATAAGATGCCAACATTTCAAGTAAAATTTCTATTTCATAATCTTCATAAAATCCAGAAATTTATTGATCTGCTTTATTTATAAATATTATGCGCGTGAATTTTATTATTTTTTTATTTTGAATCAGTATCCATGTTCAAATGTTTGACTTTAAACTAAAAAATTAGTTTTCCTTTTGTAGTTCCAGAGGTTTATCGATGCCGATCTTCTTTACGTAAAAAAATTAGCACGTGAATTATTTTTGAACCAATGAGATTTGATTTTTTTCACGTAATTATACAAAAATAGTGTATGAAACACGTGTGAAAAGTAAATTTTTAAAACACGTGTCATTATTTCACTCGCTCGTACCTCGCTCGTGAAATAAAATCCACTAGTTTTAAAAAGTGTTACTTTTCACACTTGTTGCATAAATAACTATTTTATGATTTGTAACACATTTTCACACTCACATAAATACTATCTCTTATGTAGTTAGGTGATACGCAGAATTTAGCGAAAGATAAAAAACGTTTTGGGCCAGTTAGATCTGAAAATTGAAAATCTATAAATATATATGTGTTTTGTAATGAAATTATTAACCAAACTAATAGCTAATTTTTTGAAGAACTAGCATTTATTTAAATATGGAATATTTTGGAAAGCAACTACGTATCGGTATTGACTTGAAATTGAGCGGAAAAAAACTATCGTTCTTGTGTTATTACTGTTTGTAAAATCTGTATGCTTTGAATAAAAGAACAACATTATATCATTGAAAAACTATTTAAATGTATGTCACAAAATTTTAGTGCAAATATTGATTAAAAATTTTATGAGTATTAATAACAATTTATCTTTTTCTACGCATGCGTACAAGATTTTTAAATGTTTTTTTACGTGTTTTACTTTAATCTAATGGGCTTGTTTCACGTGGGATCTGGCAACAGCTCCGCGGTCTTGTTTTCATTTTTCTCGAATTACTTTTGTTGATATTCGAAATTGAGTTTTCTAAGAATAAGTTATTTTAGTTGTTATTTTTAAAATAACAACTTCTTGCTGTGCTGTTGGTTGTTTAATCATTTATCAAATCATTTTCAATGTATTCTCATTTCGATGCGCTGAATTGTTTGACGTATCACACTTGTCCGTAGCATTTGTAGTTTGGGCTATGAAAGTGGGTGACAGACGGATTGAACGATTATAATACCTTCCACTTTTAGCTTCCACACTACGTTTATAACGTAAAAAGTGGAAGGTTTTATAATCGTTCAGTCCGTCTGTCTGTCTGTCCGTCCGTCACCCACTTTCACAGAAAGAACCTCAAGTCCCACAGACAAGATGCATAGAGAATTCTAATTTGGCATAAAAAATATGCAAAGTTTCGCTTTTATTTTTAAACCATCAATTGTACTAATTATATATTTTTTGAACTGTAAATTAATTTAACAAACTATAATAAGTGAATTTTCGAAAGAAATGTAAATGGGAAATTGTGGCGACACTAAAATATTTATTAAAAAAGATTACATCATTATTCTTCGAACTTCAAACAATAAAGTCTAATTATTAAATCTGAGAAAGAGGATTAATGAAAAAAGTTAATTTTGGCGTTTAAAAGTTTGAATTACAAATAGTTAAAGGCCCTGTTATTGTTATTAGAATTAAATCACCATTGCCATTCGCAACAATCGCCCGAGAAACTTAATTCTTTTAGACAATAAATTAAAATAAATTTATTTTTGCGACATCGATCAGTTTGAAATGACGTCAAATATATTTCACTACGAGATTCTTTGTATGTTGATATGAAATATTTTCATTCTATTTAAAAGCGAGGAATATTACATATTTATTCTTTGAAATGTAAATTAATTTTTGCAAACGATAAGTAATAATTATTGAATTTTCGAAATAAAATAAATGAAACTAGCCAAATGTAGCATGTAAATGTTTAATATAGAATTAATGCTGTGTTTTGCGCCTTTTTACCTGTTAAACATAACTGTTATGTGGAAGCCGGTTAAGTGACAGATTCTGTTACAAACCTACTTTTTACGTTATAAACGTAGTGAGGAAGCTAAAATGTACTCTTTTTAAAATGACAACTTTGTTTAGCAAGCAAATTTTAAATAATCTCTTAATGGTGTTATTTTTAAATACTTTCCGAAAAGCAAAAACACCCAGTGTATAATTTGCATTTTGACATTCATAAACGAATATAAAATTAAATTAAAACTAACCAGCTTTTTATGCAAAAAAATAGAAGACTGGGTACTGCTTTCTTAGTTATGTTACGTTATGCAACAAATGTGAAACAATGTAACAATCGCATAATGCTTCTTTGAATCATATTATGACGTCATTCCAAACTGATAAACGTGACAAATATTAGTTTTCCTTCAAATATTCGCATCTATATATATATAAAAAAAAGTCGTGTTAGTTACACTATTTATAACTCAAGAACGGCTGAACTGATTTGGCTGAGAATTGGTGGGGACGTAGCTTAGAAACAGAAATAGGCTATAGGATACTTTTTATTCGAACCCAAACGGGTGTAGGAGTGCAAAACGTGAGCCGATTTCCCCATAGAAATAGCATTGTAAGATTAGAATTTATACTTTTTATTTCAATTTAAAGAAATTTCAGTGCGTTAAGCGCGAACGAAAATTAAGAAAAGGAAAAAAAATCATGTGGGTTTAATTTTCTGGATTGTTATTTGAATATCAGTATTTTATTTTATTTGTTGATTTTAAATATTTTGATTTTTTTTTATGGTGGATCAGATTTCCTCAACTAGATTTTAATTATGTTTCTGAATTTAATTGATGTTTACAAATTGTAAGAAATGAAGATATGGCGGAATATATTCGGCATAAATATGGAATTTGTACTTTATAAAACTTTTCCAACCATACAAGAGGATGAATGTCTGTTTTGTTTTCTGATGTTAAGATGGCGTAATGGCCTATTGAGTTTTGGCATTGGCGGCTTTTGGCGAATTTGTAAATTAACGTAGGGTAGCTATTCCCATCCAGTTGTATGGGTTAGGGTTAGTTTGAATTATCGTCGCATTAAAGCTACACACGAGGGCTATTGGAAACGGGAGTCGTAATTTAGAACCACAGTCAAGTTACGAGCCGACACGTGAGTAGGTACCCAATGCAACTTTTTAAGGGCGACATCGTACGCAGCGTTGGGAATTTAGAGGATATTTAAAGTGCCCTTCCTCTATACGAGGTATTATTCGATGGACATTTTTTGGCTGCACGAGCCGTTTATAGGTCGGAAGTTATTTTGGCGATGCTCGGACCTGAACCTGGGACCTACCGCTTGCAAGACGAAAGTCTTTACCGACTGGGTCCCCCAGCCCTATCGAGTTGTATGAAATATGAAGTGGAATGGTTTACCACATTTGGGCAGTTTTGTTTTGCGCTAATCGTGAAATAGAAACAGGCCATTATATGATATAGCTGTTCTGGCATTTGAACAGGGGCCTATGGGAAAGCAGGGGTGCCTACAAGGGGGGGTCAACGACGCAGACTGCGTCGTTGAAATTTTAGGGGGGGGGGTTGAATTTTTTTTTATAAAAATTAAGAAACTGCCAATCTTAATTTAAAAAAAACTCAGCTAACTCTTATTATTACTAATTATCTGCCCCCCCCCCCCCCCCGACGCAACACCTGCGGGGGGGGGGGGGGGGCTCAGAACTTGTACTCTGGCGAATTTTTATTTGGTTTTAAATAAAACACAAAGTGGCAAGAAAATCAAAAGTGGCTCCAATTTTTGTATATTTTTTTGCCTTCAAAGAATATGAATGGGTAACCATAATTCGAAGCAACACCCAGGAAAAAAAAGGAGTTATAAATTATGTTCGATGGCGTCTACCATACCATACCAGACGAAGATTTCTGACAATTATTTCCAATAAACAATCCGATCACTGTAACTCATAAATTTTTACGCAGTTTACAAAACATTTCGGTGAATTGATGACGTTTGCCAATGGTATCAATGAGATATTCCCGCCATATTTTGCAGCTGGCTCATAAATCTTTCGAACTTTGTTTAACAGTTTTACGAATTAATGACCTTCAGATAATATTTCTGACTGTTTAGAAATCTTTTCCGAATTAGACTCGAAGCCAAAATAACTAAATGATTGCTTTAGAATCACTAGGAAAATACTTGTCGTCTTGTGTCAAATGTGTGGGTCTGGGGTATTGAATATAATTAAATAGTTCAATTCCGAGTTTAACGATAAGAAGTTTGTTATATTTAACTTTAATTTTTTAAATTTTAGTTTTTTTTTAAGTGAAACTACCTCTGTAAACATTATAAAATAATTCTGATTTGTTTGATATGTCAAATGTGTTGTATTAGATAAAAAGCTATACCAAGATAAACTTTTTGATGCATTAAGAATTGAGGGAATGAATTGGAAGCCGTTTTTGATTGGATCACGTGCCCGGCTATTTTTATTGATTTAAAAAATAATATAATTACAATTTACATAAATTTTGAGCGGAATTTTTACCAATTAATTAGATTCCGATACTTTTTGCTGTAAAAAAAACCTTTTTAAAGGAAAATTAAAAATAGCTTGTAATTCCGTATTATAAAAGATATTCCAACAAAAGGTGCTTCCCTTTTTCGATTAGGGGCAACTCTGCTTTGACCTATCAGTAGAAAAATATTAAGAAGAAAGTCAGTACTAGTGTTTTATTTCTTGGGACAAAGTTACGGTCCGGATTTAAAGATTTGCCGCTTGTAGGCTATACGATTGATTTGCCGCCCCTGTCACAATATTCTCCCCCTTCGGGGAAAGGTAGCTGGTTAGCTGCAAAATAGGGTGGTATGTGTTGTTTAAAATAGATACACATATTAGAATCATCTATGTACCTTTACACGCTAAATCGAAAGCGAAATAGGCGATTTTTTAAAAAAACTGTTCGACTATTTTTCTTTCAACTTCGAAATCCGGGAGGAGAGGTGCAATTGCCCTCCCAAGTCGCAGCTAGCATGTTTGCTACGAAATATTAGTTTTATATATACATTTACGGTTTACGCATTAATGTAAATTATTTGTTTTCTTTCTTAAAAATATTCGAAAATTTATAATAATTTTTATTTGCCGAATGCTGTTTTAATTGGTCGTGAAATTTGCCGCCCAAAAAAATTCGCCGCTCTAGGCTACAGCCTACTTAGCCTATTTAGAAATCCGGCCCTGATGTTACCCCATTCGATGGTACTTAAAATATCATTTTACTATAAGGTTTTCTATATACACCGTAAAGATGTAGTCAGAAGCTACTTTGGCTAGGTACTCCATTAGCCCATATAAATAAAAAATCCTCATCGTTTTTTTTTTTTTTTTTTGGGGGGGGGGTAATACTTTTCTAGGGGGGGGGTGCGTCGTTAGCTCTGGGGGGGATCGGCACCTCTGTGGGAAAGCCCTCAAACTCCTGGAAGGGCCTGGATAAAATCAACCCCTCATATCAGAATGGTAGGAGATTATAATATCCTGATAGAGTGGACCAGTGGAGAGGGGATCAATTGGTATAAAATAAAAGTTTACATAAAAAACTACTAATTAGGGTTATTAAGGGTACACCTGTGCAACGCCGGGTTTATAAAGCTAGAAGCTAAAAAAAGCAAAACATTATTATTTAAAAAATTATGATTAAAAATATTAAGGATTACGCCTAAGCTCTCTGTCCAGATATGATTTCTGTAAAAAAAAAATTAAGAGTTTCGAATCATAAATTTGTGAAAATTTTTTTAAAAAAAATTTATTTAAAAATATTAAAAATCGTTTAAATACCACATAAGTCAAAATATTTTGTTTGGCTTATTATAACTACTAATCAGTAAAGCAATGTTGTTTTCATATCTTAATTATTAAGTGCGTGGGAAAGTTTTGTATGTGCAGCTCATTTAACATTTCGGCGGGGAAAATTTCTATGTCTCCAACACTATAAAGTTACGAATAAAAATTAAGTGGTATTTCGTGTCAAAATTTATCAGAAATTTGATATATCAACTAAAAATTGGGTGTTGTACTGTTAATATTGAAAATGTTTGGTATACTTTTTTAATATGAAGACGGTCCCTTATACAAATTTTATGTCTTGCAATCAATTCAGAATGTTGTGGATCAACAAAAACGAAAAAGTTCGATTCTCTAGGATGAATAACGGCCTAACTTATTATTGATTGCAACTTTTTTTTTGCGCCGCTGTACCGGTGACATGTTTTTTTTCGTTGTTCGCACAATTTTTTATTGCCCGTCGGTCGTCATCCTAAAGTGACATCCGTTGTATCTTGGATCAACCAAACCAACTGCGTCTTACGGTCACGTGGTGTGAAAGAGAATAAAACCTAGAGTTCCGAGTTCCGTTCACAGATTAATTCCAGTTGCAATTGAAGTGACAGAAGGAAACATCTACCAATTAAGCCAAGAGAACAGTAAGTGTATTACTAATATAATTAATTTTGCGGAATTTGTTATTGTAGTTAAATTTGATATTTAAAGCTAATTCTACCTACAGTCCCTGGACAAATTATTAGACGCACTGTATTTTTTTTAGTAATTTTATATTTCTTAAGAGTTTTTATGCAATAATGGTATATTTAAACTACAATATTATTGATTTTTATTTAAAAGAATTGTTGTAGACTACATATTTGCATTTATTTTTTAACATATGGCAACACTGTGTTGACAAAGTGATACATGAACGTAAACAAGTACAAACCTGTATCAGTCCGGAATCATCATCCTCAAATACAGGAGACAGTACAGTCTTTGCATTGATAGCATGCCGCGCAGAATTAAAACTTTGATAGCGGCTAAAGGCGGTTCAACTAAATATTGACTTTTAGTAACATTAATTTCACTTTTCTTTAAAACTTAATAAACTTATGCTTTTCTAAATTAATGCTGTTTTATGCATGTCAAATAAATCGGTAATTGATTGGATAATATAAAAATACAAAACAAATAAATTTAAAATAATTAAACGGTACAATATCACCCGGAAATTAATATTTTACATGAAATCTTGCAGTGCGTCTAATAATTTGTCCAGGAACTGTAATTGACGATTTTTGTAGCGTTAGTCAATAGTTAAAAATATCTTTTTAAATTTAAAAATAATCAAATTACATATAACGCCAATATTTAGTTGCAGCAAGTATAGATTAATTATTCAGGTAGCTTTAGTTTCCATTTAATGTTAAAGTAGTAGATATAAGAACTTTTTAAAACAAGCGATTCATATAGATGGATATGATAATTCTTAATGGAATTAGCCTTTTTTAAATAATTCACTAAAATAGTTATTTATAAAAATTTGAACGATTATTTTACTAGGAAGGTATAGCGAATTTACTTTAATAATATTTAAAAACATGTTATTAATTGAAGAACTTTTGGGAATAATTCTAATTTTTAATAATTCTTAATAATTCTTAATTTTTGGGAATTTTCAACACAGTTTTATGTTTTTTATGTTAAGAATTAGTAATTAAAAAACTTCTGTCTTTGATAATTGTAATTGTAATGGTAATTTGTTTAGGGGGGGGGGGGTAAGTATTCCTATACTTTCGGACAGTGTTGGGCAAATTTTAATTGCAAAAACAATTAATGATTAACAATTAATTAATTGTTAATTGTTACTACTGCAATTAACAATTAATCAATTGTAATTGTGAAAAACTGCAATTAACAATTAATCAATTGTAATTGTGGAAAACTGCAATTAACAATTAATCAATTGTAATTGTGGAAAACTGCAATTAACAATTAATCAATTGTAATTGTAGAAAACTGCAATTAACAATTAATTAATTGTTAATTGCAGTAGTAACAATTAACAATTAATTAATGTTACTCCGACTATCCGGCCGGCCGACCGACTGCCCGACCGACCAAGACCGACTTCCTGACTGACTACGACCGACAACCCGACCGTATGGGTTAGGGCTAGTTTGAATTATCGTCGCACGAGGGCTATTGGAAATGGGAGTCGTAAGTTAGAACCACAGTCAAGTTACGAGCCGACACATGAGTAGGCACCCAACGCAACCGTTAAGGGCGACATCGTTAGTTAGTCAGTCAGTCAGTTAGTCAGTCAGTCAGTTAGTTAGTCAGTCAGTTAGTCAGTCAGTTAGTCAGTCAGTCAGTCGATTAGTCAGTCAGACAGTCGATCAGTCAGTTAGTTAGTCAGTCAGTTTAGTCAGTCAGTAAGTCAGTTAGTTAACATAATGACTAACTAGTTAGTCAGTAACTAACAATCTGACTAACTGACTGACTGACTAAGTAGTCAGCCAGTTAGTAAGATGACTGACTGACTACTTAAGTCAGTTAGTAAGATGACTGACTAGTTAGTAAGATGACTGACTACTTAGTCAGTCAGTCAGTCATCTTACTAACTGGCTGACTACTTAGTCAGTCAGTCAGTTAGTCAGATTGTTAGTTACTGACTAACTAGTTAGTCATTATGTTAACTAACTGACTTACTTTTAACTTACTCTGACTTAGTCAGTAAGTCAGATAGTTAGTTACTGACTATCTGAATTACTCACTGACTGACTGATTAGTTAGTCAGTCAGTCAGTAAGTCAGATAGTTAGTTACTGACTAACTAGTTAGTCAGTCAGTTAACTGACTAACTAACTGACTTGCTGACTGACTAACTGACTGACTGACAAACTGATTGAATGACTGACTGACTGTTTTACTTACTTACTTACTGGCTGACTGACTAAATGACTGACTAACTAACGATGTCGCCCTTAACGGTTGCGTTGGGTGCCTACTCAGGTGTCGGCTCGTCACTTGACTGTGGTTCTAAAATACGACGCCCGTCGCCAATAGCCCTCGTGTAGCTCTAGTTATATAATTCAAACTAAACTAAACCGACTAACTGACTGACTGACTAACTGACTAAATAACTAAATGACTAACTAACTAAATAAATAATCTCTAATATTTTTTTTAAAACAATCGAGAAAAGGACAAAAATCTATTTTCGGGATTTTGGTTTGTCGGGATTTCGCCTGCCGGGATAATGTCCCAGACCCATTTTAATTGCTTCATAAAACAACTAAAAAAGTTAATTGCAATTAATTTAATTGCAAGGTGCAATTAAAAGTTCAATTGCAATTAATTTAATTGCAATTAATTCAATTGCAATTAATTCAATTGCAATTAATTCAATTGCAATTAATTCAATTGCAATTAATTCAATTGCAATTAATTCAATTGCAATTAATTCAATTGCAATTAATTCAATTGCAATTAATTCAATTGCAATTAATTCAATTGCAATTAATTTAATTGCAATTAATTCAATTGCAATTAATTTAATTGCAATTAAACTTTTAATTGCGAGGTGCAATTAAAAATTCAATTGCGATTAATTTAATTGCAATTAATTTAATTGCAATTAATTTAATTGCAATTACTTTTACAATTGACAATTGATTAATTGTATGCCCAACACTGCTTTTCGGATATACATTTTTTTAAACTTTACATTCAAGTATACTTTCGAATAACAATTATAAATATTGCGCAGTACTGAATTAAATATAATTAATCTACATTTCCACATCCATAAATAATATTTTTTAAAAATTAATGAGAAGTCTTTAAGTTTTTCAAGACCGCTCACAAATATTTTTCAAATAAGTATTTTTAAATCTTCATTGTTTGAAGTCCAATTATGAGAATCAAATATGGCCGTGTTCTCAAACATTTGGATTACCTTATTTTTCAGAATAAAGTTTATATTTTAAATAATTACTGTATGTAAATATTACTTCCAAACTTCAGTTTACAAGTTTTCTTAAGGGGGAATGGGCGCGCTGGACCGGGGGTCTCCAAAGCAAAGTGCATCAGTGTTAATCCTATGGAGAAAAAAATATTTTCTCTGCACATTTTTCCGGCTGTATTGAACATTTTTACAAGCGGATTTTTTTATGTGATAAATGTAGCTGACTTAAAGGTCCCGACCTACCCACTTTTTGAAATTGGTTCGAATATTTTTTTTTAAATTTTCAATAAATAATTTTACACAAAATATTCAAATTTATTTCGAAAAGTGGGAAGATAGAGACCTGTAAGTTATCTACATTTATTATTTAAAAACAACTGTTTGTAAAAATATTCAATACAGCCGGAGAAATGTGGCAGAGAAAATAGTTTTTTCGCGATTGGATTAACACTGAGGCACTTGAGTTTGGAGACCCGCGGTCCAGCGCGCCCATTCCCCCTTCATGCTATCTTTGTCAATATAAACTAGAATGTCCAAGCTTTCCAAAAATGTCAACACCGAAGCAGCTGATTTATTACTTATTAACAAATGATGTGCTAAGAGATGATGTGCTAGAGGGTCAAGCAGATAACGGAGGTATTGGAAAAAAACTAAGTTCATTTTCAGCGGTTAATTTATTAGACATTTTCTATTAAAACAAGTTAAAATGGTCTATTAATTGCAAAAACTGTCAAAAATTGTTTATTTACAACACACCATACTTGTTTGAAAACAGGTTTATATAAAGAATATATGCAGACGATTTTTTTTTTCAGGTGTGAAGAGGTTATAGAATTTTTTTAATGCTTTATTTTTGTATACAAATGACCTTGGTATAAAAATAGATTTAGCCTACCATTTGTAAAAGCGGATAAATCCAATGAAATTATGCCATGGAAGTAGAGCGAAGTACTAAATTTAAGAAGTATATATGCAATCGGCAAGTGTATGCATACTTCATTTTGATGTTTGATTAGTAAAAATTTAGCGAGCCCGCGTATTTGTAGATGGTGTTCAAGATAGCGAAATAAAAAGATTGTATGTTGCAGTTAAAAACACTTGAACTTTTCAATAATTTGATAGCCTTCTAAAATGTAACGAAGAGAGAAGACGTAGTTACTGTAGTTAAGGGGATACGGTACCCAAAACATTCTTCCTAGAAATAATAACATAAACTTGTAAATTATAGTATTTTTTATATAATGTTCACTTTAAATAAACATTTTCTAGCAATAAAAACAAATATTTACAAGTAGTTTTTCATTTTTATAAAAATAAAGTCAAAATTTTGAACTTTTTTAAAACGCTACTCCTCGTTCAATTTTCAGAATAACTCCACCAAACTTTTATAGTTTGTTTTGAAAACTATTTGTTCAAGAACTGTGAATGGATTTAAAAATGTGAGCTACAGTTAAAAAGTACTGGAAATCTCAAAAAGTCAAAACAAAATTACAAATTATTGAATTCAACATTTTTTTAATAACAACTACACATAGTAGACCTTATTCCATGCACAAATTTGTGCACCATTTATCTAAGAACACAGGTTAAAAATGTCAAAGTTCTAACTTAATTAGCAAAAAAGCCTTAGGGATTTATTAAAACACAAGAATTGAAAAAACGCGGAACAGAGAAAACAGGTTGAAAGCAGACGAAATACGTATTCAAACTTATAGGAATGATACTAGAAAATATTTAATAACTTTTTTTCTACAGAAGATATCATTATGAAACTTTCAGTAAATGTTCAGAAATATATTGTGAATAATAAGAAGTAGAAACAAGTAGGTTTGTAACAGAATCTGTCACTTAACTCGCTTCCACATATTTGTTTTACGAAAAACGCGCCAAACAACATTAATTTATATTAACACTTACAAGCTAATTTGGCTAGTTTCATTTATTATTCGAAATTCAATAATATTACTATCGTTTGCAAAAATTAATTTATATTTAAAGAATAAATATGTCATATTTCCTCGCTTTTAAATAGAATGAAACTTTCATATCACCATACAAGGATTCCGTAGGAAATATATTTGACGTTCATTTCAACTGATCGATGTTGCAAAAATAATTTATTTTAATTTATTGTCTAAAGAATTAAAGTTTCTCGCGAGCGATTGTTGCGAATGGCAATGTGATTTAATTCTATAAAAAAGGCCTTTAGCTATGTGTAATTCAACTTTTAAACGCAAATTACTATTTTCATTAATCTCTTTCTCAGATTTAATAATTAGACTTACGTTTGCTAAATTTGTTGAAGTTCGAAGAAATGATGTAATCTTTTTAATAAATATTTTGTCGCCAACAATTTCCCATTTACATTTCTTTCGAATTCACTTATTTATAATTTGTTAAATTAATTACAGTTCAAAAATTTAATTTGTACAATTGATGCTTAAAATAAAGCGAACTTAGCATATTTTTTTTTATGTTAAGTTAGATTCTCTATGCATCTTCTACATACATTATATAAACATTAAAGAACCATTGTGATAATACAACATCCAACGAATTATCACATAAATAAATATTTTTCAAAAGTGTATTTTTATTTAACAAAAGTTTCTCGTACGTTTAACGAAATGGCAACATGAAAATATTGAAAAAATGAATTTGCATGTTATTTCATGTAGATTAAATTTTAGTTATTTAAATTTTAATAAGCTTCTAGTTTAAATTTTTTAATGAAATTTGCATGTAGCCTAATCTGATTTTTATCTTCAAAATGACGTATCCCACTTGTCTGTGGGACTTGTGGATGACAACAGTGAAAATATGAATAAAAATAGAATTTGTATGTTATTTCAATTAGATAAAAAAAATTTAGTATTTAAATTTAATAAACTTCTAATTAAAATTTTTAATGTAAATTTGGAATGTAGCCTAATCTGATTTTTTGCTTTAAAATGACGTATCCACTTGTCTGGGACTTGTGGTTCTTTCTGTGAAAGTGGGTGACAGACAGACGGACAGACGGACAGACAGACGGACTGACGATTATAAAACCTTCCACTTTTACGTTATAAAGTAGTGTGGAACTAAAACTGAAAATCGAAAAAAACTGAACGTGTCCACGGAACCGTCTAAGATAATTTTTTCGAATTACAGATCTTGAATTACAGATATATATAATTTACAGATATTTTATAAAACAAATGAAATTACATTTCATGCCTAAAAGTATTTAATACCTGAAATGCAATAAAATGAGTAAAATTTGATACTTTGATTTTCTATATCAATCACCAACTCAGAATAATCACTTTTTTGACCTTCCGGTTAATGGAGTCAGTTGTTTTATTGGATCAAATGTACTGGGGATCGATGTGATTCATTTAAATGTCCGCTACTGTGTGATATTTTTATTATTTATTAATATATTACTATTGATGCTCTGTGTTTTTGGAATAATCTAACAACGTTTCTATAATAGGAAGAAAGTGCGTATTTTGATAAAATAAATAACTTCGTTGTTTGGAATAAGGCTACGTCTTTGCATAAAATTACATTTTTCTCCTCATATTTTACTTACATTCACGTTTTGCATTCTTCGAACAGTTTTATTGAGTCTAGACAGAATTCATTATCTGGTTTAGTTTAGTTTGAATAATCTTCGCACTAGAGCTACACGAGGGTTATAATTCATTGTCTGATCATGTCTGGTTAGTACATATTCTATTGTCTAACTATGTATGAAACGAGACATAATTTGAATTCTTACAGTCGGCTGCGCAGAAAAAATAGTTATTTTTTGTAGTCTTAGATATGTATCACTCTTTTGTGTTATTACTATGTTATTACTATTGTTATTACTATGTGTTACTATGTATCACTCTTTTGTGTCATGTATCTGTAAAATATGAAAAGACTTATTTAGCTCCTATAACTTATAAAACATTAAAAAAAACATTCGTAGTACAACATTGCATATATAGACTCGTCAGATTATTTGAAAAAGCAAAATCATTAACGAATATTCTACGAGTTAGTTTAGAGAGTATTGTTTTCTGCAAATCTATTTCGAGAGTGTTTTACAAATATATTTAACGAATATTTTACTACTTTATTGAGAGGTATTCTACTACACATTTCAAAAGATAATCTCCAACATCATAAAAAAACTACGATTTTAAAAAGAACATACACTCTATGACCTTATAAGATAAATATTCTCTTCTCGTACCATTTAACTAAGGTAACACTAACAATATATAAAAACTTTTGTCTACGTTCATATACATACAATAAAATCTCAAGACATAGGGTTCATAAATTCATACATATCTCTTGGTGTTTCCTTTTCTTGAAAATTCTCTTAAAAGATTTAAAGCGGCGGAAGATTATATTTCGGTTTTGGTATGCTTATCTGCGACCGTTGTGTAATTTGCACTTACCTGTGCTTTCACGGAACTACAAAGACAAGTGAACTTATGGATTATTCTAGGTTAAAAATATATACGTGAAATGTAAACTGTCGAGATATAAATTAAACGTCAGTAGGTACTATTGTCTATATTTCGTCGTCTGACCAAGAAACTAGAATACGTCATGTCAGTCATCAGTCATGTCATTAATGTTTTATGTCTAGTTGCTTTTCATTGACGATAAAGTTTTTTTTTGCTAATGCTACTCTACTATTTCAATCAATATATTTGTAGTTTTTATGGCAGGCTTTTTTTTTAATTAATAGTGACAAATTCGGTTTTAGTACATTGTATGGAGACTACACTGTAAAAATACAGCACATTTTCCACACATTCACAGCGCATTCTGTATCAAATGGGTATGCAGCTGGCACTTCGAAAGAAAATTATACAGAACTTTGCTGTAGTTTTTTTAGCTTGCACATACTCAGTTAGCCTGTAAACAAGAAGAACAAAACAAATACAAATGCAAAAATTGTCGACCAACAACAGGCCAGATGAAACCCAGCAAGGTTGGTCCAAAATAAATCTAATACTTTACCAGTTTCCAATGACTATCAAGATTCTTCTTAAAATCTTCTACTATCTTCGAATACACCACATAATCTGATAAAGCATTCCACTCATTGACAACTCTATTGTAAAAATAATGTTTTCTTACCTCCCTTCTAAAGCATGATTTATTTAATTTCTGATCATGTCCTCTGGTCCGGCTATTTAAGGCAAAACCTAAGCCCTCCATGTCTCCCTGTTTTATGAACTTGAATAACTGATTTAAATCACCCCTAGCTCTCCTATTTTCCAGGGAATACATGTTTAAAAAGATCTTAATCTGTTATCATAATCAATAGCAGATAGACCCGTAATCATTTTTGTAGCCCTATGCTGAACTTTTTCAAGCAACTCTATATCTTTTCTGATGAAGGGAGACCAAAACTGAACAGCATATTCCAGATGTGACCTTACCAATCCCCTATACAATGGCAAAATGATCGCCTTAGATTTAGAAGTGATACTTTTTCTAATATATCCCAACATTCGATTAGCTTTCTTACTTGCTTCAACACACTGTTTACTTATTTTGAAATCATTGCTCACCAAAACTCTTAAATCTCTAACAAACTCACTATCTTGGATACTTTTTCCCTGTAAAACATACGAATGTTTAACATTGTTCTTACCCAAATGCAAGGTTTGGCATTTGTTAACATCTGAATGACATGCCCCACCGAAGCCCATTCAGTAATTTTCGTAAGATCATTTTGTAACTGCTCGATTTGCTCAACAGAATTTACTTTACTCGTCACTTTAAAGTCATCTGCAAAAATACTTAACTTTCTATTCAACCCCCAGCTGATATCATCAATAAACATAATAAATAAAATTGGCCCTAGTACAGCCTTGAGGCACTCCACTTACTACTTCATTCCAATCAGAGTACTTACCATTTATGTGAACCCTTTGTTTTCTATTGGTCACCAATTCAATCAACCAACAAGCAGAATACTGACCAAGGTAACTCCGTGACCTTGGTGAGTGTTCTTCCTTTGTACCAATCGAGGAATTCAAGGTGGAAGTGGTTGGGACACATGTGCTTAAAAATCACAGCACACCAGTAGGGGTTACGTTTACCGGTTCGGGTGCTGCAATATTATTGAAAATTTTCACAGTGTACGAAACCTGGGAAATATCCCATAAAGGCATTTCCTTAACCATGTCGAGGTAATAACTCATTAAATAAAACGAAAAAAAAGTCAGAAGCGTTCTGTACCCTGATTTATTTACCCTCGTATTTAAATGATAATCGCACAACGCTCGCCACCATTGAAAAAGATAAAGAAGAATGTATAGAAGGAAACCTTCATTTGGCACATACACGGTAAAATTTTTAATATCTACTCATTGTATAACATAGTAATCACTCATTGAATAAAAGGTAAAAAAGTGAGGAGCGTTTTGCATCCTGATGTATTTACTCTTGTATTTAATTAATAACCGCACAACACTCGCCATCATTGAAAAAAGATAATGATAGAATATCCCGATTTTTGGTTTTGAAAATCTAATCACATTAATCATTTCTATATCTCTAACAGGGCAAAAAAAGAAGAATGGACTTCGAGGACATTTTAAGCGAGGTCGGTGGCTTCGGTCTGTACCAGAAACTCCTGGTGGTCACCTTCATGATCCCCTCCTTCATCGTCATTCCATGGTTCTCCATGAACTCCATCTTCGTCAACAACGTCCCTGATCATTGGTGCCGGGTCCCAGACCTTGACCACTACTACCCCAACCTGACCACAGAGGAATACAAAAGCATGGTCCGACCACACCACCATTCTTCCTGTACCACTTGGGATGTGGACTGGTCTGCAGTGAACTGGACTGGAGTACCAGATCCGAACTGGAAGACCAAGGAATGCGATGCCGGGTGGGAGTACGACCAGACGAACTATGATGCCACGTCTGTCACCTGGGTATGTCATAATACTATAATAATACTATTTATACTACATAATACCATAATATACATACCAGATTATACCATACCATAATATGCATACTACATAATACCATATCATACTATGCATACCACATAATATCATACCATAATATACACTGCTCAAAACAATTAGGGAAGCAATTTGCGTACTTTTGTAAACCCTTTGAGTTCCAACTTTTTATTTTTTATTTTAAAAATTTAAAATTTGTGAAATAGAATCATTATGCATCCAGAATAAAATGGTAAAAAACAGGGGGGGGGGGATCTTATTTTTTAAACTAAAATTTAAGTGGGAAAAATTGGAACCATAACTTTTGAATAAATTATAACAATATTTTTTCAAAACTTTATTGGTTAAAAAAAGTTCAAATCAATTTTTAAACATCTAAGAATGCAAGCGTGAAGAATTTAGGGTCAATTTATTTCATAAAAATTTTTGGAGTGAATTTTATTTTACCATGATTTTCATATTTTCATTTAATTAGAGTAATAATAATAATAATATTTTTTTTTAATTGCACAAAAATAACAGATATTAATTT
Source organism: Oedothorax gibbosus (assembly GCA_019343175.1). Lineage (NCBI taxonomy): Eukaryota > Metazoa > Arthropoda > Arachnida > Araneae > Linyphiidae > Oedothorax > Oedothorax gibbosus. Next base: position 14,233,711 of record CM033274.1, on the reverse strand, counting down.
GAAGGGGAAAAAATACAAAAGCAATTATACAGTAGATAGAACACCAAGGGTCTTTTGCAGAATAAGGCAGCCTGCTACTTATCCGCAAATGTTCTGTGGTTTTTAATGAATAACTCGACTAAGCATTAAACGCAACACAACTTTAATAATCAACCAAATATCAACAAAACATAACAAATAAAAGTTAGCTACTCGTAAACTAAATCATATCAAGTAAATCAAAAGAGAGAGAGCTTGCAAACATAGTTACGGTTATTATATACAGAAAGTGTCAGTTACAGGTACAGTGTGAAGTACAAAAGTACAAGGATTTGCATATGTATTAACCAGATCCGCCACAGCACTCCCCTCCTAAGTATCCTACTGGATACGAAACTGGACCCTCCTGCCGCTCCTTGTTACATACTCATTTCTCTTTGGAGACTGAAGCACATTACAATTTGTTGGATGATCATCAGAGAGGAAGGCTGGTTTCAGGCGATCTATTGAAATCCACTTGGTATTAACACCAATCTGTAAATAATAATATTTAGCTTTACGTTTTAACACATGAAAAGGACCACCATAGGGAGGTTGCAATGGCTTACGTACAGCATCATGGCGTACAAAAACATGCGTACAGTCTTTAAGAGCTTTCGGAATATAGACTGAACGGTTATCCCGACATTTAGTATCCAGAGGTCGTAACTTAGAAAAACACTCTGATAAGCCACGTATAAAATCCGTTTGTGATGTGGGATTCGAAACGGGCTCAAAGAACTGTCCAGGTAACCTTAAAGTCTGGCCATAAAGCATTTCGGCAGACGAGTGCTTCCAATCTTCGCGTACAGCCGTACGTAAACCAAGAAGAACAAGAGGAAGTGTGTCGACCCAAAAATCAAGTGGGTTGCACTTAAGGGAAGATTTTAATGTTCTATGAGCTCTTTCTACCATGCCATTGGCTTTAGGGTTGTATTAGGTGGTACGTACTAGCTCTGAGCCAAGGGAGCGAGCTAGTTGCTTGAAAACAGCAGACTCGAACTGTCTCCCCTGGTCACAAGTAATGCGAGCTGGCGCGCCAAAACGAGCCACAAAATTAAGTAAAAAGGCTCTTGCAACCGTTACAGCAGTAGCATCCGTTAAGGGTACAGCTTCAATCCACCTTGTGTACCTGTCTATTACAGTTAAGCAGTAAGAAAAACCTTGAAATGTAGGCAGAGGGCCGACTAGGTCTAAATGAACATGCTGGAACCTAGAATTCGGCGACTGTATCTGACCTATAGGTGAAATAGTATGCCTGCTAACTTTTGCTTTCTGACAAGGTACACAAGTGCGGCACCAAGAAGCTACATCCCTACGGATCGAAAGCCAAACATACCTCTTAGACACTTGCCGTAAGGTAGGACGGGAACCAGTGTGAGCCAAATCATGAACAGAGTCAAAAATAGTTCGTCTAAAAGAAACTGGTACATATACACGTACATTACTATGAGAAATATAACAATACAGTTGAACATTCCAATTAGGAAAATCAATTAACTTTATTAAAAGACCAGTGGTAGTTGGGGCCTGCAAATATGATTGCAGCTCTTTATCCGTCAACTGCTGGACTGCCATCTCCTTAAAATCTATTTGAACAGGGTAGACTATTTCTTCCACCCTTGAAAGAGCATCAGCAACTGCATTATGCTCACCCGAAACATGCCTAATATCAGTTGTAAACTGGGAAACGAACTCAACTTGACGCAGGCGTCTAGGAGAACATTTCTCAAAGCCCTGAGTGAATGCATAGATCAGTGGCTTGTGGTCAGTCATGACGTAGAAATTCCTACCCTCAAGCATATATCTGAAATGAATAATTGATAAATAAACAGCTAAGAGTTCTTTATCATAAGCACAGTATGCTTTTTGGGCATCATTCAACTTTCTAGAGAAAAATGATAAAGGTAAAAAACCGTCACTAGTTTTCTTATGCAAAGCACCACCAACTGCCACATCACTAGCATCGGTAAACAGGACTAGCTCGCAGTTTGGTTCAGGGTGAGAAAGTTGGGTGATATGGACAATACTGTCTTTACAGAGCTTGAAAGCTGTCTTTAGAATGTCAGTCCACTCAATAACCCTTTTATCGTTCTTTTTAGAACCACGAAGCAAGTCGTTTAAAGGGGCATGGATTTCAGCTGCTTTAGGGCAGAACCTTCTGTAAAAATTTAAACAACCTAAAAATCGTCTTAAATCGCAGATGGTCATAGGAAGAGGGTAATTTACGATTGCGTTGACTTTTTCAGGTAAGGGCCTACAACCACGACAATTTACAACATGGCCAAGGAAAGATATCTCAGGCACAACAAACACGCATTTTGCAAATCCAACCCAAAAAGAACTTCATTAATAAAACGTTGAAAAGTCTGGGGTGCACCACAAAGTCCGAAAGGAAGAAACATAAATTCAAACAAACCAAAAGGTGTAATAACTGCCGTTTTTTCAATATCATTTTCAAAAACCGGAATTTGGTTGAAAGCGCGTACCAGATCAATTTTACTAAAGATCTTTTTACCAGCTAGCTCTTGCGTGAAGTCATGCAAATTTGGCAGAGGATATTTGTCCTGACGGGTTTTGGCATTTAATGCTCGATAGTCACCTGTTGGCCGCCAATCAGAATTGCTTTTAGGGACCATGTGCAAGGCGCTAGCTCAAGGGCTCTTAGAGGGTCTACAAATGCCATGCTCAATCATATAAGCAAATTCGGCCTTAGCTGCTTTAAGTTGCGCTGGGTGTAACCTGCGAACTTTAGCATGCACAGGAGGGCCAAACGTGTCTATGTGGTGTACCGTACCATGCTTAATTGAAAGGGGTATAGGGCTAACCCTAGTAATGTCCGGAAACTCCTGAACTAAGTGATGGTACTTTGTATTACCCACAATAGTTTTGATACCAGGAACAATGGTTGGTAGGACCTTACCCCTTTGTTCACAAGTCGTGAGAGGGTCAATTAGCTTCCGGTTTTTTATGTCAACCACAAGACCAAATTTCTGAAGGAAATCAGCACCCAAAATTGGCTTAGATACGTCAGCAATTATGAAAAGGAAGTCAAATTTCCTACGCAAACCTAAATTTAGAGACAGCAGTCTCGAGCCATAGGTCTTTATAGCAGTGCCATTTGCAGCACTCAAAACAAACGAGCTGAGTGATCTGCAACCTTTGAAAGATGCAGGTAAAATACTTAGATCTGAACCACTATCAACCAAAAACTGGATTTTACTTTTAACATCAGTAACAAAAAGTCTATGACTAACGAAACCCGTACCAGGGGTTACTGTTTCCGTGGACGGGCTTACTAGTTTAAAAAAGAACACGGTTCAACACAATCTCTAGCTTTGTCACCAAATCTTGCATGGTACCAACACAGGGTAGAATCTTTATCTTGGGCTGTATTGCTATCCTTAGACTTGCTCCTAAATTTCCCTCGAAAGTAGGATTTATTACAAGAGTGGCTACGACCTCGAGGTTTTTCAGAACTTTTTGCCAATTCAGCGATTTGAATTTTTAAGGAGCTAATGTCTTGTCGTAGGTCGGCTATTTGAGCCTCCAAAGACGAACTTTCAACTGTTTGACAAACCGCTGTTGAAAAACTAGTATAACCTCCGAGATCTTATCCGCTAATCCTGGTAATTTATCAAGTGTTTCTGAACTGATCGAAAGAATTGATTGTACAGTTGTAGGAAGACGTGATAACCAAATAGTTTTAATTACATCCTCCGAAAAGTTTTTTCCTGCTAACTCTCACATACGTCGAAGTAATGCAGACGGTTTAGAGTCTGCGAGAGTTAGATCCTGTAACAGGGTTTTGATACTCTCCGTTTGTGAAACAGCATAGGTATCGGTCAACCTCTTCCTAAGTACCGTATAAGGTTCTTTAGGGTCAGGTGTTTCGATCAGATCAGAAACCACCAGAAAAGTTTGCTGGTCCAGGGAAGCAATTAAACAGTACGCTTTGGTTTTTTCTGTAGAAATACCAGACAGTTCAAAATTAGCTTCCACTTGAGAAAAATACAGGCGCGGATTCTCATGCCAAAAGGACGGTAAACGCATAGAGATTTTGTCAACTGATTTTGTTTCTTCTTCCGTAGACATTTTAGGATATTACCAAAATACTTCTTTTTTAAAGAAATAAACTTTTTGCAAATAGTTTTGGCACTAGTAAAAAAAACAAGAAAGATTTAATGGCAGACCAGCAATCAAAAGGAAAAAGGGTAGAAAAAAACTTACCAAACTAGCTCAAAAATCTAAATAAATACGAAATCACAAAAAGTTATGCATAGTTCTTGCTACAGTAAAGTAAATTATATTGCGCTTTTCACGGGGCACTCCTGCGACGCTGCGGCGGAGAACTCCAAGGCAGGCCACGGCACGGCAGAGAACTCCAGGGCAGGGTACTGTGCGGCGGAGAACTTCGGGGTCGGCTACGACGGGGAACTCCAGGGTCGGCTACGGCGGGGAACTCCAGGGTCGGCTACGACGAGGAACTCCAGGGTCGGCTACGACGGGGAACTTCGGGGTCGGCTACGACGGGGAACTCCAGGGTCGGCTACGACGGAGAACTCCAGGGTCGGCTACGACGGGGAACTCCAGGGTCGGTTACGAACATTACGCAACATTAATACTTAAATTATTATTTAGGAACCAATTTCGGATTTTTAATAGATCTGAATTAATTAAACTGTTTAAGTCTTCATATGCAGATGAGGATGAATAAAGTAAAACAGTATCGTCTGCGAAGCTAATATAATTTTTCTATTTATATCCATATTACAGAAATCATTAATATAAATAAGAAAAAACAAAGGGCCCAACTGAGAACCCTGAAAAACTCCTATTTTTATAGGGAGCCTATCACCTAAAACACCATTTACTCTTACATATTGAAAGCGATTTGCAAAAAAGGACCTGAGTAAACCGAAAAAAATTCCACGAAAACTAATTGAATATAATTTAAACAATAAAAGATCATGATCTACAGTATCAAAAGCTTTTGCAATGTCCAAAAAAAGTCCAATCATAATTTTATTATTATTAATACTATTATATACAAAATTGTTAAAATTAAGCAGGGATGATTCGGTGCTTGAACCAGGGAGAAAACCAAATTGGTTTTTTGAAAAGAAGTTTATACTATTTAAGAAAGATAACATTTTTTCATAAGTTATTTTCTCAAAAACTTTAGATAAAATTGGTAGGATCGAAATGGGTCTATAATTAGTAAAATTATTTGGGTCTCCCTGCTTAAACACAGGAACAATAATAGAATTTTTCAAAATGTCAGGATAAATACCAGTGTTAATTAAGTTATTGAAGATGTCAGTATAAGTTTGTAAATGGTCAGTACTTAATAAAATTTTGAGTAGAGTAACATTCACGTCGTCAATGCCACAACTTTTATTAGGGTTTAATTTTCTAATGACATCAACTATATCCTGAGGTTCAATATGTGAGCAGAAAAATGATTGAGAATTAGTCTTAAAACTCTGTCGGTATTGCTCGTTATCGGACACAAAACTTGGAATAGATGCAAAATACGAATTAAAAGAGTTGGCTAACTGGTAATCACTTGGAGAATTAGGAAGAACAACTTTCTTTTTCTTGTTTAATATATTATTAACAACATTCCACTGTGATTTGCTAGTAGTACACTCATTAAAAGATTTTACTGTTCTAATTTTATTTTTAAGAAATTTTACTGTTGATTTATAAGCAGTTGAATAATATAAATCTCCTGTGTATTTTATGTACTTTTGATAAAGCTTTTCTTTAGTTTTTATAATGTTTAAAAGATCAGGTGTAATCCAGCTGTTTTTGTTTGTTTTTTTGACATTAGTATTTTCAAAAAAAGTAAAATTGTTTTTGATAGCTGTTAACCTATCATGAAATTCCGTAAACAAATTGATAGAATTAATATCTTTAAATTTAAAATCATAATCTGTTAAGAAATTTTCAATGCCTTTATAGTCAACATACTTGTGTTTTGGAGATTTTTTGGGAGTTATAGCATTTTTACTTTAGCATATTAAAAAAACAAACATTTTTTAATTCTTCAAAAGACATGATTCTTCCATTAAACGATAAATTAGTTCGAGCTCAACTTAGTGGAAAAAATTCTCAAGCTGATGATTCCAAATGGAATCATTGTGGATGAAAGGGTTTAAACCATGCGTTCCCCTAATTGTTTTGAGCAGTGTACATACTACATAGGGTAGTAGTGTTCAAAGTATGGGTGCCGAGTCCCAGACCTTGACCACTACTACCCTAACCTGACCACAGAGGAATACAAAAGCATGGTCCGACCACACCATCATTCGTCGTGTACCACATGGGATGTGGACTGGTCTGCAGTGAACTGGACTGGAGTACCAGATCACAACTGGAAGACCAAGGAGTGCGATGCAGGGTGGGAGTACGACCGGACGAATTATGATGCCACGTCTGTCACCTAGGAAGGTCATACTACTGTGTAATAATAATATACATACTATATAATACTATACCATGAGGGCTTGATCTACTATAAGGCCCGTTAAGCCAGGGCCTAATTCCTCCGAATTTTAAGGAACCCCTAAATTTTAATTTCTATTATGCTAAATGCTGAAGACAAAATTTGAAAAATTGGTCAAAAAGCATCATCATTACGGGCAATCATACATACAATTTTCCATAAAAATGCCCCCAAAATTTTTTATACCTATAGTCTGAGTTTTCCTAGATCAGGCCCTGTATACCATAACATACATACAACAAAATATGCGATTTGAATTCAGATGCGATTTGAATTACATAATATACATACAACATAATACCATACCATAATATAATACATACTACATAATATCATCGACATCATCTATAGCCGGCTATTTTTACCGTTTTCGAGCAGAAGGCTGGGCGTATTGATGGCACACCTCCTGACCGGGCACCCAAAACTTACACTTCTTCTGTTGGCATGAGATCAGTACATTTGTGTAGTGTGGGATAGTCTACTAAGTTTTCACAGTATCTTATTCGATTGCCAAGCTTTCACATTGGGCAGGCTTTAACATTTAAGTACATCTTTAAATCAGATTTTGTCTTATTTACCCCCCATGCTATGTTTTCCTTTTCAGTTGATATAGGCTTCTATTCTCTAATGGAGTGCCATTTTTACGAAGCATTTTAACCTTTAAATTAGAATAACCTAGAGTTTGGCGCAGTATGGCCTCCGATGCCCTTGCACCATTAAACCCAAACTTCTATCCATGCATACTTTGGACAAAATTCGGAAACTATAAGTCATTTATTCCAGTATCTTTTAAAATCATGAAAACGCGTTTGATATCTGCAACTTTACGATTGGTGAAGTTTTCGAATGAGGATCAATTGAGGATGAATGTTTTTTCGTGTGTGTTTGAGTTAACATTTAAAGTCACTGTTAAAAATGCCAGTAAGTAAATCATTGTAGTTCTCTGGCAGCTATCTGAATAAAAATCAACCACAATATCTGCTGACTAAGTTTCACTAACTAAGGTCACTAAACTTTGCTGACTTACGAAAATGTCATGGCTGTTTATATCTGCGTGATTTAATATATCAATGGACACTTTTCATTTTTAGCCATTGAAACAACTTTGGCTAAAATTGGGGTTCCTTGTCGGTTGTCCCATAATTATCTATATGAACTCTATCTTCGTTAATAATTCCTTGACTATTCATGCCGCGTCCTTACGTTGAAGATATCTACTCTAAAATGAAATTTTCAAAAATAAGTAAACAATACTGAAATATGAGTACTTCAGACAGTCAAAATATCTCCGAGTAAATTTTACTTTTATTAGAAACTGGCATACACTCTTTTCTGGAAACATGCATATACTCAAGAATGAAACAACTGGTAGTAATTATTTAACACGTCCATGTTTCAAAAATGAGTTGAAATTGATCCTACTTGCTCATTTTTGAGTATATTCTTTTTTCAAGATTGAGTACGTGTTTTAAAAATTGAGTATAAATTTGAGTATTAAAACAAAGGTAGTAGGTGGGATACTATATTTCAGTCTTTCATCACCTTTACACCCAAACTATAAAATTCCAAGAACATGCGACTTGCGTGAAATTGAATTTGATTAAAAAATTTCATTTTTTGTTATTTCAGAAATCGAAGACAGTACAGATAGGTAAGTTAAACACTTTAAACACTGCAAAATGTTATGATCGTACCATCAAACCACGACGATATTTATTTTAAGTTAAAAATTCAGTTTAAGAATGGAAGTTTTTTAAAAATGGAATACATCCTTTTTCAGTGGAATATGGTGTGCAAAGATGGCCACTACAGCAGCCTTGTTATTAGTTTGCTGTTTGTTGGAGATGTCATAGGAACACCATTTTATGGATGGCTATCAGACAAGTATGTCGGAACATTTTGTTACTTATTTTAGAACAATTTGAAACGTACTTCGATTTATACTGTTTAAAGAGACACATTACCCATAAAAATTAATTTAGTATTTCCAATTTTAGAATGGAAATCTTAATGTTTTTAGATTAAGAATTGCAAATCTAAACATAAATGAAAAGAAAAAGTATTTAAGAAAGAAGATTTTTAAAATTAAAAAAGTTTGATTGTAGTAGACATTTAACGATAGTTGGGTTGTTTTAAAGTTTTTTATTTTTAAATTCTGTGATAGCGAATAATATTCCGTCATTTACTTGCAGATGGGGCCGAAAACCTACTTTTCTTTTCATGGCTCTTATCATAGCTGTATCTGAAATCGGCTCCGTCCTGAGTCCTAATTTCGTGGTTTCCCTTATGCTGAGAACCATCAACGGATCTTCTATGTCCACTGTTTACGGAGTTGGTTACATTATACGTAAGTATTTCACTGCATAATTTTATTTTTAATTGCTCATATGAATCAAAACGCAATTCTCCATTTGTTAAAAAAAAATTAATTGAATTATATACTTATCTTACTTCTAAAATTACTAGTTTTAATTTGCACGAGTTTGTGGAAAGGGGGAAGGTTGCGGCAAACATTAGCAAACGGCTATACTTTGAGCAAACCCAGTTTGGAGAGTGAGTGTATTTCGCTGACCTGGGGGCTCGAACCCACGCTCCACTCTGAGCTTAATGCGAGGGGTGTTATTCTACTGCACTAAAAGCGATCGTCGGTAGAGAATGCACTGTAAAAAAGTATGTTGTTTTTACAGAAAAAAAACTGTCAGCTGGAGTGACCATACTACTTCCAAGAATTACTAAACTGCCGAACCCGAGGTTTGAACCTCAGACCTTTTCTATCCAACACTCTCCCAACTGAGCTGTTTTGACACACGGAGTTTCCATAAACAGTTGAAATGTTTCCTCGGTTGTAGTTTAGGCTCTTTACGTGGTTAAAAACAGAAAAAATCTGTTTTTACCTACAACAATTATTTTACCGAAAAAAAACTGTTTAAAAGAAAATAAGTTATTTTCTGTAAAGATATGGTACTTTTCTGTAAAATTAACATTTTTTTTTACAGTTGAGGGTGTTTAGACTATTTTAAAATTTTATGTGGCTAATCACCACATAAGTAGCAGGAAATTGGTTCATATTTCCTTCTTCCAGTGCTGGAACTAGTGAGCCCAGGCATGCGAGCAAGAATGAACGGAGTGGCCACAACTTCTTGGACACTGGGCCTGTGTCTCTTGCCATTACTAGCCTACCTTGCCAGAAGTTGGATCAAGCTCAGCATAGTTACTTCTGTCACTTCTGCCGCGCTACTTCTCTACTGGAAGTAAGTATTTCTGGTATTTTTCAAGGATTTTTTTACAACTAGAATACGTCCCGTTATTTTAAATCGACGAAGATTTTACAGAGTGACTTTTTTGTAGCTTACTTGCTTGAATCGGTCTAAAAGCTTACCTTTTTATGACAAACATCTACTGGAAGTAAGTATTTAGTATCTTCTTTTTTCAGCCAAAAAAGCCTCGTCTTTTTACATTCCGGTCAACCAGCGAATAATGCCATAAAAATATCAGAGGTTCACCTTCGAAATTTTGTACTTAATGCCTTTTGTTGAGATCTTGAATTAATCTTTTATATGCAACAACTATGCTGACGAAGCTCAGCATAGTTACTTCTGTCAATTTTACAACGCTACTTATCTACTGGAAGTAAGCATATTTGCTAATTTTCAAGGAATTTTTTGCAACCACAATACCCCCGTTATTCTGAATCGATGAAGCTTTCGAAGATTTGAATCGACGAGGATTTTACTAAATGCTTTTTTGTAGCTTGCTGGAATTGGTCGTTTTATTACTGATATCATCTGGAAGTACGAATTTAGTATATATTTTTCAGCCAAAAAAAGACTTTCATTTCATTCTGGTTAACCGGCGAATAATAATGCCATGAAATTTCCAAAGGTTCTCCTTCCAACTTTGAATTAAATGCCTTTTGTTTTGTTGCAGTCTTGAATTAGTTTTTCATGTGTAACTTTTATAACTTAGGACATTTTTAATTCCTACTCAGTGAGGAGTTATATTGAAAATTATATTGGCTCTGCCACGGACGTAGTACTTCAAACTTATTAGATGCAGTTCTTATAATTATTATTTTTAACTGAAGCTCCATATAAGAAGGGACATTGTGATTTTGCAGGGTCCTCCCAGAGTCCCCTAGTTGGCTAATCTCCCAGGAACGATATGAAGAAGCTGCCGAGATTATGGTCAAAATCAGCAAGGCAAACGGTAAAAAGGCTCACGAAGGGGGCCAATTGTTGGAGAAGATTAAGGTATGATTGAGTTCCTCTGTATTTTTTCTACTAGTTCATAAATCTGTGAAAATTACATACAAAGACGTTTTATCCACGTGTATTCAATATTTGGAAAACCTTTTATAAGTTTTAAATTATTCACACATTCATATAAATAGAACGGCGGCTGAGGGGCTGAAAGGTATTACGTGTCCGCGTCATAAGGCCAAGTTTGTGGGTTCGAGCCCCGGCTGAGTAGTCAGACTTTCTGGATAGGAAAATCGTAGGCACGCATGTCACATGATTATGTGGCATGTAAAAGATCCCTTGAGTACCCATTTGGCTTGGGTTCTCCCAGCAAAATTTAATCTCGGAATGCTTTCACAACCACAGAGAGCTCAGATTCATTGTAATCTGTGTTTTCGTGTAACAGCAACATGAAAAAAAATTAATTTTTTTTGAGGGAATATGAATATTAAATATAATGTGTCACTAATACCTGAACCGAAATTTTTAAAAATTCAGTTAATTAGGTTGCTTGTGTTGATGCTTCTGTTGAAATGAGATATGACAGATGTATAGAAATTAGCCAAGTACATAGCCTCAGCTTTTAAAGGTTAGTTAAAACACACTCATGAATGTTTTTTTTTTGTCTATGTAGCGTTTCGGAGAGAAAGAGAAGGCGAAGAACAGCGGTGAAGTAAAGCAATCCCTCTTGGATTTCTTTCGGTATCCCACACTTAGAAAGAGATTTCTGCTCGTAACCTTCTGCTGGTAAGAACTCACTTGCCGTAATAATAAAATGGATTTTCAAAATTCAATTCCTAAAAATTTACAAAAAAGGGAAACTCTGTAATAATAACTCAATTATGTTCCCTAGAATTAGCTGAGAATCCACAATGGGGTTGTTTCACGGAGGATCTTGCAATAGCTTTGCGGTTTTGTTTGCATGTCTATTTTGATGTTTTCAACAATGTTGCCAGCAGTTTTAAAAGAAAAACTACGAAAAAATACCATTTAATTCTAAAATTACAAAAACATACCATAAAAATACTTGCAAAGCGTTTAACGTTTTTTTAAAGTCACTAAAAATATTCCAAAATGCAGCTAGTATTTTTACGATATTTTTTGTAATTTTAGAATTTATTTTAGAATTATTCAAAAATTACAAAAAAATATCGTAAAAATACTAGCTGCATTTTGGAATCTTTTAGTGACTTTAAAAAAACGTGAAACGCTTTGCTAGTATTTTTATGGTATGTATTTGTAATTTTAGAATTAAATGGTATTTTTTCGTAGTTTTTCTTCTAAAACTGCTGGCAACATTGTTGAAAACATCAAAATAGACATGCAAACAAAACCGCAAAGCTATTGCCAGATCCTCCGTGAAACAACCCCATTGTTTTTTAAATAGTCATTTTTTTCTTGTAAAAGTCAGTTCAGTGACATCGATACTAGAGTATTGATATGTTCGGTCAGTTCTCATGATATATTCATATCAACTTCACACTAACTTTTAAAAAAATGTGTGGTAAAAATGTGATTCCACTATAATCCATTATTATCTATCCATCACCCTACTCCCTTAATTCTTCTCTAGTAAATTTTGACGCTTTACCACACGCGCAACCTCATGAACCATCAGATGACGCTGATTTACCATCCGCACTAGATCGCGCTAATTTACCACTGCGTTCCTACCAGTATTCTAGATAACAACGTAAACAGTAGTATAAAAGCTGAAGTAACTCATCTCCACCTTGGGGATCCTTTTGGTGGACTGTGGGTTACTGAGGCAGCTACATGCCTCTCATTAACCCTCATTTTTAAACTACTCTTCTACAGGATCGGAAATTCTATTCCGTACTTTGGCCTACAGTTTAATGTGCGCAACCTGGCTGGCAACGAGTTCTTCAATTTCTTCTTGGTGTCTCTGGTAGAGATTCCCGCCCATTGTGGAACCTGGATTTTCATGGAACGAGTAGGCCGAAGGTGGTGTTCAGTGGTTGCGTTTGCACTGTCTACAGTTGCTTGCACATTGCCAGTCTTGATGCCGCCAGGTAAGACAACACTATTTTATTGCAGATGTATAGTTTTAAAGGGCATCATGAATTCATAAGACATGGACATACCCTCGCATAAATGTATTCTCTTCTCTACTTTACTTTTCATCTTGCTTAGGATGTCCTTATTACTAATTTCTATAGTGTCTTCTCGTTCGTGTAATACATGGTGAATATACGTAGATTGTTTCAGATGTAAAGTTTTAAAGGCCATGATGAATTTAGCAGACACAGACAAGTCCTCACTCTAATTTATTCTCTACTCTACTTTTCTTCTTGCATAACGAGAAAGAAGGCCCTTACATAAATTTCAACAAATGGTTTCTTTAGTTATTCCTCTACTACCATTTTGCCACTGGTGAATACATTGGGTGTTCGCCTTTGACATAACGAGTGGAATAAGCTTGTCAATGGGGGATTTTTTTATATTTTCAAAATAAAATGAATTCCGGTATAATGTATGAATAGTTTATGTTAGAATGTATATAAAGAGTACACGGGAAAAATAACTTTATTGCATAGGAATATGTCTGCATCAGGATTCTTTGGCAACAATATAGCGAGTCATCGCCTAAACTGGTGTAAGGAAACCGGTTATTCACTTTGTTTTTCTCTCGCGGCAACCCTGATTCACGCCAGAGATCAGATAGTGGACACGAGTCATACTTTTGTACCGCGAAAGAAGAACCGAAAGAAAAAACGATTTCCTGTCGCCAATGTCCGCCAAGCACAAAAGCATACGAAAGGATTCCTACGCAATGAAGTTGTTTTTCCCCTGTACTCTTCATATTAGAATTACATTGCATAATAAGATGATAAGTTGCCTCCGATATGATTTCATATTGCGTTTCTTATTTTCATTTAATTATCCAGAGTACACTTCTGTGGGTGTGGTAGCTTCGCTGCTTGCCAAAGCCGGCACCAGTTCAGCCTTCATGACTCTCTACCAGCAAGGCCCCGAACTCTTCCCTACTGCTCTAAGAGGGGTTGGTCTAGGCATGGCTTGTACCATAGGCACAGGATCCACACTGATTGTGCCCTACATTATATACCTTGTAGGTTTGATTTTAATTTTTTCGTTAATTTACTGTCATGTATTTTAGATTCTTATAGAAGTTGGAAAGACGATTGTCTGATATATATATATTGTAAACAACGCATACACAAAAACAGTTGAGTCATTAATCAGACTTAAAAGGACGACTTATAAACTTTTGCCCAACATTTATTGGGTATGAAATACCCTTTTATTTTTTCCTCTACAACATTAATTTGGAATTTACTACCGGTCGTACGTCCCCAGTTAGTTTACCTTTGTGGTATTCAACCATAGAGTATTCAACCAACACAAGGCCCAGACCCTTAACAGGTAGGCGTTAAAGGAATGACTTGTCACATATTAGGAAAAGGTTCGTCGTAATCTACATTGAATTCTTGGTAAGTTAGCGTTTAGTTGGACTAATTTGCACATATACTATAAAGAGTTTGTAAGGTCGTTAAAAAGGATTCTGTGTATAAAACGGGGGTGAAATGATATAGCGGGGATTGCGACGCAAATACGATGAAAAGATCAGAATTGCAAAGGTTTTTGTCTCAAACTTTGGTGCAAATTAATTGGCTTTGCTAACCATTATATCCATTTCCTTAAGTTTAGAAAGAGCTTCTATTTTCAGCGGAAATTTTCACTTTTGTACTGCAGATAATATGAACATACATGCTTTGCACTAAAAAAGCGATTAGCGAAAATTAAACAAAACAGGCTACCAAGCAATGGTTTACCTTATTTTTGAACATTAATTTCTTTTGTTTTGTAGGACAAGTACGGTTCATATATTCCCTTCTTGACCTTCGCCATGATCTCTTTACTATCATGCATCTGCGCCTCTTTTCTTCCGGAGACACTCAACAAGAAACTGCCCCAGTCAGTTGAAGATGCAGAAAACTTCCAGAAAGACGCCAAGTTCTGCTCGTGTGGGTGAGTGCATAGCAATTATGTCAATCTCATGAATTTTTCATTGTTTATGTTAATTTTTTCATTGTTTATGAAAGGTATTTAATATTATTTAGGTATTTAAAGTGCTTGTCAAAGTCTCAAAAGTCTGATGAGTCAGAAAACTTTTCTCAATCATCAAATATCATAGTCAAGTTCAGACACATCCTTTCTGTTTGGATTCATTTGATTAAAGAAGCTTAAAAACCAGAGACATTAAATAGAATGAACTGCGCAAATGTCAAACCTAAAAGCGATCTCCTCATGGTCAGGTGATGGGGTAAGATTTTACCTCATCACGTGATCGTGACCAGTTGGCATAGAGTTGGCGCGTTTTTTTACAACGACTTGAACGTATGAGGCCGACAATCTAGCGGTGTGAAAAATAAGTTGAGAAAGGAACAAAGATGAATTGCTATTTCGGTGAAAAAGATTGCTATTTTGGCAACTTATCGCAGCTGTTTTAATAAAAAAAAAAGCTAAACATTATTTTTTTATAGTTAAATTATCGTGGATCTGATCAATGCATGAGGCGCAGAAGGCTAATTCGAATTTTTACAGAATATTTTTATCAAGAAAATAATCCCTGACCTTTAAAAGAGCTTATAGAATAATTTACTATAATCAAAGTATAGGCTTTTAGGAATAAATTACTATAAATATACCTATCTAAACAATCTTACCTGTAAAGTATCATCCTTTTTTAAATTTCTGTTTACATTTTATAAACTGCACAAAAATTAGGCATCTAACAGAGATAAAACGAATAGAAGCAAATATTTCTTATGAAACAACAGCAAACATGACTTGGCATTGATGTGAGTCACATTGCGGTTGCCAGGCTAGCTTATTGATTTTCAGGTCTAGCGACAATTGGAATAGTTCAACGAAACGGTAGGATAAGTTGCCATATGTTCAACTTTTCTCTTCTTGACGATTTTCATGTTGGAATACGTTATTTGAAGTGCTTGATATTGAATGAGAGTCCATTTATTTATGTCGCTGTAAAAACCAATATAAACTATATATTAAGAATACAAAATGCTGTGGAAGCGACATCGGTGATGAAAATCTAACAACGAAATAATAACCGTAAATTTGCAAATTTTGATGCTGCCATTATTGACAAGTTTCTACTAAAGTTGACTAGATAAAATTGTCACTACAACTGATAACTTAAGTAAAGCTTCGTAATACCTAAGTACAAAGTCGAGAGCAGTCTTCCATAACAATCTGCTCATCCCTTCAAGCACTGCAGTCTTCTGACTTGTCAGCTAGGCATAGTCGGAGACAGGACGGACATTGAACCTTCCTAAACATAGCCACTCTTACTCCAAACGTTACCGAAAGTTTTCGTAACTTCTTGAAAGAAGAGTAGGCTATGTGGCGAAGGTTACACACTATAGCCATGCGAGGCCATTATTAATCCATCCGTAGTTCAGTAATAGCTTTAACTATACATTTATTGGGTTAATTGCATACATGCAAGTTCAAACAGAAAAATCAATGAAAAAATCATCAAATAAACACGAATTCAAAATTCGGGAATGAAGACTCATATACGTCACTTGAAAGTTGGTCGATTTTTTTCAAATAATAAATTTAGGTTCTGAAATAATGGCAAAAGAATAAAATAAACATTTTGAATTTTAATTATGATGTTTTCGTAAAGTTTTTATTTAATTTTTTCAGCCGTGGCATCAGAAAGAGAAGCAAAATGATCGAATTTGAGCGAAAGTGGTGTATTTTTTTCAGAAAATCCGAACTTTCTCTAAAATGGCAAGAAAATATGAAAAAACTAAGCCTCAGGTGCACACTTAGTATTTAAGGAATCTATCTTTAAACAATTTCGATTACCTGTGTCAGTATAATTTCTTTTACGATCGATAACAGACAACATCACACACAGACAGACGATTTCTTTATATTATAGATTGAACGCAACAGCAAACCCACGTGACTTGGACATTGATGTGAGTCACCATTGCGGTTTGCCAGGCTAGTCTTATCTGATTTTCAGGTCTAGCGACAATTGGCATAGTTCAAACGAAACGGTAGCGATAAATTGCCATATGTTGCAACTTTTCTCTTCTTGGCGATTTTCATGTTGGATACGTTTTTGGAAGCTGCTTGACTATTGAATGAGCAGTCCATTCTATTTATGTCGCTGTTAAAAACCAATTATAAACTATATATTATAAAATACAAAATCTGTGGTAGCGACATCTGGTGATGAAAATCTAACAACCAAAATAATAACCGTAAATCATTGCAAAGTTTTGATGCTGCCATCTATTGACAAGATTTACTACTAAAAGTTGACCCTAGTATAAAAATTGTCACTACAACTATTAACCTTAAGTAAAGTTTCGTAATACATAAAGTACAGAGAAGTCGAGAGCAGTCTTCGCAGGTAACAATCTGCTCATGCCCTGCTCAAGCTCTGCAGTCTCTCATGACTTGTTCAGCTAGGCATACGCGGAGGGACAGGGACGGGACATGCGAACCTTCGCTAAACATAGCCACTCTTACTCCAAGACGTTACCGAAAGCATTTTCGGTAACTTCTTGAAAGAAGAGTGGCTATGCTGGCGAAGGTTCACACGTCCCGTCCCTGGTATTGTCGTACTTGTATGCCTGGCTGTCCTGGAAAGCAGAGTAAATTGACCTCTAACCAGAACTGTTTATGCGCATTTTGCTCGTTTACTGCTGTCTCCTGCCGGTGTTTTGTTTGAAAAAGGAACCCTTTTAATTAGCAAAAAGTAAATAAAACTAGTATAAAAATTCCGAATAGAATGCATTTTGTAGTAATTTTTTAAAGCAATCGATTAAAAACTTTGGTAAATTTAAGATTTTAGACAAACCTACATTTACAATTTTGTTTATAAAGATAAAAAGAAACATATATTTTGAGTTACTAATTATATCTCACTTTCAGCTCCAAATATCCAGAAGAAGACGACGAAGAATTGAAAGTCACAAGGACCAACACGTGGTCCCATCGATCTTTATCTGCCGTCGATTTGACATCATCGATCCACAACCTATGCGACGCCGAATACCTGAAAAAGCGGAATTCCATTACCTCTTCCAAATCTGTAGACGTCTCCGTCATACACAAACACAAACGAAACAGCACGAGCCAGTCTGAAAAAAGCACAGGTCAGCCGAACGGAAACAAATTTCTGTCAATCGAAAGCATAGGTCAACCTGAAAAATGCATAGGCCAACCGAATGGAAGCATATGTAAGTCAAGCGCAAGTAAAAGTCAGCCTGAAAAATGCATAGGTCAGCCGAATGGAAGCATGTGTCAACCAAACGGAAGTATATGTGAATCAAACGCAAGCAGAAGTCAGCCTGAAAATTGCATAGGTCAGCAAAACGGAAGCATATGTAGCGCAAGTAAAAGTCAGCTGAAAACTGAAAAGTACGTTAGTCGGACAGTAAATTGACAACCAAGGTTGATATACTGTGATTTAACTGCTGTGCAGTCAGTGGCGGCCGAGGGTGGGATGAGAGGCGGGATTGTCAGGGGGGGGGGGGCGCTAAACTCACAAACTAAGAACAAAACGAAATTGTCTAATATTTTGTATTCTCATTTAAAGATATTTAAATAAACATCTTTAAAAAAATTCTATAAACTCTACCACATCAAAAGAACATTCAAGAAAATAACCTCAAACGGTGTTCCCACCATATACAATGTCAATTAAGAAGCAGGTTGATACATCAGTCTAAGAGGCCTGTAGGAAGGCCACAGAAAGATCGCCAGCAGATGACGCTTTGAATTTCCACCAGTTAAAGTACAGTAGTGGGCAACCAGCTCCCCGCGAGTCAGGTGGCTTTATTGAAATTGAAAAACCACTTTGAGCAACAATTGTTTTGCGTATAAAAAATAATCAGATCCGTTAGCAGTCAAAAATCATTCCAATTTACTACTGGTAAATTTTTGAATTGTGGTGGGTATTTTAGTGAGTTAGTTTTGAGGTAACTGATCTCCGTTTTAAAAGACCCACATTATGTTCATACTTAATTATATTGAGAAATAAACTGAAAATCTGTATATTTATGGTCTTCACTGAAATCGAAATATGTTCAAATATGAAAGTTCATTAGATTTCTGAGATTGTTAAAAGTCTATATAAACAAGATACGACAATTTTTTTTTAATGTTGTTTATATAATATGGAAAAAATAAAAGTATTTTACAAAGTGTGGAGGGGCACACAGGTGTAATGATTCACACATTAATTTAGACATCGAAAGCAAAGGAGGGGGAGTCTAAAATGTAATCTCGTTCCACCTTGAAACGTCCTACGGCCTCCACTGTATGCAGTGTTCTACTTAATAAAGACCATGTAGGTCGAAGTCCTGATGGTAATGTAGCAGATTCTAGGTACAGTGACCCGTCCATTATATGCTGTGTTCTCTAAGTAAAAAAGAAACAAGTAGGTTTGTAACAGAATCTGTCACTTAACCAGCTTCCACACAACAGTTGTGTTAAACAATTAAAAAGGCGCCAAACACAGCATTAATTCTATATTAAACATTTACATGCTAAATTTGGCTAGTTTCATTTATTTTATTTCGAAAATTCAATAATTATTACTTATCGCTTGCAAAAATTAATTTATATTTCAAAGAATAAATATGTAATATTCCTCGCTTTTAAATGGAATGAAAACATTTCATAACAACGTACAAAGAATCTCGTAGTGAAATATATTTGACGTCATTTCAAATTAATCGATTTCGTAAAATAATTTTTTTTTTAATTTATTGTCTAAAAGAATTAAGTTTCTCGGGCGATTGTTGCGAATGGCACTGGTGATTTATTTCTAATAACAAACAGGGTCTTTAGCTATTTGTAATTCAAACTTTTAAACGCCCAAATTTACATTAATCATCTTTCTCAGATTTAATAATTAGACTTTATCGTTTGCTAAATTTGTTTGAAGTTCGAAGAATAATGATGTAATCTTTTTTAATAAATATCTTTGTGTCGCCACAATTTCCCATTTACATTTCTTTCGAAAATTCACTTATTTATAGTTTGTTAAATTAATTTACAGTTCAAAAAATATGTAATTAGTACAATCGATGCTTTAAAAATAAAAGCGAAACTTTGCATATTTTATTTATGCCAAGTTAGAATTCTCTATGCATCTTTCTTCATACATATATAATGAACCATCAAAAGAACTCTATTGTGATATTACAACAATCCAAACTGAATTATATCACGAATAAATATTCTTTCAAAAGTTTTTATTTTTATTTTAAAGTTTCTCGTACGCTTAATGAAATGGCAACAGTGAAAATATTGAATAAAAATGGAATTTGCATGTTATTTCAATGTAGATTAAATTTTTAGTTATTTAAATTTTAAATAGATTCTAATTAAAATTTTTTAATGAAATTTGGAATGTGGCCTAATCTGATTTTTTGCTTCAAAATGACGTATCCCACTTGTCTGTGGGACTTGTGGTTCTTTCTGTGAAAGTGGGTGACGGACGGACGGACGAACTGAACGATTATAATACCTTCCACTTTTTACGTTATAAACGTAGTGTGGAAGCTAAAAGTAACAATTTTTACATGATGATTTTCATGTTATTTTCCCCGATAGTTCTAAATAAATGAAAATGTAGATATATATAATCACAGCATTTGAAGATGGTATTACCTTTACTTTTCGAATTAGCGCTAAATGTGATTATATTTACCTGTGTAAATAAAAGTTGCTTTAATAAAATTTTAAAGATAGTAATAAATAATTTCAATTTTATGTATGTATACTAATTATTGTAATTTTAATTTTATGTAAGTTATAGGTAGAAAAAACATTAACGTTCAGTGTTTTAGCATAATACAGTTTTCCTTTATTAGAGGTTATAAAAATTAGAATGAAAGTAAACAAGTAGGTTTGAAACAGAATCTGTCACTTAACCCGCTTCCACACATTTGTGTTTAACAGGAATAAACGCGCCAAACACAACATTAATTCCATATTAAACATTTACACGCCAAATTTGGCTAGTTTCATTTATTTTATTTCGAAAATTCAATAATTATTACTTATCGTTTGCAAAAATTAATTTATATTTCAAAGAATAAATATGTAATATTCCTCGCACATTCCTGCACATTTTTATGCCAAGTTAGAATTTTCTATGCATCTTTCTTCATACATATATAATGAACCACCAAAAGAACTCTATTGTGATATTACAACAATCCAAACTGAATTATATCACATAAATAAATAATATTATTTTTTTCAAATAAAGTTTCTCGTACGTTTAACGAAATGGCAACAGTGAAAATATTGAATAAAAATGGAATTTGCATGTTATTTCAATGTAGATTAAATTTTTATTTATTTAAATTTTAAATAATTTTCTAATTTAACTTTTTTAATGAAATTTGGAATGTAGCCTAATCTGATTTTTTGCTTCAAAATGACGTATTCCACTTGTCTGTGGGACTTGTGGATGGCAAAAGTGAAATATTGAATAAAAATGGAATTTGCATGTTATTTATACAAATAAAAATACAAATACAAAAATTGTCAACCAACAACAGGCCAGAGGCCCAGCAAGGTTGGTCCAAAATAAATCTAATACATTACCAGCTTCCAATGTCCGTCAAGTTTCTTCTTAAAATCTTCTACTCTCTTCGAATGCACAACATAATCTGGTAAAGCATTCCACTTATTGACAACTCTATTGTAAAAATAATGTTTTCTTACCTCCCTTCTAAAGCTAGATTTATTCAATTTCTGATCATGACCTCTGGTCCGGCTATTTAAAGTAAAATCTAAGCCTCCATGTCTCCCTGTTTTATGAACTTGAATAACTGTATTAAATCACCCCTAGCTCTCCTGTTTTCCAGGGAATACATGTTTAAAGATCTTAATCTGTTATCATAATCATACCAGATAGACCCTTAATCATTTTTGTAGCCATATGCTGAACTTTTTCAAGCAACTCTATATTCTTTTCTGAGGAAGGGAGACCAAAACTGAACAGCATATTCCAGATGTGGCCTTACCAATCCCTATACAATGGCAAAATAATCTCCTTAGATTTAGAAGTGATACTTTTTCTAATATATCCCAACATTCGATTGGCTTTCTTACTTGCCTCAACACACTGCTTACTCATTTTGAAATCATTGCTCACCAAAACTCCTAAATCTCTAACGAACTCACTATCTTGGATACTTCCTCCCTGTAAAACATAAGAATGATTAACATTGTTCTTACCCAAATGCAAGGTTTGACATTTGTTAACACTGAACGACATGCCCCAGCGTGAAGCCCATTCAGTAATTTTCGTAAGATCATTTTGTAACTTCTCAATATGCTCAACAGAATTTACTGTACTCGTCACTTTTAAGTCATCTGCAAAAATACTTAACTTGCTATTCAACCCCCAGCTGATATCATCAAAAAACATAATAAATAAAATTGGTCTAGTACAGAGCCCTGAGGCACTCCACTTACAACCTCATTCCAATCAGAGTACTTACCATTAATGTGAACCCGTTGTTTTCTATTGGTCAACCAATTTTTAATCCAACGGACCACAGCAGTCCCTAACCCAAATCTTTTCAACCTAAATAACAAAGCTTCATGAGGAACTTAATCAAAGCCTTTTGGAAATCGATGTAAATAACATCAACCATATTGCCTTTATCAATCTCTTCTGTAACAGTATCATAAAATTTTAAAAGATTAGTTGTACAAGACCTACCTTTTCTAAAGCCATATTGATTATCTGAAAGTAAATTATTAGTTTCCAAAAAAGTCATTATACGCATTTTCAACAATGTCTCAAAAACTTTACCTAAAACAGATGTAAGACTAACTGGTCTGTAATTACCTGGATCAGATTTAGGCCCTTTCTTGTACAATGGAGTAACATTCGCCAATTTCCAGTCTGCTGGCACCTGTCCAGAAATAAATGATGACCTAAAAATAGTCAGAATTGCATCCCCCAACTCTTCTGCACATTCAACTAAAATTTTAGGATACATATCATCAGGGCCAGGTGCTTTGTTAGGTTTCATGGTTTTTAATAGACGAATAATCTCCTCCTTAGAAAAATCACACTCAATACAATCCAGTTCTTCAGTTACTTCCCCTGAAACATGCACATTTTTAAAATCTTTACTAAAAACACTAATAAAAAAGTTATTCAAAAGATTAGCCATTTTCATGTCGTCATGGATTAACTGTCCTTGACTATCTTTAAATGGTCCGATGGAGCTACCCTGTTTTACATTACCTCTAGCATAAGCAAAAAAATCCTTAGGGTTATCCTTAATACCCCTAGCTAGATTCTCCTCTAATGCAGATTTGTGTTTTCTACTAAGATTCTTAAATTCTCTCCGGGCAACTCTGTAAGCTTCCTGATCAACCTCTCTACCAGTTTGCTTAGCATATTTGTAAGCCTTTTGCTTTGACCTAAAGGACTTTTTAATATCCTTGGAAAACCACATAGGATACAATTTCCTTTGTGAACTTTTACGTTTGAATTTAACATGCTTTTTTACCACATCATTTAGTTTTTCCTTGAACTCATCCCATAGCTCAAGAGTATGGGTACCTACCAGTCCTTTATCAAAACCTAAAGCTACATCATGTCTCAAGTTGTCAAAATTAACATCTCTGAAACATGGGATGACTCTTTCACTATTAATCTGTATAACCTGAAAAATAATATCAAATTTAATACTATTATGATCACTCTCCCCTAAGTGATCACTGACAATAAGGTTATGAACTCTATTTTCACAGCTACTTAAAACTAAATCCAGAATAGCATTATCTCTAGTACACTCTCTAACTAACTGATACAAAAAGCAATCATCTAAAACATCCAGAAAATCTAAACCCTGTCCTTTAACAATCACATTATTGTCCCAATTAATGTTTGGAAAATTGAAATCTCCCATGATAACAACCTCATTATTGTGACAAATCTCTCTTATGAGGTTATACAGCATGGTATCATGCTCCACATTACTGTTGGGTGGTCTATACACATTACCTATAACCAGATGGTTACCATTCACATTAGTCAACTTAACCCATACAGAGTCAATACCTTGAGTATCACACTTTAACAAGTTTAACTCTATGCAGTTCAAGTCGCTTCCAACATACAACAAACCCCACCCCTTTTGTTGAGTCTATCCGGTAAAGATTTGAAATGTAGACTAAATTTTTGTATTTTTTTTTCTTCAATAATTTTAATGAAGAGTAGCCAACGACTTGTCTGTGTGGACTTGTGGTTCTTTCTGTGAAAGTGGGTGACGGACGGACAGACGGACGGACAGACAGACGGACTGAACGATTATGAACGAAAACCTTCCACTTTTTACGTTATAAACGTAGTGTGGAATCTAAAAAACATGTTATTTGAAATCTTAAGTACATTTGATGCGGTTTTACAGTGCGTCCTCAGAGAAGCCAGTATAAAGTTTTGCAGAAATACGTCCAATTAATTTGAAAGCGTTGTTTTATAAATTTTATAACGCTCGTGTTTATAATTTTTTCTGTAATAGTTTAGTTTGAATTATCGTCGCACTAGAGCTACACTAGGACTATTGGCGACGGGCGTCATATTTTAGAACCTCAGTCAAGTGACGAGCCGACATCTGATTTTTCTGTAATAAAAAGATTAAACTGACTTAACTTATTACTTTTAAGAATCACACATTTATAATTTGGCTCAGTATGGAACGAATTGCAACACAATATGTCATACACAAACGGCCTTAAAGCCTTCTATGAAATTTTACATTGAGGGAATTTGATTTTTATTACAAATTAAACCATTAAAATTTACATAGGGATTTCATTCAAAATATAGGGCTGTATTAACCAAAAAATATGTATTACATATTATGTAATAAATATGTAGTGATTCAATTGTACCATATTTTTTTGATGAAAATAAAATTTGTTAATTTACCGAAAAAATATATAAAGTTTTCGCTTGTCAATAAACGTGTTACGGGTTCTGTGCATCATCTTGAATTTATACAAATGATATAGGGCGACAAAGACACAAAATTTAAAGACCAACAGCAGGCCAGAAGTCCAGCAAAGTTGATAGTGACGAAGTGGCATTTGGGGCTCATTTAAATATTTAGAATGTGCTTGGAAGTGCCAAGTATCATAAAAAAGCAACCTTACCTTAATTATAAATTATGACCACTGATTGCGTGGAGTGGTTAAAGCCATTTCAAAACAACTATCGTAAAATTCGAGCAAATGCTATGTCCAGGTTAAAGTAATCGACTGACAGATTATTTCAACGTATGCCATCAGCATATCTTCACTATTAATATGTGTCAGTGTAAATGTTTATTTGTATGAAGTCTATAGTTAAACTCATAGTTTCCTTGCACAGAAGCCACGACCACGGGCGGAGCTATAAAACACGCGGAGCAATCAGATGAAGACAAAATAAAACGGCTGAAATTTCTTCTTCATCTGATTGCTCCGCGCGTTTTATAGCTCCGCCCATGGCCGTGGCTTCTGTGCAATTAAACTATGAGTTTAACTATACCACCGTTTAAACCACAAAACGGAGTTCATTCATCATTAAGGGTATATAAAGCTAGTCTTCATTAAAAAGTAATCAGTTAATTAACGTATTATCTGTCTAAATTTGTGTAAAGTAAATGGCATCACTTACTTTTTAATTACTAACAGATACTAAAAAAAATACTTATATAAGAAGTGTAAGTCTTTCTTTATGCAAAGTTTTAATACTCTTTTTTGAAGATAAATATAGGAAAAAATGTATCTTGAATTAGTTTTAAATATTTTTAAAGAGACAGCAAGTTTAGTAAATACGTGTGGATATTTTCTATAAAGAAAAACTTCCGTGATGAGACACGTTGTCAAAAGTAAGATAAAAATCAAGGATTAACATATCAAAAAATGTGTTTAAAGTTTTCATTCATTCTTTGATAATAATTTCAATTTCATGAAAGTGCATTTTTAAGACAGTAAAAACGCTTTTACATGCTATTTATGTAGCCAAGCCTCATTAACAGAAGATAACTTATAAGGTAGGAAAGTTTTGGTGGAACAAGTTTTTGAAAAATCTAGACACACATTCGAAAATCAACCATCTTGTAAATACAGTGAAATTTAATAATTAACAGTGTAGATTCAATTAATAAAACGTATTCACAACAATCTAATTACTATATAGATTGTCAAATTTAGATTCCTTGGTATATTTTTATAAACACTCATTAACTAAGACCCTTTAAAGGACTTCAAATCAAATTTAATGTTAGTAATTCTTAACTTTTTAAAGTTATTTTTAAAAACCCTTATATCAGAAATCTTATTATGTATGGTTAAGTCTTACTTATGAAGTTGACTAAAGAAAAGTCATTGTCTTTAAGAGAGAGAAGAATGAAACTAAATGAATAAACATGCCTACGTCTCACCGAAAATTTACAAGCCCAGACTGAATCTAACGCAACCATATTTTCTCATTTCTTTAAGAGAGAGAAGAATGAAACTAAATGAATGAACATGCCTACGTCTCACCGAAAATTTACAAGCCCCGACTGAACCTAACGCAACCATATTTTCTCATTTCTTTAAGAGAGAGAAGAATGAAACTAAATGAATGAACATGTCTACGTCTCACCGAAAATTTACAAACCCCGACGAACCTAACGCAACCATATTTTCTCAAGTAAGGAGATAGAATGACATTCGAAAACATTCTCGAAGAAGCCGGTGGCTTCGGACGATACCAGAAATCTTTATTGATCGGTTACTTCATCCCATGTTTTACCATCTTCCCATGGTTCTCCATGCACGTCATCTTCATTACCAGTATTCCGGACCACTGGTGTTACATTCCACTAATCGCCAAATCGAACTTATCTTTGGAGACACAGAAGCAACTGATCAAACCTGAGTCCAAATCAAAGTGTTTAATGTATGATGTGGATTACTCTAAGGTCCTGAGGACTCATAGACTGAATGTTGGACCGCATACTCCAACGGTACGATGCAACCATGGTTGGGCCTTTGATAAGTCGACATATGTGGAGACATCAACCACTAGGGTAAAGTAGAAATATTATTAAAAAAGTTTTTATGAATAGTTATTAACATATTAAAATAGTTGAAATGCAGTGCACAATTTTCGTTGGCGACTTTTTATGGCACATCTCTAAATCACTAACTGAATGAAAAAATTAAATTGGTCACCAAACATAAAACATTCGGATATAGGAACTTTTCCCTTCAAATTTTTTGTTTACCTTTATTAGCCATTTGGAAAAATGCAGATAAGGAAACATCCAGAATCGGGCCAATGCTCCAAACTGTGGTAAATCCAAAATAGCACCAAATCATCATCTAAAAACTAGCCGTGTTTATTTTTTTTTTCATAATTAAGATATTATTTTCTAAAGTAATATTTAAACACTAGCAAATTTATACCCGTTCTTCGCACGGAATAAAAAAAATATCAAATAGATTCCAAATATGTGTACCATATACCCTGTTATAGGATCATAAACTTATTATTGTTTCCACTCGTTATAAATTATAAAATCGCGTTTCATTGCCTTAAAATTCCAAAATGAAAAATACGCTATACAATGCACTCATAAATGTCATCACAATTCCCTCATAAATACATAAAACCTTTTAGCTCATTTGGCGCGTTTTGGGAAATAATTTGGCGAGAAAATAGATATAGCTACCCACACCCATTATACAGCTCTAACACAATGACCTTCGAACAACCGACCAGATTATAAATTATTTATAAAAGAAATCGCCTATTTGGCGAATTTTAGCTAATAATTTGGCGAGTTTGGCAACGTCTTTGGCGAAAAAATAAAGACATAAAACATTAATAGCTCTAGTGCGATGGCTTTATTAACCATCATAGTTCAGTAATAGCATAACTATACATTTATTGCTTAAATATGCATACATGCAGTCAACAGAAAAATCAATGAAAAAATCATCAAATAAACCCACAATAAAATCCCGGAATGAAGACTGGCGGAATTACGTCACTTGAAACATGTCAATTATTTTTCAAATAATGAATTTAGTTTCTGAAAGTAATGGCAAAAGAATAAAATAAAAATTTAGAATTTTAAATGTTTTCGTTAAAAATTTTATTTAATTTTTTCAGCCGATGGCATCAGGAAAGAGAAAAAAATGATCGGATTTGAGCGAAAGTGGTGTATTTTTTTCAGAAAATTCGAATTTTCTCTAAAAATGGAACAAATATGAAAAAACCTCAGGTGCACACGTTGGTATTAAAGGGAATCTATTTTAAAATTTCGAATTTCTGAGGGCAGTATAAGTAGGTCTTTTACGATCCGAACACAAACAGACACACAGACAGACTCTTTCTTTTATTATTATAGATTATGATCAACTAACAGTATTAGGATGTATGAACATTGAACAATTACGATGCCCGTAGAAATTACGGTGGAAATTATGAAAATTTGTAGATGAAATCTTTATATTCAAACAAAATAAGTTCTCAGTCATACTAAAATAGCCAAATAACGGCCGGGTATCTGAGCAAAAGGTATTTTTAGCATATAAATAAGATTTTGAATAGAAAAAAAATATTTTATTACTTTGTGCCAACTAGCTAGACTGGGAGTTATGTGAAAAATTATAATCAAAATCGAAACTACGATAAAACTTCTCAAAACTTCAATGGTTAAAATCTAAGTTTTACGACACAGACTGCCACACTTAACTGGCCAAAGTCGCCAAATTGGCTGAACGTCTTTTCGTGTTTAACATTGATGTTTTAGCTTCGAATACATGTACTTAACTACAACGTGAACTATATATTGATGTCCCGTGCAAATAACGGGTATTAAATTGCTTGGTTGAAAATATAATAGCTGGTTAATGTGTACTTCCAGTGGAATATGGTTTGCCAGTACGATATATACGTACCTCTTATCCTTGCTTCTACTTTTATTGGAGTTTTTATAGGAACACCTTTCTACACAGCTTTCTCGGAAAGGTAATATTATATTTCTTAATCAGTTTGATAATTAGTTGTAAATATCCATAATCTAAGTAAAAAACATCAAATGTATTTAACAGACAGTATTACTCAATCGGTCAGCAGCTCCTTCTCATAGTTCCGTGACCCTTACTATAGCGTATAACCGTTATTGATGATGGAATGTCTTTATAAGTGTCACAGACAATAGCCTTGATTATTAATGACAAACAATCAAACATTACTGTGGACATAGTAATACCTTCTATAAAGCAATTCCATTTATGGAATCCGGCGACATTTTTGGCAATGAAGCAATGTAATAAGGAAGTAATCGGGCAATGGAATAAGGCCAAAAAATCGGCCAGGTCTGAAAGAAAATATTTAAAAGAAACCACATGTTAGATTTTCCACTGACCAAGAAAAGGTCTTCTATCTTCCATCGATGGAGATTTGACCTAATTTCATTGCTTCATTACTCCATCGCATTTCATCTAACATATATTCATAGTGCGCCTTGAGTGTTCTTTTTAAATTCCAAGACCTGCCAACTGTGGCGCAAAAGCGACGTTAATTCAACTAACCAACCGGTCAATTCCTCCAGATTTTATTCGGCAATAACCATTTTCCGGATTCCTGGCCTCAAGAGAAAGTTTAACGTTTCCCCTTTAGAAAATCCGGCAATTGCTACAGATGACATGAGTCAGAAAGTAGTTAAAAATCTGGTATTGCCGGGTTGAATTCAGAGATTTAACAGGTCTGCATTTCACATCATTCTACATAGTGGTTATTATTTTATTTGAAAGTCACTTTAAACCCAAACCTCGAATCATAACTGCCCTATACTCTCTTTATAACCAGGTTTGGGCATAGACTCGCTTTTTTCGTGAGCGCTACAGTGATCTGCATATCGGAGGTCGGTTCTGCGTATTCCCCCGACTTTACACTGTTCGTGCTGTTGAGGATATTCGGAGGTTCCGCTGTATCCACAATACAAAGCACTACATACCTCATTGGTAAGTGACCTTATCCACTGATAGCTAAGACTATTAGTGCTCATAATTTTTGCAATCAAAGCTTCGAGATTGCTTTAATTTTTTATGAATAGTATAATTTTTCCTACACAAATTCTGAAAAAAAACTTATAGATGGAAACTTCATTTTCTCTCCAAATAAGTGCTCAATCTCACAAAACTAGCCAAATGAGCAAAAAGGTTTTTGGCTTATAGCTAAGACTTTGATTTGAAATTATGTGTTCGATTGATTTATAATTATGTGTCAACTAGCCAAACTGGGAGTTATGTGAAATACTCTGATCATAAAGAAACCACGATAAAAATTTCTTCGGTTAGAATATAATTTTTAGACCACATACGTTTTCACACTAGTTGTTGAGGATATTCGGAGGTTCAAAGAACCACATACCTCATTGGTAAGCGCCTTAACAGTCATCTACTGAACGCTAAGACTATTCGTGCTCATGTTTTTACAATC
Organism: Oedothorax gibbosus; assembly: GCA_019343175.1. Taxonomy (NCBI): domain Eukaryota; kingdom Metazoa; phylum Arthropoda; class Arachnida; order Araneae; family Linyphiidae; genus Oedothorax; species Oedothorax gibbosus. The sequence goes on along the minus strand of CM033274.1, from coordinate 14,203,380 downwards.
AAAGCCTAGTAGTTTAGTTTTATCTATCTCTTAACTCCTTTAATTTTTATTGAATTTCATCATAATATAATCGTTTTTAGCCTACTTTTCTTTTTTTAATTCGAAAGAATTAAAAAAATGAAAAAGTAGGTATTGACATGCGGTCGATGTCCGTCTGTCCGTCTGTCCGTACCCCCCTTCCAAAATCGGTTCTAATCATCGGATCTTAAAATTTCTTTTTTGTTAGAAAGCTATGACCTCAGATACCCAACTTTCATACTTTTTGTCCGTCTGTCTGTACGTCCGGACGGACATAAATCTACTATCTGTCGGCGAATTTCCCATTGAATTAGCATTGAAATTCAATTTTGAGTCATTTAAATCACTGTAGGTATTGAAATGCGGTTGATGTCCATCTGTCTGTCTGTCCATCTGTCTGTCTGTTCGTATGTCTGTCCGTCTGTCTGTCCGCCTGTCTGTCCGTTTGTCTGTCTGTCTGTACCCCCCTTCCAAAATCGGTTCTAATCATCGGATCTTAAAAATTCTTTTTTGTTAGAAAGCTATGACCTCAGATACCCAACTTTCATACTTTTTGTCCGTCTGTCTGTACGTCCGGACGGACATAAATCTACTATCTGTCGGCGAATTTCCCATTGAATTAGCATTGAAATTCAATTTTGAGTCATTTAAATCACTGTTGCCAAATCAACAATGGCATGAGAAACTTTATTTAAACATATTTGAAGCAAAATAATATTTTCATGAATCAGTTTGGAATGACGTCATAAAATGTAGAACAATTTGATTCTTTGATTATTCATTAATTATCTACCAAGAAAGCGGCAAGGCATACTTTTGCTTGCAATTATGCTTAGTTTTAATTTACATTTCTTATTTTTTAATGCAGTTCGGAGCAGTTTTATTACTTTTGTTATTAATAAATATTTAATTATTCTTCGAACTACAAATAAATCACGAGCAGATGATAAATAATATTTAATTAATTTGCGAAATAATATTAAGGAAAATAGTTGATTTTGGCTTTTAGAAGTTTAAATTATAGCTGGGTGCTGTATTTCGATTTTTTTTTTCTAATGTGTATAAATCTAGTGTAGAAACGGCTGTTGATGATATTTACTTTAGGAACCTAGTTTTTTTCCCGATTAGAACTTCAGTAAGTATTTAAGTAACAGGAAAGTAGGCTATTTTAGTTCTTTATGAACTTCTTGTTATTCTACATAATATAACAAATAGCAAAAAAAACCCAGCTTTAATAAACTTTATGGACAGGATAAGAACCATAAGAACAGTGAGGATTTAATAATATAATAGGGTTTTGTTATTAGTGTCTACAGTTACCAAGCACGCCGAAGACAACGAGGGGCAAAGTAGTCCAAGGGCAGACACGCTCGTTGGTATCAGTCTTAGGAACCAGACAAAACTGGTATTTTTAGACAGCTTATGACAAGCCGATTACAGCATTTCTTCGCTTATATACATGAAATTGGTACCTTTCTCTGAAAAATTGGGTTAAAAGCTCAAATTTCAAACTTTTTTATATCTTACTGTAAAACTATCAAATTTACGTTTATAGCGTTTAGAAGCGAAATAATCTACTTAAAATTCTGCACCAATCAACAAAAATAATCTCTTCACTGCAACAACTAAAATAATATGGCTATTTGACCATATGTGGCTGACCTCTCCTCCATTTGTTAAGCAAATCTCTCATTTTTAAAGTGGGTTCTCAATTTTGAGAATAATGTTCTCATTTGTGAGAACATCGTTGGGTTATAATAGCTTTGAATACATTGTTCTCAAAGGTAAGAACTTATATGTTCTAATTTTTTAGAATGATTGAGGGGGAAAAATTATTTTGTCTGACTCGTGGGCTCGAGCCGGCGATGTGAGGATCCACGCTAGGCCTAGTACAATACGCGTTATCCAACTGTGTCATCCCATTAATAGTCACGAGCGGGAGTTTACTGTTTAGGCCATTTCAAGTTGTTGAATTTTAAGAACATGATCTCAAATTTTAGATATTAAAGTATTTGTTTTTGAGAATATCGTTCTTACAACAAAATGAAGTGAAAACATCCTCTGATTTTTGAGAATTTCTTTTTTAACAATTCTCTAATTTCACATTATAACGTTTTGCTTTAAGAATATTGTTCTCACAGTAAAACTATAGCATCCTGGTACTTATTTTTGAGAGTTTCATTTTTAAGTGTGCAGCTTTCAGGGCGAAACAATACTTTAAATGTATAAATCTTTTTTGTAACTATTATAGTATTGGAACTGGTGAGCCCTAAGTTACGAACTCGCCTAAACGGGATCTCTACCATATCTTGGGCTGCCGGCTCCAGTACTGTGCCGTTTTTGGCGTGGTTAACCGCGGACTGGCGTAAACTTTGCGGGCTCAATTCTGTGTGTGCAGCGGCCATGTTACTGCTCTACTTCAGGTGGGAATATTTATCTTTTTACTTCAATTGAAAAAATACATAAACAGCCAGTTTGTAACCTATATAGGGGAGACCGGGGCTAGTTTTCCATGTTTTCTACTTCTTGATTGTATATTTTTTACTTTTATTTATTCTGAAGTAAACAAGATGTCATTGTCTTCCTCACATGCTTATCTACAAATTAGCATTATTACTTTTCCAAAAAGTAAATATACTTTTCGGCAGCAAGGGGTTAAATGCAAGCATATGGAGCCGGCAAACGTGCCCCGTATACGGGGTAAATTTTCCCAGACTGCCAAAAAGTGATGGGGCAAATTTTCCAACTATTTTTTAAAAAGGTTTAACACATTTGAAAAACATTTTATAATTTTTTACGGAGATTTATTGTAAACTAAAATATCTCAAAAGAGTGTACCCAGAATATAGCTTTTTTTTTCAAAAAAAAGTATGCTTATTATACCAAGCTATTTTAACCCATTTCATTAAAGGTCATTATCATCTGGATCCTTTTAAACTTACATAAAACTTCCCCTTTTGTGTAAGTATACTTTGGGGATCTTTTCTAGAGGCTGTCTAAGAAAATTACAAAAAATTGATTGACTAAAGGTTGGTGTGATAGCTCCCCTCCCCCCCTTTTTTTTTGAACACGCCAATTGACTCAAAACTTTGGGTACAACATGACACATTACTACTTTACAGTGTAATTATTCACGATCTATTGGGAATATTTAAGTTACTGGATGCTTTTCGGCTACTATACAGTTACGTAGAGAGAGGAGACACCTTTTAGTATACAGCCCCGGTATCCCCTATTCTGCTTTGAAAGCTGCTAATATTCATTTGTGTAGATTCTAAGTGCTTGTGCTGATATTTGTAAGGTTTTTTACTTTAACATATTTGGTGCCGCCTTCTAGCGAAGGGTTTTTTAAATAACATTTTTGGTGCTGCCATCTATAGTGTCTTTTGTGAGAGAATTGTGAAGCTGCCGCATCTGTGACATTTTTAAACTAAGACTTGTGGTGCTGCCATCTGTGGTGTCTTTAATCAACTAAGTTTGATGCTTCCATATATGATGCTTTTAAAATACTAATTTCGGGACGGAAATGTATGAAATTTTAAAGTAGCAATTTTGGAGTTGCTATCTATGAGACTTTAAGATTTAATTAATGATAATTAGAAGCAACGAAAATGTGGCGTGGTAACGTCATGGAAAGGTAAAATTTGATAATTAGTGAATATATCATTGAAAATAAGAACTGGCAACTCGAAGTGTTACTAAGACACCAAATACCAAATATTCGAGTGATTAACCGAAAATATTTAAAAAGGCAACCTGAAGTATTACTTAATACCTATTACTAAAATCATTTCGTGTGCACAGGTGGATCCCAGAATCTCCAAGATGGTTAATGTCCAAGAATAAACACGAAGAGGCTGTAGAAATATTGAAAAATATTAGCAGGTTCAACGACGGAACCGCTCACGAAGACTCACAGTTGATTAACAGGATACGGGTATATTTTCCATGCAATAAAATAATGCAACTTAAGCTCAACAAAATCTACCTAAGCATTTTTCCCAAAGCTAAAGAATCATGGTTGTTTTGTTCCCTGTTACCTTAAGGCACAACTCACGAGGTAACGCCTTGTGATTAGGGAAAAGGTTAGGCGTAAAAGTCACCACCGCTTTTTAATTCATTATCACTCTTGATTTGCTCGAAGAGTGCATAATTTTATATATAATAAAAAAATATTTTTGTAACTCGAATGGAGTTTCCAATTAGTAATACTGATCTCTAGTCATAAAGAAGCATAATCACTGTCATGAAGAGGTACTGTGTTGTGTGATATTATGCACAGCCAACCAACCCTCATGTGGAAATCCGAAGCTTTCGGCAATCCGAAATGTTTTTGGCAGTTAAGAATTTATATTTCTGGCAGCCTATAAAACGCGTGGAGCAATCAGACGAAGAGAAATTTCATCCTTTTTATTTTGTCTTTATCCGATTGCTCCGCGCGTTTTATAGCTCCGCCCATGGTTCGTGGCTTCTGTGAAAGGAAACATGTTAAATAAATATTAAAAGCATAACATTATTCTTATATCTAATGAACAAAGATCACTTTCGAACACTATCAACTCCAGTAGTTTCTTAGGAATGGAAATTGTTTTCATGGAAACTTTTTTCCTTATTTTTTTTAACGTTTTTCTTTCCTAACAATCTCGATGCCTCGATTTCCTTCCTAACAATCCTACTTAAATATAAAGCATTTAATAATTTATAAACTAGGAGTGTGTAACGTATAACCACTTTCAATTACCACTCAATACATCAATGCATGTAAAGGTTTTTATATACCCGATAAAGTATTATCAATAACTTTAAAACCTGGAAAGTTATATGGCAGCTTTCTTTGCGCATGTGCACATTTCTCGAAAACCTTATTATCCCGTCCGACAATAACTGGAAAGTCATTTACCAAATTTGAAGTCTATAGATCATTTAGTTCGAGCTGTAGAGACAGGCAGACAGATGGACCAGTGTTTAAAAATCAGTTTTAAGAATCAGCACCCTTCAAAACGTCTAGGAAACATATCTCCATTTCGGATTTTCGTCCCATCTCAATACTTTCATTATCTTATATATTTCATATTCGGTAATTGAAAAGTAATAAATTGAATGCTAAACGAATATCGGAGAAAATACGTGACAATTCATATTGGTTTGCATGTTGGCTTGCGTGTCCGATTTGGTTGTAACCACTTTTTATGCTCATGATACTTTTTTAAGTCCCTTGACTGATGCTCATTTGCTATTCGTAGCAATGATACTATAGGGCTATTCCACGAAAATGTCAACCTCGGTACCAAAATTTCAAAATTAAGTACATACTTCGTGTCACATACCATTTTAAAGATTGGAATCTCTGTTTTAACATAGGGTCAAGTGGGGTAAGTGTGATCGGGGGTAAGTTTGATAAACAACTCTTGTAACTTTGGGAATCATTCTAAAAATCTGAAAGTTTGCAATATATAACATTAGACCACTTATACTTAAACTAAAAAGAAATATTGACTTTAAATAATAGTTTAAGGATAGTTTTAAGCTTTTGAATTTGAGTGCAACTTTCTGTTTTTTTTCAAATTCGAAAGGTTTTCTTCCAAATTCCATAAGTGTCATATTTTTATAAAAATCCTGTTGTTTTTTCGTTCTCTGTTAGCAAAAAGAATGAAGGTAAAGATATAAAACTGTTTTGGTTTATTATTTCACATGTTGTGAAGTATGGAAGTACAATCACAGTTACCCCTCAAAATATCAGTTGTGATAAGTGACATGGGGACTGTGATAAGTGACATGGGGTAAGTGTGATAATCCAAAACACCCCATTTACCTTGTGCAAAACATACATAAATATAAAAAAAATATTATATTATTATTAAATTATAAATTATTATTTAAAAAATGAATAAAAGGAAATGGAATTTCATTTCATAATATGTCAGAGGATTTTGAATTAGAAATACCAAAAACTGACCTTTCTGCTGGATGCTACACTCTTGTTGGCTTTTTAAAAAAAAACGCACTGTAAAGCACATTTTGGGACAAGTTCAGTCTGAAAATGAGGTGAATCGAGAAGGGATTACTGTAAAATTTGTTAAATATGGTAGCATAACAAAGACATTTTCATGGCCAAATATAGATGACGTGTGTATAATTGATGAGGACGATATTGTTTTGAACCTCCCATGTCCAAATATGGACCGAAGAGAACGTCTGTATTTTTCGCAAGATTTTGAAATTTACAATCTGTAAAAAAAAGCAGTCTAACTAATAATAAAAATTGAATAGCACCATAGGTATTTTGACTTTAAAATTGTTTGTTTCTTTTACATTCTGACTTAAGTTTATTATATCACAACATGAACTAAAAACGAAAATTCTCAATATTTTTGATTTTTCTTATCCGTATATTTCTAATAAGATGTAAAATGCTAATAAATTTATGTTTATATTAAATTGTTTAGAAAAATATATGCTAGGTAATTTATATGGCTTGAAAACACTTATTGCAACTGATATCACACTTACCCACATCAAAATCACACTTACCCCTATGTGGGAAGTGTGATAAAACAGCAATGGATTTTGAAATGCAAATTTTATTCACTTAAATTTGGAATTCAAACATATAAATTTTTTCCTACATAGGTATGTTTCGTATAATAATTCACTACCAATTTTAGGATTTGGAATTTACTTGAAGCAGAGAACTAATTTTTTTAAGGAAAAATGCAGAAACCCTATCACACTTACCCCACTTGACCCTACTGAATTTCATTGTTTGAAATATATATATTTTTACAGAAGAACAATTGCTTTTTAACAAACACTGTAAAAAAATCCATAATTTTAAGTGTTAGATTCTTACCCTTTCGAAACATTTTTTTCCTAAACTTTCCATATATTTTTTTTAATTTAATTAAATTGTTCCCTACATTGTAAAGTAACATTCTATGCTCTTACCCAAATCAAAAGTTGCAAAATTACTTGTAATGGGATACATTTATTACACCCTTTCATAAATTGTCAGTCAGTTACCAAATTGGTTTTAATTTTTTAATTTCAGAATAGAAATTTGGACTGCAGAATCTTTATAAAAGATATTCTCTGTTTTCAATAAGTACTAAATAATACTAAATGGGACAAAATTTAAAAAATGAACTTGTACAGGTAAAAATTGCTTGGTAACTGACTGACATTTTGACTTGGTAACTGACTGACATAGTTGTAGCTGGCTATTAATTTACTTATTATTACCCCAGTATTGACCCTATGCATAAATTATTTTTATAATACAACTCAACTTTCATGTTTGATTCAATCACATGTTGGTCTTTTTATTAATGTGAACAGACGATCAGTTTTAAGCAGGACAGTCCCGCTTTTTGTCTCACTGACCCGTGTATGTTCCGTGTCGACCCGTGTTGTTTATTAATTCTCATATATTATGAATGTGCAACTAATTTTTGGGTTTTCTCTCATCAGACATGGGCGGCTGGGGAGCCCAGTTTGTTAAGGCGTTCGCCTTGCAAGCGGAAGGTTCCAGGTTCGGGTCCGGGCATCCTTAAAATAACTGCCGACCTATAAACGGCCCGTGCAGCCGAAAATGTCTGATTAATAATACCCCATGTAGAGAGAGTGCACCTTAAATATCCTCCAAAGTCCCAACGCTGCGTAAGATGTCGCCCTTAATGGTTGCGTTGGGTGCCTACTCAGGTGTCGACTCGTCACCTGACTGTGGTTCTAAATTACGACGTGCATCACCAATAGCCCTTGTGTAGCTCTAGTGTGATGATAATTCAAACTAAACTAAACTAAACTCATCAGATATGTTAAGTATTTCAGAGATGTCAGTCAGTTACCATTATGTCAGTCAGTTACCAAGGCGTTCTAAAAGCTGGTCTTTTTTCAGGGTTCAATATTTTGATATAAAAATTGATGTGCTGGATAGTTCATTTCTTCCACTTTAATATAGGCCTGACTTTTAAAAGCCACCTCTTTTATATTCAGAAGAAAATGATATTGAATAACTTGAAGTGTCAATGAAGGTTGCAGATATGTCAGTCAGTTACCACAACTTCAATAATTTTTCTAACAATTTCTATAAGGGCTATCGAAAATTGTAAACCATATTTGAATTCAGCTGAAAATTCTCTTTTAAAATATATAAAACCTAATTTGTAAAACTATATAATTGTCCCGCTATTTCGTAAAACATTGTAATTTCGTCCTCCGAATGTCAGTCAGTTACAAATGGAATGCCCCTATAGTGATTTAATTTCAGTGTCTTGGAGTGGACTGTCGCACGTTTGTTGAAGAACAAAAAAATGTTTCGCATAAGGAATTTTTCCGTCATCCTGGTATCAGAAGAAGATTATTGATCTTAACAATGTGCTGGTAAATAATTTTATATTAGTATTTTTTTTTACTTTTGAGCAGGAAAAACACTTTGTTAAAGATAAATTTCGTGATTTCCAGAGAAACCGAACGTAAGTTAAACTAAAGCTTAGTTCGTCTGGATTGCTAGAGCTGGATAATACTTACACTATTTTAGACAAAGTTTATATCCTGTCACCAGTTATTATTTTGGATGTGAAAGAACTTTAGTTTGGTTTAATTGAGATAAAAGTTTGTAAAAGAGCAGCGATTGGCTAATTTTTTGAAATCCCATCAAAAGTTATGTTAAACAATGTATTAATATATAGTTTTCAGCTGGACAGGACTTCTATACAGGAGTAATAAAATAGATAGTTTTGTAATCACTTTAGACGGGAATGCCTTGAAATATGCTGATTTTTCACATTGGGGTTGAACACTTTCGCTGCATTAGTTTTTTTGCTGCGTAACTTGTCATAGAAATAGTAGTATTAAATCTTTATTTCTAGAGTCTTAAGCGTTCTCAGAAGCGTAGATAAATGTCGAATAACTATGTTCGAAGGATGTGAAGATCATCATGATCTATATTTATTGAAGATCAGTAAAGCAAATTAATAATTGAGTAGTGAAGTCATGGAACCATGGAAAAATGGCACAGATAAAAAAAAATCCTAAACTGGATTTGTTCATCGTTAAGGGCCTTCTTGTTACCACTAACTAAATAGTTGCCAAATAGAGTATTTCATTGGGCCCCTCGTAAATGAAAAGGAAATTTCTATTCAAGAAATTCAGTTTCAAATCCAAGCCTCATAAGATAACTTCTTCAAACATGTATTTTATTCAGTAATGTTATCTCTCCCGCAGGATGCTGAACTCAATGCCGTACTATGGGCTGATGATGAACACCCGCTTCCTGTACGGCGATCCATTTCTCAACTACTTCCTGGCCGCCATGGTGGAAGTACCATCACATCTGGCAACATTCATCCTCCTTGAGGGATTGGGAAGGCGATGGACTACAGTACTCGCTTTGGCATGCACCTCTGTGGCCTGCTTCATGCCTTTTATCTTCAGAGGTGGGTTTATAGAGTTAAAAAGAAGCTGGAGGTGTTTGGCGCAAAATAAAGAAAAACCGTCAGTAAAAATTGTCAAGTAACCCTAAGCAAACTGCTCACTCAACATTAAAAGTAGATAAACTTTAGAAAAAAGTTTTTTTTAAAAGAAATTTCCATTCGATCAATCGTTTGTGTTCCTGCATTTAATACTATACAAGCCGTCGCCGTCGGCTTGTATTAAACTGACTCCATATTATTAATCTTATTTATAAATTCCATTAATATATCAAATAACAAATTTCACCAGAAACTCAACGCCCGCGCGACCCAATTTTTTTTTCTTAAACACTTATTCTTTTCAAACTTTCTCATTAAACTTAATGATTCACTGTTTTAGAAGAGAAATTTATCTTGTCAAAATTAGGCTTGTTTGGTTATTGTTCTTCTTCCTCATCCGAAAAACTCTACATGCATGATCAAATTAAAATGTTTTAAATATAAATAGGTTTCTAAAATGTTCATTACAGATGCTAAAGGGGTTGGCATTGTTTCTACGTTCTTCGCCAAAGCTGCCTGCAGCGCGTCCTACATGACTCTCAACATACAAGCTTCAGAACTCTTCCCGAACCCTTTGAGACCAAAGGCCATAAGGCTGTGCTGCACTGCTGGCGTGTGTGGTTCTATAGTGGCCCCTTTCATCGTATATTTGGTAATGAAAGTTTAACCTTTAAATGCTATTGGAAAGAATGTAATATATTGTTGAAATCTACGACCACCTATTAACAGCTTTATAGCTCTACGCAATAGAGCCACTGTAGCCTGAATTGTAGTTGAGGCGAAATGGCTTCATACCACGGATATATTACCTTAAGTTCTATCATCACAACAGCCATTCTATGAACAGGGATTATGCAAGGGGGAAATAATTTTACAAATATTAATTATAAGTGAAATGGAGCTGGTGCACATAAAATCTGCCCTGTTCCAAAGTCCTATGATATCGCTTTAAAAGTGTTTAGCTCAAATGACGATCATATCATTTGACCATATTTAAAAAATTTTAAGGCCCATCGTCTACAGATCTCAAGGGTAGGTGAAATCTAATCCCACCTTTAAATTATCTTTCAGTACAAGTTTGGTGCTCACTTGCCGTTCCTTGTATTCTCCGTTTTGATGGCTGTTGCTGCTGTCTGTTCCAGTTTCTTGCTCGAGACTAGAGGCAAGCCGCTGTCACAGACTATCGCAGAAGCTGAGGAATCCGAAAAGCATTGGAAATTTTTCTCATCTGTGTGGTAAGAGAACTTTCCGTACGACCCGTTTATGTACTTTTTGTCGTAGGCTCGGTGACTGAGGAGTAGCACTTTGCACTACTTTGCCACAAATCCAAGGTTCCAACTCGGCTAAACTTCTGCTGAAATGCACCATATTGTAAGTTGAAACGGATGTAGCAGGCCTTGTTTCTCTATGGGCGGTTGCGCTTCTCAACTCAATTTAATATAAAACTGCTTATTTGTCTTGAAGCTTTTTTTTTTATCGCTATTAACTTTTAGTGACGAAACATTACTAAAATGCGTTCCGGTGTTTTATGCTGTCTTTTTTGTAAACTATTTTGTACCAAAAGCCGAAATTTAGGGTGTTTCAATGAATTTTGCAATGAATTATTTCCTCGACTTTGTAAAGTTTTTTTTTGTATGGAAATTGTTTAATTGTTACTACTTATATAGTTTCAAATTCGCATTGTAAAGGATAAAAACTGTGTTGTACAGCTGAGGAAAAAAAAAACGATCCACCCTTCGTTTTTCGGCTGCTATTGGTCAAGGAATTTTGTGAAAGGTGTCATTTTTCAGGAAATAGCGTAAGGAATTGAGAACTGGCAACCAAAATTGTATAAGGGGTCGTCTACATATTAAAATGAGTACCAACTTTGAAAATTCCAATGACAACACCCAATTATTTTTATATAAAAATGTTTATCATCTTCAAAATACCCCAGGTCCAAAAGAAAATTTATTTATTTGCATTATTTGTTGAGATATAAGCATTCAAATTTAAACACCCATAATGTTAAAAGAGTTTCACAAACTTTTATTCATACCTCCACAAATAAAATGAATTAAACCAAAAAAATTTTTTTTGATTATATACTTCTCAATTTTCCAAAAACAAATCACACAAGTTTTTTCATCAATTTTTCATTATTATTTTTTTTATTTAAATTTAAATAAGAAAAATAAAACATGAATAGCAACCCCACATTTTTGTTACATAAATCAATAAAAGAGGTCAAGTAGAACCAAAATCCCGAATTTTTTAATTCAACAACAACTATTTGCCGAGTTATTGTAAAAATACTGAAAAAAACGAATTTTAGGGACCGTGTAAAAAATTACTTAGCAAATTGGATCCTAACTTGCATCACTGTTTGGTGGTTGAAAAGCGTTTTTGGTAAATGTTTATTCAAATTATTGATGTCTGTCAAATGTCTAAAAATCTTTTCTTATTTCAAGTGCATACAATGTATTTTGTTTGTATAATTAACATTAAATTATATCATATCGATTACTATGTTTTTGAATGTATGTTATTTCCAATACAATTTCAAAAAGTGTGTTTTATAGTAAAAATTAACAACCCTAAAATATTATTGGAATTCGGTGTTTAGCATATTTTATTGTTACCACATTGATTATTTAAAATGATTAGTGCCCACTGCCTTGGTTAAAAATCATTGCCAAATCATTCTGCGTAATTTTATTTTGCTTTCCTTAAATATCGAGTTAAGATCGTAACTCTCGTTTAGTAATAGTATAGGTTTATATTACCGATAAAGTGAAATCCCGACTAGGACGAAATCCCGAATGGGTCGAAATCCCGAAAATAGATTTTTGTCCATTTCGCGATTTTTTTAAAAAAAAGATTAGAGATTACTTATTTATTTATTTACTTATTTGGTTAGTTTATTTAGTTAGTTAGTCAGTCCGTTAGTTAGTCAGTCAGTTAGTTAGTCAGTTAGTCAGTCAGTCGGTTAGTTATTCAGTCCGTTAGTTAGTCAGTCAGTTAGTTAGTCAGTCAGTCAGTTAGTTAGTCAGTAAGTTAGTCCGTTAGTTAGTCAGTTAGTCAGTCAGTTAGTAAGTTAGTTAGTCAGTTAGTTAGTTAGTCGGTTAGTCAGTCAGTTAGTCAGTGAGTCAGTCAGTTCACTGATTGACAGTCAGTTAGACTACGTTAGTCAGTCTGGACTAACTAATGGAGCGACTAACTAACGGACTGACTAACTTACTGACTGACTAACTAACTGACTGACTGACTAACTAACGGACTGACTTACCGACTAACTAACTGACAGACTAACGGATTAACTAATGGACTGACTAACTAACGGACTAACTAATGGACTGACTAACTAGCGGACTGACTAACTAACTGACTGGATAACTAACCGACTAACTGTGTGACTAACTAACTTACTGACTGACTAACTAACTGACTGACTGACTGACTAACAAACTAAGTGACTAACTAACTGACTAACTAACTGATTAACTAAATAACTAAATAAATAATCTCTAATATTTAAAAAAAAATCGAGAAATGGACAAAAATCTATTTTCGGGATTTAGACCCATTCGGGATTTTGACTCATTCGGGATTTCGGCTTGTCGGGATTTCGGCTGTCGGGATATGTCCCAGACCCAGTGTGCCGAATTTTAAACAAACTTTTTGTAGCAATATGAATGAAACAAAAATTTGCATAAAATGTAAAACATAAATGTAATAATCATGTTTGTCTATCTGATTGTAACTAATCGCATTTGAAAATATGTTCGTTATAAATAATCGTATATGTGACTTAATTTAAAATTAAAACTTTTTCTCGTCTACCCTTTATTTTATTTCTGAATTTTAAAATCCAAAATTAAAAAAAAAGGGTAAAAACATAAAAAAAAATCACAATATTAGTGAAGAAGGTTTAATTCTAGCATCCTTTGGCGAGATTATGGTAACCCTTTTGTTAGCTTGTCGTTTCGAAAAGACGCCCTAAATATTACCTTTTCCAATTTGGAGATTTCCCCCTAATCGCGTTCAAAATTAATGCTTTAATATCTCGGCAAATAATGAAAAAGAAATAATTCTTTTATATACCTAGGGTATTTTGAAGGTGCTGAACATTTTTATGTAAAAAAATTGGGTGTTGCCATTGGAATTTTCAAAGTTGGTACTCATTTTAATATGTTGACGACCCCTTATACAATTTTGGTTGCCAGTTCTCAATTCCTTAAGCTATTTCCTGAAAAATGACACCTTACACAAAATTCCTTGACCAATAGAAGCCTAAAAACGAAGGGTGGATCGTTTTTTTCCCAGCTGTACATAGATGATTAATGCCTATAAAATGAAGAGTATACTACATTTCCGTATATACATTCATCCTGTATATTTTTGTTAAGCTAAATTTTAAAAGTGATTATTGAATAACATATATAGTTTTTGCGATAGCTGGTAAGAGCATAACTAAATTATTTTTATATTGTTATTTTTTTTATCGTATTAGTTTGCTTGGTTATTATAATTGTTGTTTTAAAGTTATTATTTTTTTAGCTGCACAAGCACAGAAAACGACGAAACTTCTTGGCGCGAAGTTGTAAGAGCTCTTCCCGATTTCTCAGACTCTGCCACACCACGCACATATTTAAACGAGAATCAAAGTACTCTATCATCTCAATCTTGTCCGAATCTTAACTCATCGTCTTCTTGATGATAAGCTATACAAAGCAATTAAGATAACGTATGAATCGAAATTATTTTACCTGTAGTGCCTGTATGTATATATTTAATGAAATAATATTTATTTTATATATTTCATTGTATTTTCATTATTTAGGATGCACTTTTTGTTTAAACTTTTGTTAATAAGTTAAAAGTTTTGCTTTTCGTTATTCATTTTTTTTAAACTAAGAAAGCAGTTTGAAAAATATAGTATATAACTTAAAAAAAAAGAAAAAATACGAAATTATAAAAAAAACACGTACAGGAAGTTCTAAAAGAAAACATAAATAAATAAAAAGAACTACTAAATAAAGCTACTTTCCTGATACTTAAATACTCACTGAAATTCTAATAGAAAACAAGCATATTCGAAAAAAAACCCTATCAACTGGACCCACCTTCACGCAAGATTTTTAAGTACTAGAAAAAAATTAGTTGCAATTTAGACTTTTAAAGTTCAACATTGACAAATTTCAAAATTTTTTCTTTCACCAATTAAATTAATATTTTTCATCGTTTGAGAAATTCATTTGCAGATCAAAGAATAATTATGTAAAATTGCTTGGGACAAATCCTAGTATGTATACGTTTCGGTGACATTTGGCGCTTGGAAAATGTCACCAATGTCTTAAATAAAGTGAACTTCTTATTCTTAAATAAATACAAACATAAAAAATTTTAAAAACTCAATATTTTTCAAGTATAGTTTTTATTAAATATTATTATGGGATGAAATCGTGATGGAAGGTCATGTTTTGAAATTAAAATTTAATTTAAGATATAACTTTTTCATTTAAACCTGGAATGTACATAGTCATTTTTTATGAAGTTTTCATTAAAATAATTTAGTTTGTAATGAAATATTAAATTGTCAATAGAAGACGGCACAAAACAAGTTAGAAAGATACAATAATTTTAAATTAATTTTATTGAATATCGCTAGGATTACATTTTATCGACTTGTATAACACAAAGAAGGTCGACTTATATAACACAATCGATAACTCATCTGAACACTAATAGCATTAAGTACTATCGAACGTAAAGTCAATAATAGTTAAGACATCAAAGAAGACACTTTACACAGTTATTGAAATAGTCATGTTTGTTTTTAAAGGATAATATAATCTTTAGGAAATTTGAAACTTTTATAAT
Source organism: Oedothorax gibbosus (assembly GCA_019343175.1). Taxonomy (NCBI): domain Eukaryota; kingdom Metazoa; phylum Arthropoda; class Arachnida; order Araneae; family Linyphiidae; genus Oedothorax; species Oedothorax gibbosus. Next base: position 14,188,030 of record CM033274.1, on the reverse strand, counting down.
CTAAAAAGACATCTGTAATTGAAAAATAATAATTAGTAGCGAGTAAAAGAAATAGTTTGAAAAAAAAACTTTTAAACACACTGTTAAAAATTTTGTTCTTGGTTTCACCATGATATTGGTTCCTAGTAGCTGCAACGGCTTGGGGGTGTAGCGTTAAACCATATTTTTGGTATTCGTTTGAACCATTTCTAATGTTTTTGTTTCCAAATCCAGAAAAATGGTTCAACCAAACACCGAAAAAAAGGTGAAACATTTCACCACACAGCCTTTGCAGCTACTAGGAACCAATACCATGGTGAAACCAAGCGCAAAATTTTTATCAGTGCACATATCAACATTTGTAGATAAGATAGTTTGTTTTGGGATAGCAAATTATTATTTAGTGAACCGGTTTCACACAACATTAAAATATCCCAATCTGAATAATTGCCAAAATAAATTTTCCATTAAGTGTATTGCTAGAACTGACTTAGTTCACTGTAAGTCAACGATGGAAATTTTAGTTGAATTTATTGCCGACATAAATTCTTTTTCAGTTATAATAGTAAATATATTACCATTTCTCTACCTAAAAAGCGTGCTCAAAACTTTTATATTCCCTTTTACACCTTTTTAAAAAACTTTTTGAAGATTCAATTACAGTAGTCAAACATTAAAAAAATATTTTAACAAATCTACCATTTTTGGAAAATATCTCTAAACGACGTTATTTTAAAATTAAAAAAAATGCATTGCAATAACACAACATTGTAAATAATTTTGATTATCACATATATCATATTAGTATACCTCGGGTCGTATTTTTCAAACCCCCATTATTTCATTTATAGACATTAATATACGAATAAGTATCGTCTATTTAACACAAAAAATGGAAATCATATTATTTGTATAATTATTATGCATTGTATTTATATATACATATACAATGTTCTGCTTTATATAGGGAAAGAAGGGATGCGGGGGAAAAAAAACATTGTAAACTAGTAAATATATGTTATTCACCAACTTAAAAAAATGCAATTATTACCAATCCGTATCCTACAAACATTTTAAATTATTTTAATAAGTTTATAAATTATTAATTTTAAAATTGTTAGCTTAAAAAATAGAATTTTACTTACCGAAAAAAGCGTACAAGCAGTCCATTTTCTTGACCTTTTGCTTTGTAACACAGTTGGTCTTTTGCTGTTTCCGAAATACTCGTATTTGCATTAAACAAATTATCCAACCGTTCTTCTTCAGTTTGAATAAGCAATTGTGTCTTTTTGTCTAAGATGAAAACCTTACTACTTATTTTGCCAAGTTATAAAACAAATCGGCACAAAATCTGCTTTTCATTTTATTATATTCAAGGGTTTGCGAAGTCTTTTTAAGTCCTTGCAAACTCATTACGTTTAAACTACTTACTACTACGTTTAAACTATTTAATGAGCATTAACTTAGCATTCAAATTGGACTTTGTTCTAAATTCTTATTTTTAAACTATAAGTGTGGAATTCGAAATTGGATATGTGTCAACATTAAAATTGATATCATCTGACAATAATGAGTAGCCAAAGTACTTTTAACTTCTGGGTCAAAATTTTTATTTAATGTTATTACAGTGTTATTAAAAGACAATGTACAATTGCCAATAAAAAATACTTTTTTTATGAAAATAGTTCGACAATGTTACGGCAAGAACTGCTATAAGTTGCGAAGCAAGAACTGTCTCCCCAATTAAATTTTTAACTTTGATAATTCAACCGTTTCTTTTTAGTATAAGAGGTTCATTATTAGAAGGAAAAATGGTTCCTTACCTACGCTTTTCATGATAAAAGTTATCACAAATTGCTGCTTTGCTGCAGAATAGAAAATTCCACCTGATGCTTTAAAACATACTTCATGACATAACTGCCACGGATAACTATTTAAATTGTTTAGGAATAACTTTTTGATTGAGAAAATTTTCATAATTATAGTTATCCAGTTTCCTAATTATATAAGTAGGGAAGGTTAGAGGGTATGTGGATTTTCTTCATACTATTCTTATATATATTAGCAATAAACAAGCACTTTTCATAATGCTCAATAGACTAATAATAAGATTCATCGGAAGGGATGAAAGTATGGAATATTAGCAGTAAGTTAAAATTTTGATATTTCTTAAACTGGGAGCAAATTTTATGCTTAAGTTAGACATTTTACCCTAATTTCTTATGCTACAAAATAGCAATAAGATCTGACGTTTAAATTAGAATATCTTTCCATAGGAAAATATTTGAACTTTTATCCATCTAAAAATATTTAATAAACTACCATATATCGGAGATTGCCGAATAAAAAAAATATTCAAAAAATTCTTTATATTTTTTTAGAATAACGGTAGTAACTAAAAAAATAATAATTACGATGTCCATTTAAATTTTAATGCGAAATGATTTTTTTTTACATATTTTATGAGCCTCAATTATAAAATCTTAAGTAAATTTTGTTCACCATAATTTTTTTTTCTATAATGAATGTTTTCTATCAGTTTGGAAAGGATATTAATTCGAATTCCAAAGAAAGGTGTATATATTGTAGATTCATCTTTATCTCTTTGATCTGAGTTTAAAGCATGGGCAATAACATTCTAAAAATAAAAATTATTAATAGAATAGTTTACATCTAGTACTTATAATCGAATTATTTTGTCAATACTTGATCTTTTATATTATTTATAAAAATTAGAATGTTTATTAGTAAAAATATTTAAAATAAAATATTACCTCAAGCTCTTTCTGTATTATAACATCTTTATAATCTTGTAAAATCCTATTCCAAAACAAAAAATTAAATCAATATAGTTAAATTGTTAGTTATTAAATAAAAAAAATATTTAACTAGCTTACTTCTGAAATTCTTTGTTGTTTTTGACTGCAAACTTGTACACACTATTTTTGTATCGAATCAAATTAACACTATCTTTTTCCGATTCAGGTAGAAAACAAATATGACACTTATTTTGTGAATACATGTCTGTTTATGAGATATCCTGCTACATAGAAATAAAATGAATAATAATTTTAATTCAATTAAACGTCAATTCTAAAGAATATTATTCTAGATAAATAACAATACTGAGATAAAATTATTCTAACTTTCAATAAAATATTTAAGATTGTGTGCAGACGATAGTTTACTTTTTTAATATAAAATTAATTGGTATGTTTAGAAGACGTATGTTTTTTATTAGTTTGACGACTCAATTTATTGTTTTAATAATTTAAAATGTAATATGAAATTGTGTTTATCAGAACACCTTTAATGCTTACAATTATCTGACTTTATAAATGAAATTATAAGTTGAAGTTTCAATGTTATAATTTTTAATTACTTTAATTAAATTCAAGTTGTATTAATTATGTTCGAAAACGTAAAAATTGAGGGTTAAAAGGATGAATTGTCATAACCAATGCATTATTTGACATTTTCACTACCTATTATGAAACAAGTAATCATATCTTATTGCTTTAAAATGGACTATTATTAAGTTTTAGAACCACCAAATATAGTTACTTTGAATACGATAATAACTCCACGACTTTCAAGTTTGAATTAAATTTTCCTTTAAGTCAAAATAACTTATTCAAAGTCACTAAAAAATTAATAAAATGTACAGAAATAAAGGATTTAGAAAGGTTCTTTTTTTCCGAATTCCCGAAAATCGATGATGTTTCTAAGATAAGTAGCTTATATGTGTTTGTCCAGAAAAATAAAAACTTACGACTATCGCAAAAAGCTTATCGAATGGTACTTAAAATTTCAACAAATAAAAAGTTATAACATCAAGCAAAGCATTTCGAATGTTCCATCCATTAAAATCGAAAGGATTTCCTTTATATATCTAGAGCCGAACTTTCTACAAAATCTATCGTCTGATTTTTAGAAAAGCTAAGAATATTGAAAATCGTATATTTTGTTAACGAAATCAAATTACTTGCTAAATCATTTGAATTTAAAATTTTGATTCCGATTCAATTCAATTCCATTACAAGATTCAATTAAGAGGGACTGTCAGTCCCATAGAGCTAATGCATTAGTTTTGTAATCACAACTTTGGCAAAAGAATTGCTTTGCCACAGTATTCCATTTTCACCAGGTATAGGAGTCATCATAATATTAATTTAAAACAAAATTGAAAAGAAAATAACATCCGGTTACTTAATTATTAATTGATAAAGTTTTAAAATAGTGTCGCCATCTGCTGTAACTTTTGGCATTATAAAACTTCAAAAATATATTATTAAATAACTAGATAACATTTTCGTTTCAAAATTTGTTTCATTTCAATGTTATGTTGATTCTCATACCTGGGAAAAAAAGGGCTAACATGGCAAAGCAATACTTCTGCGGAAGTTGTGATTAGAAAACTAATTCATTAGCTCTATGGGACTGACAATCCCTCTTAAAATCCACTTACAAAATTAATTGGAACTTTAATAGAAACAAATTTTGTACAAGTCCAAATACTTTGGTGAAGAATGCTATTAGCGATCATTCTGTTGGTGCACTGCTGCATGATTTCTCTTATGCGATGTGCACCATTGGCGGAACGTATAAAAAAAAAGACCTGAAGCATACTTTTGATGAATCCACTCTGCATTATCCTACTTCTATCGAATTCAAGATGGAAACTACTGTAGTCAACGAAAGCTCTGTATCACCAGAAAATCCTTGGTAAGCGGCTTTTCTGATGTTTTATATTGGTAATTGTGTTTGCAAACATGCGATGACGACCAAATTGTGTGTAAGAAACTGACGCTTTCTTACTTGCCTTTGAAACATATAAACTATCAAACTATCTCATCATTTTTTTCACGAAAGCCTAATCATTTCCACGTAAGCCTAAGTCCCCTAATGTTTAAAACTATAAATGTATTCGTAAATTATAGTAATAGACTATACATGCATGCATAAAAATATACTTTGCATTCAAATTTTAATTTTCTCGTTCATTGAAAAATTTTAAAAATCTTCAATATGAATAAATATATCAAATGACTTTTAGTGCGAACTAAATGTGCTTAAATTTGAAAGTTTTTCTTATTTCAATAAAATTCAATTAGAAATTTTTAAATCAAACTCGATAAGAACTCTAATTTTGTATCCTTTCCTTATAATGAAAAGCTTATTTTTGCTGGTTTAAAATGTAATGAGACTTTAGCGTTCATGGCCACCCACAACAGAAACTAGAAGTTAACTAGTCTATTATCATTTGGTTGTTTCTTAAACCTTCAGATGTAACTCTAAAAAAAACCCTCTAAAAATTATGTATTCGAGCTGAATTCGACACGCTGGATGTAAAAAAAAATTTAAGGGGATTGAAATAGACAATCGGCTAGAATAGACAAGTCTCAACCGATTTTCTGATAAATAAACCTTTCAGGATCCAATACGAGTTCTATTCCTCGGCCACACACGTGGGTACCCACATGGACGCCCCCAAAGACGTGGTCAGAGATGGAAAGACCATCGAGCAGCTTGACGTCAAGAACTTTATCGCTCCTGATGCCGTGGTGGACATCACCAGCAAAGCAGAACCTAGATCCAGACGCATTGGTGGAAGTGGAGGATCTACTACACTGGGAATCTGTGACGGGCCAGAGCCTCAACGGAACGATTCTTATGCTGAGGACCGGATGGAGCAAGAAGTGGGGCAACCGAACAGCTTACTTCGGGACTCCACTAGGACTAGAAGACGATCCAAAGCACCTACACTTTCTAGGACTGTCCGCAAGTGCCGCACAGTGGTTGGTGGACAACAGGGACATTATTGGTATTGATACCCTGTCGTACGATAAAGGATCCTCGGTGGATTTCCCGGCGCATAGGATACTGCTTGGGCATGGGATTTTTGGCTTGGAGAACGTCACCAATCTGGAGGATGTTCCCATTTACGGAGCTAAGTTGTATGTGCTGCCCATGAAGATTGGCGGCGGGAGTGGGGCGCCGGTTAGGATACTTGCTATTTTCCCGCAAGTTATATATCCTAGACTAAGTTCATCAGAGTAGATTAACCCCTTTACGATCGGATAATTTTCAGAAAACGTTTAGAAAAGTGCCTACTTTTATCCCTAAAAAATGTTGAACAGAACAAAAGTTCGAAGGATATATAACTTATTTCATTTTTAATGTCCAAATTACGCTTTTTTACTTACCGCAAGTTCAGTGCATTCATCACTTCAACTTCACTTATATCCAAAGAGTTGATAATATATATGTTATAGTTTATTAAAAATGTTTATGTTCATAAAGTATCAATAAATCTTCTATCTCTTAAATGAGCCCTTGTGATGATAGATGCTATAATCATAAAAATAAATGTTGTTATCGATCTAAAAAGATAAATGTGACCTTATATGTCATCTTCTAAAAATGAGCATCAATTAACCACATAAAAAAATCCCAACTGCTTGGATCAAATCTTTCACTAAATTAAGCGGGCAGATTTGTCTATAAAGTTCACATAGTTATTATCACTGTTAAACGGGAAGCTTTTGAAGTCTTTTCGGAAAGAACATCACTCACAAAAAGTCTTCACGATATATATTCATTTAGTTTCATTAATTTTATTATATAAATTTAAAAAAACATGAAAGTTGCTTTAATTTTTGCTTGTATGGCTACCGTTGTGTACGGCGCTCCTTTGGCCAGACGTATGGTTGACATGACGTACACATTTGATGAGACCACTCAGCACTTTCCTATACTGAAAAAATACGAAGTGGAATTTTTTAATATAACTGACGATCCTGAAGACCCAAACTCACTATGGTAAGATATTTTTTTAGTTGAATTTTTGTCGCACTAAAGCTACACGATATTGGCGACTATTAAAAAAAATAATTATATAATTAGCAAATCTATGTTGTTAAAAAGTATTTGATATTTAGTAAACATTGTGGCTGTCAACATATATAGTCTCGTTAAATAAAGCTTTAACCTTAGTAAAAACGGCTACACTTTCGTACTGTCAAAAAAAAAAATATAGAAATTAACATTTTTACCAAAAATGAAAGTTCAAAGTCAGTATTTACGTTGAAGGAAAAGATTGTAATAAAAACAATTAGGTTTTTAACGTTCGTGTGACTTCTTTATTGAGATACGAATATTTGTATTTATATACCCCGTGTTCTTGGCATGCAAAATGTTAATCTAAAATAATAAAAATGAAACGTTGTATGAGTGTGTTTTTGTAGTTAAAAGTCTCTTAAACTAGACATTTGCTGGACTCGCAACTTTGCACAAATGTAGAAGTCACAAGTTTATGAAAAAGGGGAATCTTGTTATCTTTAAAGGAGGGAATAATATGTTCATTGACATAAAATCACAATTTTTTCAAAAAATGTCACTTAGCCCGTTGATTAAATAGTACGTAGATTTTGATTTTTTTAAAATATTTTTTTATCCGCATGAATTACGTGTATTTATATGAAGTCGGAGATATGGTGTTTTGAAACTTGACGAACTATCTTGACGCAATGTTTCATGAATAGTACTGCATAATCAAAATTTCATTCGTTTATGCATTAAAACCAGAAAGATGTGCCTCTGACAAGGTCATAGTGATTTTTTTTAATTTATTAATTTTGGGTTTAGTTTTAATACTACGTTTCAAGCTTATTCCATGTCCTCTACATTTTTTTTTGCAGGATTCAAACCGAAGAATACTCTTCTTCAACTCACGCTGGGACGCACATGGACGCCCCTCGGCACTTCACCAGAGGCGGGAAGACCGTCGACCAACTTGACATCACCAACTTCATCGCCCCTGCTGCAGTGGTGGACATCACCAGCAAAGCAGAACTCAATCCAGAAGCAGTGGTGGGTGTGGAGGATCTCATACGCTGGGAATCAGTGACGGGCCAGAGCCTCAACGGAACGATTCTAATGCTGAGGACAGGGTGGGGCAAGAAGTGGGGAGACAAGGCTGCCTACTATGGAACACAGGTCGAGAACCCCAGCCCAATTCAGCTTCGCAATCCTGGATTGAGCGGAGAGACTGCGCGATGGTTGGTGGACAACAGGAACATCGTGGGTCTCGGGATCGATACCCTTTCGTTCGATAGTACTCAGAACGTGGAACCGTTAGCTCATAAGATCCTGTTGGGACATGGAATCTTTGCCCTGGAGAATGTCGCCAGAATGGAGGACATTCCAATCTACGGGGCCGAGTTGCATGTGATGCCCATGAAGATTGGTGGTGGAAGTGGTGCACCTACCCGAGTCATCGCCATTTTTCCAGAAGTAATGTTTTCTTCTTAGATATATCGAAAATAGACAGCTTGAATCTTAAAGGATTTGGTACAAATGCGGCTATCATTGAGTTAATGCAATATTGAGGAAATTTCAAACGTCATAAAAAAACCCGGTTTATCCAGACGCATTTATTTTGCATCTGAATCTATTCTTACAATGTTTATGTAACTGAATAAATTGTTCTTAATAGATAAGAAAAAACATAAATAGCTTTCTTTAGTCTCTTTTCTAAAGTTAGTCTCTTAGTCTGAATAGACTCTTGCAATGTTTGTGTAACTGAATAAATAGTCAATTTAAATAAAAGCACGATTCTTAATGGATAAGAAAAATATAAATGGCTTTTGAAAGTATCTTTCGGAGAGAGGAGGACGCACTCAATAGCGAAATATTTAGTTTTGTGCAGTTTTATGTGGTTAGTAAATTAGAGCTCACAAGATGAGAATTTTGTTAATTTTTATGTGCGTGGCTTTTGGAGTGTACGGGGCTCCTCTGACTAGATACATGGTTGACATGACCTATACTTTTGATGAAAATACTCCGTACTTCCCATCTTTAAAAAAATACGAAATGAACACTTTAATCATAAATGAAGATCCAAAAGACCCATACAGCGCATGGTAAGTTAATTTGTACTATTCATGAAAGACGTTTTTTTTTTAATTAAATTATAAAAGTAATAATAAAACGCGTATTTTTTTTATTTTCTAAATCACTGTAAATTAAACAAGTATGTGTTACATCATATCGTGCTAAAGTAACGTCAAATTAGAACTTATTTAGTTTAAATTACTAAACTATTTTTTTTCAAAAGGGGCTAGCTACCTCTTTGGTGGATCAAGCCTTTTGCAGACTCGGCATTTTCCTCAGAACTGAGAGCCATTTTTTAAATTTAATTTTGTCGAGTGAACCCAAACTAAATTACTAAAATTTTGAAATTTTCAAATCAATTGGTATATAATTTGGGCTACATTAGGCAGATTCGTAAAGTTTCCACAATGAAGGCAAAACTTAAGGACTTTCCAGGAATCGAATTGTCTATTTTTGCCTTTACCTTACCTTTAAAACTACTGTGCAACATATACTAGAACTAGTTTAATTAATTTTACTCAAAACACTAGAACTCCGAAATCGTGTCGTACAACTTCATTTTAATAAAGAATCTGACTTCGCATAAGCATTTTGAAAACATTCTATAAAGCATATTTGCATATTCTATACAGAAAAATTTAAATTAGTCTTTGACCAAGTGGATATGCCGTCGATTTCGAAAATAATTAAAATACTAAACGTTAGTGGGACGGTTTTAAAAGTAAGTCCTTCCTCAAATGGGACATCAAGTCGCAAGAGGTTCAGTAATCAAAATCACTAGTTAACTTTCAAGTTCTTCTAAAAAAACACAATTTCTAAGTTTTTCGATTTTATTATTGAACCACTATTTCATTAATAACCACCTTGTATCACTAAATATCCTAAACATAATTTTTAGGTATATTCAGAAAATATCTTCAACTTTGCTCATGATACATGAGACGATTCATGAAGTAAACAACGTAGATTATTGGCGCAAATAATTTATTAGTACAAACTTGTTGTTTCGTTGAGAATTCATGAGGGTCACCTTTATCAGGATGGTAGTCATTTTTATCAACTCATAATTTTTAGGATTCAATCAGAAGAATATACCTCTTCAACTCACGTTGGGACGCACATGGACGCACCTCGGCACTTCACTAAAAACGGAAAGACTATCGACCAGCTTGACATCACCAAATTCATCGCCCCTGCTGCAGTGGTGGACATCACTAGAAAAGCACAGCTCAATCCAGATACTGAGGCTTCGGTGGAAGATTTACTACACTGGGAATCTGTGACGGGTCAGAGCCTCAACGGAACGATTCTAATGCTGAGGACCGGATGGGGCAAGAAATGGGAGTGGGGTAACAAGGCAGCCTACTACGGTACACCCGTCGGTAATCCTGATTTAAGTCAACTCCACTTTCCTGGAATAAGTAGAGTGGCGGCTCAATGGTTGGTGGACAACAGAAACATCCTCGGCATCGGAATCGACACCGTATCGTTCGACAGTGGTGCGAGCAAAGGATATCCAGCTCATAAGATCTTGTTGGGTCATGGAATTTTCGCACTGGAGAATGTCGCGAAAATGGAGGACATTCCAATCTACGGGGCGGAGTTACATGTGATGCCCATGAAGATTGGTGGCGGAAGCGGGGCACCTACTCGGGTCATCGCCATTTTTCCAGAAGTAATGTTTTCTTCTTAGATATAGCAAAAATAGACGGCTTGAATCGTAAGGGATTAGGAGGAAATGCGACCATAATTGAAAATCTTTCTTTAGCGAAGCGAAAATTGTAAACAATATATAAAAATAGAGTTTTTAAGACGTTTTCTGTATTTTAAAAAAGAAATATTAAAAAGGAGGCAACACTTTTTGACATTTTAATAGTAAAGAAGTATTTTATTTATACAAGCAAATATATTTTATTCCGCAATCTTTATTAATTTTGTAATGGGTGCCGTAATTTTTTAAGCTTTTAAAATTGAACTTACAATTTTGTACGTTACGTATTTATTTATGGATTAAGTTGACTATTGTTAATTGTAGACATCTGGTGTTAAGTAATGTGTATAGACCTCCCCCTAACTGCATAGTAGAGCATGATACCATGCTGTGTAACCTTTTTAAAGAGGTGCGTCACAAACATGAAAATATTATGGGGGACTTCAATTTTCTCAACATTGACTAGGACAATAATGTGATTGCTAATGAACAGAGTATACAATTTCTTGAAGTTTTAAATAATTGTTTTGTTGTATAAGTTGGTGAAAGAGTGTGCTACATATAAATGCTATGATAGATTAGAGTAATAATTTATTTATTTTTTCAAGCAATTATATTTTATTCTGAAATATTTATAAACTTTACATCAACGGGTGTCGCCATTTTTAAACTTTTAAGACAAAACTTACGATTTTGTGGTGCTGCCATCTATTTATATAACTTGAAACCTAAAACTATGTTGAGTTATTGCAATATTGAGAAAATTTCTAATTCCATATTAACCCCTTTTTATCGAAACGCATTTATTCTGCATCTTAATTTACCTTACAATAAGTGTTTAACTGAATAAATAGTTAACTTAAATGTAATCACTACTATTATACTTAATGGATATGAAAAATATAAATTTCTAAGTATATACACTATTAAGAAAGCTACATACACAAGAAAATTTTGTCAATAAAACATATATATTGCATTTTTGAGTTAAGAAATTTTCTTATAAAACTACTCGAAAGCAGTTTTCTTTGTATAAATTTTTGAAGAATCGCAGTCCTGTTTAAACTTTATTCATAAACTTTTTTTATATATAACTCCTTGAAGATATCGCTTAACCTTCAAATAAATTGTTCTATTATCGGCATGAATGGGATAATGGGAAATTATCGGCCATGTTCCAATCAGACATGAATTAACAAGATAAAAAAACAAGGAACCTCTAAACTTTAGTTTTACAAAATTTTAACCTAAATTAATGTCGGAAATAAGTGAATCGCTCAATGTAAAGTTAAAGGACAAGTTCTAGTGTTACAGTTTATAGGGCTAATGAATGGCGATATAAATTAAATATCGATAAATAAAAAATTATAATTAATAATCTTAATTTTTATTTGGTAACAAATTAATCTATTTCTAAAAAAATATGTTTAAAAATATGTTTAATTAAAATAATGGAGGGTGTAAGTAACAAAACTTCTAACATGCAACTAATTTTTGCAGAATTCTATCTATTCCAATCATTTCAAATGAAACTCTTGGATTGCAAGTTAAAATTTTGTTAAACCAACAACCAAAGCAACGTGTCACTAAATAAGGAACACAGCTGCAACAACAACTTAAGTTATTGTTCTTACAAGTCTGTCAAAAAAGAAAGATTTCTAACAACGCGTTTAGGTTTCATTTTGATACCAAATATATTTGGTAACGTTTCTCGTTGCATATTTTTGTTCGTATCTTATAGAGGAGGACGCACCCCAATAGCGAAATATTTTGCTTTGCGTAGTTTTAAGCTGTTAGTAAATTACAGCTCAAGATGAGAGTTTTGTTAATTTTTATGTGCGTGGCTTTTGGAGTGTACGGGGCTCCTTTGACAAGACAAATGGTTGACATGACCTATACTTTTGATGAAACAACTCCATACCATCCAACTTTAAAAAAATACGAAAGGGACACTTTAGTCATAAATGAAGATCCAAAAGACCCATACAGCGCATGGTAAGTTAATTTGTACATTTCATGAAAAATGTATCTTTTATTTAAATTATATAATAAATGATAAACCGCGTAAATTTCTTTTATTTTATAAATCAACCTAAATTAAACAAATGTGTTTTACAGCATATCGTGCTAAAGTAACATCAAATAGGAATTCTTTAGTAAAAAGTATTAAAATATCTTCTGAAAGGGGCTGCTTTTTTGGCGGATCAAGCCGAAGATTCGGCATATCTCCTAGAACTAAGAGCCACTCTTTTGTTTTGATATTTGATTTTGCCAAGAGAACAAACACCAAATTACTAAAACATTAAAAAATTCAAAGCAATTGGTACAAAAATTTGGGCTGCAATAAGCGAATTCGTAATTTCCACAACGAAGGACAAAAACTTAGAGACAACGATGTCCTAAAGCAGGACAAGAATTTTCCAGGAGGTTCGTCTATTCTTGCCTTAACGTACCTTTGGCGCTTCAGAGCGGTATACCTACTACTATAATGAACCTTCTAAGATCTTAGCAAAATCCTACACATATAATCTTCATATAAACATGTTTTTCTAAAAAAATATGTGCTATACAATATATTTTTTTGTAATTTCGAAAATTATGTTTAATATTTGCTGATGAACAAATTATTGTCATGAAATAAAAGGTCTTATGCCGTAAAAATACATTTTTTTAGTATAAAAAGGCAAAAACTAATTGTACCAGGTTTTTTAAACAAAATCTTAAAATGGGGATTACATAGAATCCCCATTTTAAGATTTTATAGGTATTTTATTTATAGGTCGCAAGAAGTTAAGTAATCAAAAATAACTCGTTAACTAACTTAAATAAATATTTTTGATGAAAAAACCCTTTAAAAAACAATTTCGAAGTGTTTTAATTTCATTATCTAATCACTGGTAAGCGATTTAAATGAATAAAACCCATGTATCACTAAACTAAAAACCTAATATTAAACTAAACATCATTTTCAGGATTCAATTAGAAGAATATGCTTCTTCAACTCACGCTGGTACACACATGGACGCCCCTCGACACTTCAATAAAAACGGAAAGACTATCGACCAACTTGACATCACCAACTTCATCGCTCCTGCTGCAGTGGTGGACATCACCAGAAAAGCAGAGCTCAATCCAGATGCTGAAGCCACAGTGGAGGATTTGCTACACTGGGAATCTGTGACGGGCCAGAACCTCAACGGAACGATTCTAATGCTGAGGACAGGTTGGGGCAAGAAGTGGGGCGACAAAGCGGCCTACTATGGAGCACCGGTTGAGAACCCCAACCCAAGTCAGCTTCACTATCCTGGAATAAGTAGCGTGGCAGCTCAGTGGTTGGTGGACAACAGAAACATCCTCGGCATCGGAATCGACACCGTGTCGTTCGACAGTGGTGCGAGCAAAGGATATCCTGCTCATAAGATCTTGTTGGGTCATGGAATTTTCGCGCTGGAGAATGTCGCGAAAATGGAGGACATTCCAATCTACGGGGCCGAGTTGCATGTGATGCCCATGAAGATTGGTGGAGGAAGCGGGGCACCAACCAGAGTGATCGCTATATTTCCAGAAGTGGTATTACCTTCGACATACTTCTGCCACACTTAAATAGGAAACAGTAAAAAAAATTCGAAAAATTAAAGACCTTTTCATGGACTTTCGATTTCTACTTCGAAATTAATCAAAACAGTCTTAACATAACATAATTTTAAGTTAACTTATTCTTAATGAAATATTTAAAAAAGATTCGTTTAATGAGTTCTCAAAATATTATGCGACATTAATAGTATTTTTTAGGGATTCCTGAACAAAAAATTTGGCCTTTTTTCAAGGTTAAGTTTAAAATTAAAAACACGCATTTTGAGATAACTCAAAACATTCCTCAAATTCATAGCTTTTAAGGACCATGAAAACTCTGTTATGATTATTAATTAATCGGCAATAAAGCAGCAAAGGTCAAGGTAAAAAAATCAAATCATAAGCAGGTAAATTCTTGCTTGCGTGTGTAATTTTGTTTATCCACTGCGAGCAACTACTAAACTAACACATTTAAGTTGGAAATTGGCTTGACTTGGAGATTGGTTGGAGAATGCTTGACACTTTTTATAAATTTTATCAAAAATATCCAAATTTTAGTAATGAAAATAAAACATGAATGATTATCAATGATCAGTTATCGAACAAAAATTGTAATTCAATTTTAATTTTAAAAAATCATTAAAAAAAGTGCTATAAATTTTCTGTGCTACATCATTGTTATTATAGAACACTGTAAAAATGTTTTGATTTAAATTTAACTAGTTTTAACTATCTGAAAGAAAAAAATTAGCAAGAAAATAAAATACAAAATACGATTATTTTAATAGGAAATCTACCTTTAACGTATCAGTTAAACAAATCCGAAATTAAATTATAGTTTTTAGCTTCCACACTACGTTTATAACGTAAAAAGTGGAAGGTATCATAATCCTTCAGTCTGTCTGTCTGTCACTCACTTTCATAGCCCAAACTACAAATGCTACGGACAAGTGTGATACGTCAAAAAATTCAGCGCATCAAAATTAGAATACATTGAAAATTTCAGAAAAGAATTCGAATTCGAAGTACTTCAATTATGTAAAAAACTGCAAAATTTAATACTCATTTAAAAAGCATAGGAAGCCATTTTTATTAGAATTTAATCACCATTACCATCGCAACAATCGCTCGAGAAACTTTAATTCTTTGAGACAATAAATTAAAATAAATTTATTTTTGCGACATCGATCAGTTTGAAACGTCGTCAAATATATTTCACTACGAGATTCTTCGTATGTTGATATGAAATTTTATTTAAAAGCTATGAATATTACATATTTATTCTTTAAAATATAGATTAATTTTTGCAAACGATAAGTAATAATTATTGAATTTTAAGAATAAAATTTAAATGAAACTAGCCAAATTTATGTATTCAATATTTTCACTGTTGCCATTTCGTTAAACGTACGAG
Organism: Oedothorax gibbosus; assembly: GCA_019343175.1. Taxonomy (NCBI): domain Eukaryota; kingdom Metazoa; phylum Arthropoda; class Arachnida; order Araneae; family Linyphiidae; genus Oedothorax; species Oedothorax gibbosus. The sequence continues at coordinate 14,172,458 of CM033274.1, read as the reverse complement.
AAACTTTATTTAAAATAAAGATAAAACCTTTTGAAAGAATATTGATTTATGTGATATAATTCAGTTTGTTGTTGTAATATCACAATAGAGTTCTTTTGACGGTTCCTTATATATGTATGAAAAAAGATGCATAAAGAATTCTAACTTTGCATAAAGAATATGCAAAGTGTTGCTTTTATTTTTAACGAATCAATTAACGAATTTTATTAATTTATTTTTCGAACTCTAAACTGGTGGCTACTAAAAGATATTTATTAAAAATATATAACATTATTCTCCGAACTTCAAAAAAAATTAGCAAACGATAAAGATTATTATTAAATCTGCAAAAGAAGATTAAAGAAATTAGTTAATTTTGGAATTACAACTAGCTTAAGACGCTGTTTTGGCGAATTTCTTTCTGTGGTGTAGAAATAGTGTTTCCTGTTGAGCACAAATGTTGTGTGGAAGCGGTTTAAGTGACAGATTCTGTAAAAAAACCAACTTGTTTAGTTTTATAGTTTTTAATTATTTTTTAAAAAAATTAATGATTAAATTATGTGAAAAACCTAAAATTTTTATTGGTGATAAAACTGTTGTGAAATACTGTTAAAACTTTGGTAGATATAAATGAGAAAAAAATTTAAACTGGAAGAAATAACTAATTTTCTAACTTCATAAGCTTCAATTATAATTACACAATTTACCAATATCATATGACCTAATTTGAATGTCAAAAAAAATATCGCAATGTTTGAAGATTACCAGAAAAATGTCAAACTGATATACAATATTATGTACTACTAAAGATCCTTTTAAATAGTCTAGTCTCATTAAAAAGTTTTAAATCAATGCTACTATCTACTTTTTAAAAAATCTTTAAAAAATATCAGGTCCTTATATATTTATTAATTTATGATATATCAGGCTAATATGTAGAATGTTTTTTTTTTGAAAAAAGCTTTATTATTTTATATATTATACTGTAAAACTAAATACAGGGTTCCCACTCTTATATAAAAATAAATATCAAGGAGTTTTTAAGGACTTTTCAAGGACTCTCAAATAAATTTCAAGGACCCTTAATTATAATGCGACGATTATTTTACCGAATAAAAATCGACCTATTTTTTTCTTACAAAATTAAATACCAAATTTGGTTATCTCATGTGAATACAAAAAAAAAATACGATTTAACAGCGACCCTCTACTATTATTTAACATATTTTTTTTTATGATTTGAGGTCTGGAGTTCCACGGACCAGCCATTATCATCTTTTAAACGTCAAAGCAATAAAATACCTAAAGATTTGATTTACCAATATGTGTCCTGAACTAAAAAAAGAGGGGGGGGACCTCACTGCAGGCTTACACCGCGAATTAGACTACAAGACGTCCAGGTTTGGTATATCTCTTCTGTTTTGAACTAAAAAAAAACGGACACCGAGATTTTGTAGCAAGTAACCGAAAATTATGAGGAGTCCAGGTTTGGTTGACTGATCCGTCCCTAACTAATACGGGCAACATTCGATTTTGCCGCAAATAAACAAAAATTACGATGGGTTGAAATTTGGTTAAACCATTTGTCCTGAACTAAAAAAACTATATAAAAAAAGAACAATTTTAAAAATTCCTAGGATTTTTTTTTACTCAAAAACATTGACGTCCATTGGCATTTCGATGTTTTCAAAACTGATTAACCACTATTTTTATAATTCAGGGACGGATCGGTCTACCAAACATCGACGCCTCGACATTTTTGCTTATTTGTGGTGAATATCAGTTAGTGTCCTTTTTTTATAAAAGTTCATGAGGTTCAAGGTTTTTTTCCTCCAAGTTAACATCGGCAGCTAGTGCCAAGTTATAAAAAATCACTGAAGAAATCAAGTTGTTGTTTTTTTAAAGAAAATTATGTATTGAATAACCGTAAGGAAGAAGTTAAGAGAAACTACGTAATGAAACGGCATATCGTAATTTAAAAAACAGATGTTTTAAGGCGATAAAGATAAAAGATGCATCCATAACAAAGTGAAAGAATAAAAAAAAATCTGCGTCTGCAATAGTATTGGCCAACGCCAGGTGTTTTGGCAACCATATCAGGGGAGAACACAGAAGGATTTGGCGAAAATATAACTGATTAGTAAGCATCGTTTTGTAGAATGCCAAAGTGCTATGCGTACCACTTAGTGCCGACTTGACACTGTTTTAAGAAATGACTTCTTGAAATTTGAATGTCAGGATCGAAGTTAATCAAGGACTTTTCAACGATTGTTTGTCAAAATTAAGGAGTACTAAAGGATACTTCAAAATCATGGACTTTTTAATGATTTTTGGTAAAAATCAAGGAGTATAAAAGGGTCCTTGAAATTAAAAATAAAAATCAAGGACTTCTTAAGGACTTTCAAAGACCCGTGGGAACCCTGTAATCTGTAAATAATGTAACAAAAAATCATAAATAGTCTACTATTTTGATATTTAAGAGTTAAAAGCTTTTTTTTTCAGTGAGCAATTGTAGCACTATTATAGGAAGACTTCATTGAGTAATTCTAACACTGTACTACCTTTATAGGAAGACACAGTGAAATACTTAGAAAGTTTTAATTTAGTATTGTTCTGTGCGTTGATGAGGCGGTAAAAAACGAATTTCATTTAACTTTGTATATTTTCCCACATTAAATTATAATGGCGTATGAAAAAAGTTTTGAAAAGTGCTACATGAAGAGAACTTTCAAAAAACTTTGAGTGATAGAAAAAATGAGATTAGATTATCTAGAAATGATATATACTTAATACAGTTAAATGTTGTTAACGAGAACTTGAAGAGTAAGCCAAAATATTTCATGTTAACCGAATTCTATACAGGCCATTTAGTGCACTTCGACTAATAATAAGAATACTTAAAATATTTATTAATTTGTACTATAATCAATTACTTATCATTTCACAGTTCATTGCAGAGTTAAATAAGAAAATTGAAATATATATGTAACAAAGAACAAGTAGGTTTGTTACAGAATCTGTCACTTAAACCGCTTCCACACAACATTTGTGCTCAACAGGAAACAAACGATTTATACACCTCAGAAAGAAATTCGCCAAACAGAGCCCTTAGCTAGTTGTAATTAAACATTTAAACGATAAAATTAATTATTTTCATTAATCTTCTTTCTCAGATTTAATAATTAGACTTTATCGTTTACTAAATTTGTTTGAAGTTCGAAGAATAATAATGTAATCTTTTTTAATAAACATCTTTGTGTCGCCACAATTTCCCATTTACATTTCTTTCAAAAATTCAGTTATTTATCGTTTGTTAAATTAATTTACAGTTCGAAAAATATATAATTAGTGCAATTGATGCTTTAAAAATAAAAGCGAAAGTTTGCCTATTTTTTATTCCAAGTTAGAATTATCAATTAATCTTTCTTCATACATATATAATAAACCATCAAAAGAACTCTATTGTGATATTACAACAATCCAAACTGAATTATATCACATAAATAAATATTCTTTCAAAAGTTTGTATTTTTTTTAAATAAAGTTTCTCGTACGTTTAACGAAATGGCAACAGTGAAAATATTGAATAAAAATGGAATTTGCATGTTATTTCAATGTAGATTAAATTTTAAGTTATTTAAATTTTAAATAAACTTCTAATTTAAATTTTTTAATGAAATTTGGAATGTAGCCTAATCTGATTTTTTGCTTCAAAATGACATATCGCACTTGTCTGTGGGACTTGTGGTTCTTTCTGTGAAAGTGGGTGACAGACGGACGGACGGACTGAAAGAGAAGACCAGAAATGTTCATAAACCTTCAATGCATCATATGTACAAATAACTTCCTTATAAATATTCCAGGCTTTTAAGCTTTCATAAAGGCAACTGAATAAAATATCCCTGAATTTCAGTTCCAAGCTGATACAGCTGAAAAAGACAAAAAAGATAAAAATTTCAAACAATACTAATATTACTGTTGTGTAGTATGCATTAAAAATGAAACTTCACATTTAAGTTAGTCTAATATTTCAGTTAAATATTTTAGAAGGGATATTTTGTAATTTTAGAATTATTCTAAAATTACAAAAAAAATATCGTAAAAATACTAGCTGCATTTTGAAATCTATTTAGTGACTTTAAAAAAACGTAAAACGCTTTGCTAGTATTTTTATGGTACGTTTTTGTAATTTTAGAGTTAAATGGTATTTTTTCTTAGTGTTTTTCTCCTAAAACTGCTGGCAAAACTGTTGAAAGACATGAAAACAAATCCGCAGAGCTAATCGCCAGATCCTCCGTGAAACAACCCCATTGAACAAATATATTTTATTCCGCAATCTTTATTAATTTTGCAATGGGTGTCGTAATTTTTTCGCTTTTAAAATTGAACTTACAATTTTGTACGTTACTTATTTATGGATTAAGTTGACTATTGTTAATGGTAGACATCTGGTTTTAGGTAATGTGTATGGACCTCCCCCTAACTGCATAGTAGAGCATGATACCATACTGTGTAACCTTTTTAAAGAGGTGCGCCACAAACATGAAAATATTATGGGGGACTTCAATTTTCTCAATATTGACTAGGACAATAATGCGATTGCTAACGAACAGAGTATACAATTTCTTGAAGTTTTAAATATTTGCTTTGTTGTATAAGTTGGTGAAAGAGTGTGCTACAGATAAATGCTATGATAGATTAGAGTAATATTTGATTTACTTTTTCAAGCAATTAAATTTTATTCTAGAATATTTATAAACTTTACATCAACGGGTGTCGCCATTTTTAAACTTTTAAGACCAAACTTACGATGTTGTGGTGCTGCCATCTATTTAAATAACTTGAAACCTAAAACTATATTGAGTTATTGCAATATTGAGAAAATTTCTAATTCCATATTAACAAATTTTTATCGAAACGCATTTATTCTGCATCTTAATTTACCTTACAATAAGTGTTTAACTGAATAAATAGTTAATTTAAATGTAAACACTACTATTATCCTTAATGGATATGAAAAATATAAATGTCTAAGTCTATACACTATACATTAAGAAAACTACTTACAAGAAAATTTTGTCAATAAAAACATATTGCATTTTTGAGTTAAAAAATTTACTTATGAAACTACTGGAAAACAGTTTCCTTTATATAAATATTTGAAGAATTGCAGTCCTCTGTTTAAACTTTATTCATAAACCTTTTAGCTTCCACACTATGTTTATAACGTAAAAAGTGGAAGGTTTTATAATCGTTCAGGTCCGTCTGTCTGTCTGTCCATTCCGTCACCCACATTCACAGAAAGAAAAACAAGTCCCACGTATCCCAAGTTGGATACGTCATTTTGAAGCAAAAAATCAGATTAGGCTACATTCCAAATTTCATTGAAAAATTTAAATTATACGTTTATTTAAAATTTAAATAACTAAAAATTTAATCTGAATTAAAATAACATGCAAATTCCATTTTTATTCAATATTTTCACTGTTGCCATCCACAAGTCCCACAGACAAGTGGGATACGTCATTTTGAAGCAAAAAATCAGATTAGGCTACATTCCAAATTTCATTAAAAAATTTAAATTAGAAGTTTATTTAAAATTTAAATAACTTAAATTTTAATCTACATTGAAATAACATGCAAATTCCATTTTTATTCAATATTTTCACTGTTGCCATTTCGTTAAACGTACGAGAAACTTTATTTAAAAAAATACAAACTTTTGAAAGAATATTTATTTATGTGATACTAGCAAATTTATACCCGTTCTTCGCACGGAATAAAAAAATATCAAATAGATTCCAAATATATGTACCATATAACCTGTTATAGGATCATGAACTTATTATTGTTTCCGCCCGTTATAAATTATCAAATCCCGTTTCATCGCCTTAAAATTCCAAAATGAAAAATACGCTATAAAATGCACTCATAAATGTCATCACAATTCCATCATAAATACATAAAACCTTTTAGCTCATTTGGCGCGTTTTGGGAAATAATTTGGTGAGAAAATAGATATAGCTACAAACACACCCATTATACAACTCTAACACAATGACACGACCAGCTTATAAATTATTTATAAAAGAAATTGCCTATTTGGCGAATTTTAGTTAATAATTTGGCGAGTTTGGCAACGTATTTGGCGGAAAAATAGACATAAAACACTAATAGCTCTAGTGCGATGGCCTTTATTAACCATCATAGTTCCAGTAATAGCTTAACTATACATTTATTGCTTAAATATGCATACATGCAGTCAACAGAAAAATCAATGAAAAAATCATCAAATAAACCCACAATAAAATCCGGGAATGAAGACTGGCGAAATTACGTCACTTGAAACATGTCAATTATTTTTCAAATAATGAATTTAGTTTCTGAAAGTAATGGCAAAAGAATAAAATAAACATTTTGAATTTAAATGTTTTCGTTAAAAGTTTTACTTTAAATTTTTCGCCGATGGCATCAGGAAAGAGAAAAATGATCGGATTTGAGCGAAAGTGGTGTATTTTTTTCAGAAAATTCGAATTTTCTCTAAAAATGGAACAAATATGAAAAAACTAAGCCTCAGGTGCACACGTTAGTATTAAAGGGAATCTATCTAAAAATTTAGAATTTCTGAGGGCAGTATAAGTAGGTCTTTTACGATCCGAAGACAGACACACAGACAGACTCTTTCTTTTATTATTATAGATAATTCAGTTTAGATTGTTGTAATATCACAATAGAGTTATTTTGATGGTTCATTATATATGTATGAAGAAAGATGCAAAGAGAATTCTAACTTGGCATAAAAAAATGCGCAAAGTTTCGCTTTTATTTTTAAAGCATCATTTGTACTAATTATATATTTTTCGAACTGCAATTTAATTTAATCTAATTATTAAATCTGAGAAAGAGATTAATGAAAATAGTTAATTTTGGCGTTTAAAAGTTTGAATTACAAATAGCTAAAGGCCGTGGCTATGTAAAGGCCCTGATTGTTAGGTTTGTTATTAGAATTAAATCACCATTGCCGTTCGAAACAATCGCCCGAGAAACTCAATTCTTTTAGACAATAAATTAAAATATATTTATTTTGTGACATCGATCAGTTTGAAATGACGTCAAATATATTTCACTACGAGATTCTTTGTACGTTGATATGAAATATTTTCATTCTATTTAAAAGCGAGGAATAGTACATATTTATTCTTTGAAATACAAATTAATTTTTGCAAACGATAAGTAATAATTATTGAATTTTCGAAATAAAATAAATAAAACTAGCCAAATTAGCATGTAAATGTTTAATATAGAATTAATGCTGTGTTTGGCGCCTTTTTACCTGTTTAACACAACTTTTGTGTGGAAGCGGGTTAAGTGACAGATTCTGTTACAAACCTACTTGTTTACTTTCATTCTAATTTTTATAACCTATAATAAAGGAAAACTGTATTATGCTAAAACACTGAACGTTAATGTTTTTTCTACCTATAACTTACATAAAATTAAAATTACAATAATTAGTATACATACATAAAATTGAAATTATTTATTACTATCTTTAAAATATTATTAAAGCAACTTTTATTTACACAGGTATAATAATCACATTTAGCGCTAATTCGAAAAGTAAAGGTAATACCATCTTCAAATGCTGTGATTATATATATCTACATTTTCATTTATTTAGAACTATCGGGGGAAATAACATGAAATTCATCATGTAAAAATTGTTACTTTTAGCTTCCACACTACGTTTATAACGTAAAAAGTGGAAGGTATTATAATCCTTCAGTCCGTCCGTCTGTCCGTCCGTCACCCACTTTCACAGAAAGAACCACAAGTCCCACAGACAAGTGCGATATGTCATTTTGAAGCAAAAAAATCAGATTAGGCTACATTCCAAATTTCATTAAAAAATTTAAATTAGAAGTTTATTTAAAATTTAAATAACTAAATTTTTTTTTAACTTTTGTGTGGAAGCGGGTTAAGTGACAGATTCTGTTACAAACCTACTTGTTTTTTTTATATAACTCATTGAAGATATCGCTTGACCTTCAACTAAATTGTTCTGTTATCGGCATGAATGGGATAATGGGAAATTATCGGCCATGTTCCAATCAGACATGAATTAACAAGATAAAAACAAAACAAGGAACCTCTAAACTTTAGTTTTACAAAATTTTAACTAAAGTTATTGTCGTAAATATGTGACTCGCTCAAAGAAAAGTTTAATGACAAATCCTAGTGTTAGTTACAGTTTATAGGGCTAATGAATGACAGTATAAATGTGATATTAATATTAAAAGAATCGATAAATAAATAATCAATAATTATAATTAATACTATCTTAATTTTTGTTTGGCAAAAAGTTAAGCTATCGTTAAAAAAACATATGTATAAAAATGTTTTATTAAAATAATAAAGAATGCAAGTAACAAAAACTACTACCATGCAACTAGTTTTTGCAGAATTCTATATATTCCAATTCATTTCACATGAAAGTACTGGATTGCAAGTTAAAATTTTGTTAAACCAACAACCACAGCAATGTGTCACTAAATAAGGAACACGGTTGGATCGGACTGCAGCAACAACTTAAGTTATTGTTCTTAACAAGTGTCAAAAGAGAAAGATTTCTAACAACGCGTTTGGGTTTCATTTCGATACCAAATATATTTGATAACATTTCTCATTGCATATTTTTGTTCGTATCTTAGAGAGGAGGACGCACCCCAATAACGAAAGGTTTAGTTTTGTGTAGTTTTTAAGCTGTTAGTAAATTACAGCTAAAGATGAGAGTTTTGTTAATTTATATGTGCGTGGCTTTTGGAGTGTACGGGGCTCCTTTGAGAAGACACGTGGTTGATATGACCTATACTTTTGATGAAACAACTCAATACTATCCAACTTTAAAAAAATACGAAAGGGACACTTTAATCATCAATGAAGATCCGAAAGACCCATACAGCGCATGGTAAGTTAATTTGTACTTTTCATCAAAAATGTCTTTTGTTTAAATTAAATTGTATAAATAATGAAAAACCGCGTTTCTTATATTTTCAAAACCACCCTAAATTAAACAAGTGTGTGTTACAGCATATCGTGCTATAGTAACATCAAATAGGAATTCTTTAGTAAAAAATATTAAAATATCTTCTGAACGGGGCTGCTTTTTTGGCTGATCAAGCCAAAGGTTCGGCATATTTCCACACAACTGAGAGACATTATTTTGCTTTGATATTTGATTTTGCCAAGAAAACCCAAACAAATTACTAAAGTATTAAAAATTTCAAACTAATCGGTACAAAATTTGGGCTGCTATAAGCAGATTCGTTATTTCCACAATGAAAGACAAAAACCAAGAATTTTCCATGCGGTTCGTCTATTTTTGTCTATACGTACCTTTGGCGCTACAGTGCGGTATACTAATATAACCAAATCTCTTAAGACTTTAGTGAAATCCTACACATATATTCTTCATATAAACATCGAAAAAATGTGTTAAACGACAATATGTTTTTTGTAAGTAATTTCGAAAATTATGTATAAAATTTGCTGAGGAGCAAGACACTGTTATGAAATGAAAGGTCTTATTGCCGTAAAAATTCTTTTTTTTTAGTGATATAAATTCAAAAACTAATTATACCAGTTTAATTTAAACAAAATCTTAAATTGGGGATTCCAGGTCGCAAGAGGTTAAGTAATCAAAAATAACTCCTTAACTTACTTATATAAATATTTGAGGAAAAAACCTTTAAAACACAACAACTTCGAAGTGTTTTGATTTCATTATCTAATCACTGGTGCACGATTTAAATTAATAAAACCCATGGATCACTAAACTAAAAACCTAATATTAAACTCATTTTCAGGATTCAATTAGAAGAATATGCTTCTTCCACTCACGCTGGTACACACATGGACGCCCCTCGACACTTCAATAAAAACGGAAAGACTATCGACCAACTTGACATCACCAACTTCATCGCTCCTGCTGCAGTGGTGGACATCACCAGAAAAGCAGAACTCAATCCAGATGCTGAGGCCACAGTGGAAGATTTACTACATTGGGAATCTGTGACGGGCCAGAGCCTCAACGGAACGATTCTAATGTTGAAGACCGGATGGGGCAAGAAGTGGGGCGACAAAGCGGCCTACTATGGAACACCGGTTGAGAACCCCAACCCAAGCCAGCTTCACTATCCTGGAATAAGTAGCGGGGCAGCTCAATGGTTGGTGGACAACAGAAACATCCTCGGTATCGGAATCGACACCGTGTCGTTCGACAGTGGTGCGAGCAAAGGATATCCAGCTCATAAGATCCTGTTAGGTCATGGAATCTTCGCGCTGGAGAATGTCGCGAAAATGGAGGACATTCCAATCTACGGGGCCGAGTTGCATGTGATGCCCATGAAGATTGGTGGAGGAAGCGGGGCACCAACCAGAGTGATCGCTATATTTCCAGAAGTGGTATTTCCTTCGACAGACTTCTGCCACACTTAAATAGAAAACATTAAAATAATTCGAAAAATGAAAGACCTTTTTATGGACTTTCAATTTCTACTTCGAAATTAATCAAAACAGCCTTAACAGAACACAGTTTTAAGTTAGCTTATTCTTAATGAAAAATTTAAAAGATTTGTTTAATGAGTTCTCAAAATATTATGCGACATTAATAGAATTTTTGAGGGATTCCTGAACAAAAAATTGCCTTTTTTCAAGGTTAAGTTTAAAATTAAAACACCCATTTTGAGATAACTTAAAACATTCCTCAAATTCATAGCTTTGAAGGACCATGAAAACTCTGTTATGATTATTAATTAATCGGCAATAAAGCAGCAAAGGTCAAGGTAAGAAATCAAATCATAAGCATGTAAATTCTTGCTTGCATGTGTAATTTTGTTTATCAACTGCAAACTAAACTAACACATTTAAGTTGGAAATTGGCTTAACTTGGAGATTGGTTGGAGAATGCTTAACACTTTTTATAAATTTTATCCAAAAAATCCAACTTTTAGCAATGAAAATAAAAGATGAATGTTTATCAATGATCAGTTATCGAACAAAAATTGTAATTCAATTTTAATTTAAAAAAGTCATTAAAAAAAGTGCTATAAATTTTCTGTGCTACATCATTGTTATTATAGAACACTGTAAAAATGTTTTGATTTAAATTTAACTAATTTTAACTAACTGAAAGAAAAAAAATTCGCAAGAAAATAAAATACAAAATATGATTATTTTAAAAGGAAATCTACCTTTAACGTATCAGTTAAACAAATCCGAAATTAAATGATAGTTTTTAAATTTTTAATTATTTTTTTACAAAAAATTAATGATTAAATTATGTGAAAAATCTAAAATTTTTAATGGTGATAAAACTGTTGTGAAATACTGTTAAAACTTTGGTAGATATAAATGGGAAAAAAATTTAAACTGGAAGAAATAATTACTTTTCTAACTTCATAAGCTTCAATTATAATTACACAATTTACCAATATCATATCACCTAATTTGAAAGTCAAAAAAAAAAAAAATATCGCAATGTTTGAAGATTACCAGAAAAATGTCTCAAACTGATATACAATATTCTATACTACTAAAGATCTTTTTATATAGTCTAGTCTCATTAAAAAGTTTTAAATCAATGCTACTATCTACTTTTTAAAAAATCTAAAAAATTTCAGGTCCTATATATATTTATTAATTTATGATTAATCAGGCTAATATGTAAAATGTTTTTTTTAAAGCTTTATTCTTTTATATATTATACTGTAAAACTAAATAATGTAACAAAAAATCATAGTCTACTATTTTGATATTTAAGAGTTAAAGCTTTTTTTTTTCAGTGAACAATTGTAGCACTATTATAGGAAAACTTCATTGAGTAATTCTAACATCTAACACTGTACTACCTTTATAGGAAGACACAGTGAAATAAAAGATTTAATTTATTATTGTTCTGTATGTTAATGAGGCGGCTAAAAACAAATTTCATTTAACTTTGTATATTATCCAGATTAAATTATAAAGGTGTAAGAAAAGTTTTGAAAAGTGCTACATGAAGAGAACTTGCAAAAAAAAAAAAACTTTGGGTGATAGAAAAAATGAGATTAGATTATCTAGAAATGAGATATACTTAATACAGTTAAATGTTGTTATCCTGAACTTGAAGAGCAAGCCAAAATATTTCATGTTAACCAAATTCTATACTGGCCATTTAGTGCACTTTAACTAATACTAAGAATACTTAAAACTTTTATTAATTGAAACAATTCTCTCTGTTTGCTTATTATAATAGCAAAACAGCATATAAAACTACAAATAATGAGGAAACTAAAATCAATTACTTATTATTTCAAAGTTCATTGCAGAGATAAATAAGAAAATTGAAATATATACATATGTGTAATAAAGAAAAATGACAGTTTTCAAATCATGAAATAGCAGAATTTCATTTTAAGTTATTCAAATGTTTTAGCAAATACTTTAAAGCAAAACAGGCTTGGAAAATGTTAGCAGTTCAACTAAACTAAACGAAACTCCTCGGCGCAACAGCCCCTTAGTGTGCCAAGGCCTGCCGTGCCCATTACATATGTCCCGTTAAGGTGGTTATCCTCACGCGGAACCCCCCAATGTTTGTTGGCAGTTCATCTTAAGCTAAATCGCAGGTTAAGAGGATTTGTGTTAGGTTTGACTGTAATGGAAAATTTATGTTAGAAAAGTTCCAAAAGTTTTATTTCGTTGGATTCAACATCAGAATGTATCCCTTTATAAACACTTTTCATTAAATAAATGCACAAGTCAAATATTTTTTTTATCACAAACTATTAAGAAATATAAACTTTAATGAAAACTGATGGGTGTATAAAATACAAAGTGAAAATTAAAAGCCTGTTTCCCAGAAATGTTCATAAACCTTCAATACGTCATATGTACAAATAACTTCCTTATAAATATTCCAGGCTTTTAAACTTTCATAAAGGCAACTGAATAAAATATCACTGAATTTCAGTTCCAAGCTGATACAGCTGAAAGACACAAAAATATAAATTAACTTATAATGCAGCAAAAAATTTAAACAATATTAATATCGAGATTTTGTAATATACAAAGCATTAAAAGTGAAATTATAAATCTCAGTTAGTCCAATGTTTCCTTCAAATATTTTATAAGGGATATAAAACAGATAATATGTGCTAAATAACTTGTATATTTGTTGCTACAAAAATTATTTTTCCCCCTTTCAATTGCAATATTTTTTACAATAATTTAAAATAAAAAAAATGGTTATGGTGATAAGTTTAATAAATATCATAAGTACTTGCATCATGATAAAATATATAAGTACAATTTCGAAAAATAATAACTAAAAAGTGATAAGTTCACAGTTTAGAACAGTTGAATCAAAATAACTCAAATTGAAAATTATTTTTGATAAGATGGATTAAAGACATAAATATTATTTAAAGAAAGAATAAAACAATGAATCCATTTTTATACAGAATTTAAAAAAAAGTAAGGATTTTACCTGTTTTAAGAATTGGTCAGCATTTACAAGGTCTGTGCTTCCATATATAATTTTCTTCTGAACCGGATGAGTTTTCCCCTAAATGAAAATTTAATAGTTTACTTAAAGAACATTAAGTAGCTTTTAATTCAGGTATTTTAACCTCTAATATTAAACATATCATAATCTTTGTTCTCACTCGAAACTTAAAAGATATTTCAGAGGATTAATATTTCAAATTTACCGTTAATTAAAGGTGTCTTAATGCAATAAATTTAATTGGTTAAACCTCGTTAAGGACTGGGTTAATTATGATGTAATAAACTCAGTAGTAGAATTGGAGAGAAAAAAAGTGAAGGGGTGACCATAATTTGGCTGCAAGTATCGCCCAACCCAATAAGTTTGATATTTATTCTTTATTTTGCTCTTGCTCTCAATAAGTTTATGAATATCATAAATGTATATTTATATAAGGAGTTGGTGGGAATCGTTATGTTGTATTAGAGATTTTGCACAATAAGCTACAACTGATAGTTTGGCTAAATAGGAACAACTTCAGATATAAAAAATAAGTTTTAAGTCAGATAAGATTTGTTGCAACAGTCAAACTCCACCATAGTGAACCCTCAACGGACCATACACCCATGGTTCACTATAACCAAATAACATTAGTTAAACAGGAGTTCGGTGGGACCACTAAAAAGATTCATTACAAGCGAGGGTTCACTATATCCGAGGTTCATTATAGCGGGGTTCGACTGTAGTATCAGACTTTAACAGACTTCCTTAGTTTTTAGTTACATCATATAGGAACTATAAATGAAACCTATTTCCTCATGTCCAATGTTTGATGTGCTCATATAAATAACAGTACAAACTAATGCATAAAAGTTATTTTTATGATGTCAATGTCTTTAGGGACCTTGTGATAGTCATTTGCACCAAACTTACCTTTGTATAGTCAATGAGATTTTGGTATTCAATATAATTTCCTCCTCCCACAACAAATACAACAGCCTACAAACAAAATAATGATTGAGCATAAATAGGATATAGCAATAAAACTTCTTAAAATCTTCAATTTTATGTAATGTCAACAGAGATAAAAATAGATGCTTGCAGGGCCAAGAAAACCTGTCCAAAATATTTTAAAATTCTGCAATATGACATTTATAGGTTAGGTTAGTTTGAATTATCATCGCACTAGAGCTACACGAGGGCTATTGGCGACGGGCGTCGTATTTTAGAACCACAGTCAAGTGACGAGCCAACACCTGAGTAGGCACCCAACAGAACCGTTATAGGCGACATCGTACGCCGCGTTAGGACTTTGAAGGATATTTAACGTGCACTCCCGCGGCACGGGGTATTATTCGTCGGACATTTTTGGCTGCACGGGCCGTTTACAGGTTGGCAGTTATTTTTGGCGATGCCCGGACCCGAACCTGGGACCTTCCGCATGCTAGGCGAATGACTAACGGATTGGGCTCCCCAGCCCCATGACATTAATAAATAGTAAAATATTTACGATTTAAAACTAAAACACAAACCTGCATGCAATAAAAACTTTTTTTGTTTAAAATAAATGGCATAGTATGAAATAAAAAGTAATCGCAGCCTCCTACAATACAATGTTTCTCCATCCCAAATAATAACACAAACTCCCGATGTTGACCTTTAAATCAAAAGGTCACAAGTTGTTTTCTTGGAATTGCCACTGTTGAAACTTTACTTATCTAGAAAAAATTTTCATATTTCACAGGAGCTCGTAGATGTTAGTAGATGCCTAGTTTAAGTATGAAATAGGGAACGATCTTATTGTAAGAGGCAATAAAATAAAGGAAAGGAAATATCACTTTACTTCTTGGAATGGTGATCGATTTCTTGGAACAGAAGAACTGAAAAAATATAATCTCAATCAAATATTTAATAAATTAACAGAATTTATATAAAATATATTTGTTGTAGTGAATGTTTAAAATCTGGTGAGTGTTGACATTTACAAATAATATTTATCACAAATGCAAATATTATATACTTAATAATTGAAAAATTATATTTGAATACCCACATTTTATTTAAAAAACTAAAGGCTGAAATCTTGTTTAATGATGCATCAACATTTTTTATTTTATGCCTTTTAATTACAATTTTAAATATTTTACTGCAATAAACAATAAGTAATTTAACAGTAAGTTAGCCACATTCACTAAACTAATATTTGTTTTAACTGTATAAATCTTACAAGTGTCAATTAAAATTGGATTAGAATTATAATTTAGTACAGAGAAACTTAATGAACAATTTTATAAATTTATTTCTACATAATTTAAAATAAAATTTTATAAAAATTGATTTTTTATAAACATGCACACATTCAATACTTTTCCAAAATAAATGCTGTTTATTATTGAATAAAAAATGAATAATAAAAAGTAATTTCAAATTTTAATTCTGATCCCTTGCATAAGTATACAAAATCATGTCATAATCAGTAAATAGGAGTCAATGTAAAATTTAAAAAAAAATTTACTATAATTTATAGCAAAATTTACTTCCAACATTATGCCAATGTTCTGATAATTTTTTTTATCAATAATAAAGTAAAATAAATAACCTGTCTGTTTGACGAAGGAGTTTTGGATCAAAATATCTGTAGTCGTCCGTTTCGGGCAGAGATTTCATCTCCATTAAGGAGTCCACTATCCTTGTGATTGGCAAGTTCTGTTCAAAAGAAATAAATACAAATGAAATATTATTTCAAAATTACTTAAATATTATTGTCTTAGAATTATATAACTATATGATATCTCTGCTGAAATGAGACAATAGGATTTGCTAATCATTGTACAAAAACCAATCATAAGTTTCAAAAGTAAATGTTTCTTAATAACAAGAAAAAAAACTATTTTCAACTGTTTAAATAATATATCAAGGGCAATACTATTTTTTAGAAAGGTCAAAGTACTTGAAATTTAATATATTTGAGGTTTTTTTTTATCTCATCACAAAAGTAACTTAAGATTAAAAATACATATTAAAAATTGTACTTACATGCTTTTTCACCACTAGGTTTTTAACACCTTCCATAACAAACTGGGAACCATGGGACATCAATTTGGAAAACATACTGCAAAGAAGAATAAATTTGAGCAAGCAAAGAGTAATAACTTGGAGAAAAATACTTCTAACAGTTACGATCAATAAAATGATAATATTAAAATCAGATATTTTTACAATAACAAACAATCTGTGCTTTTAAATTTCTAACAAAACAAAAGAAAATAAGAATTTGCAAAACATTTTTTTTCATATCTAAAAAAATTCAAAATCTATTTTAATATGCTATTGTACCATAAACTAACAGTACTATCAATAAAAAAAAATTAACACAATTTTTTAAACACAATTTGTTAAACAAATACTTTTTTTGAACATACCTAACAGTTTTCGTTCCACCACTGTATTGACTAGTAGTTTGTGAGGACAGTTTACTGTATGCTCTAAAATCACGAAAAAAGTACACATAAATATTCATGCTGCAAAACTGAATATTCCAGAATGAGTATATATAGAATGATTGACGTTATTTTGAAAAGACAAACATTTTCACAGTATCACATTTCACATTATCTGAATATTTTCCAGAATGAGTATATTATAGAATGATTAACGTTATTTTTGAAAAGACAAAACATTTTCACAGTATCACATTTTCACATTAGTTTTAATTATGTGGATAACGTAAAAACAACATAACAAGTTAGAAACTGCTTTAGTTTTGCATTTTCATTAAAAAATGTTTATAAAAATGATAACTTTATCATTTGCATTTTTGCAAAGACAATCGAAGATCATGCAATAGGATTATTTAACGTCAGGGATGGCAACAGTTCCAACGGTTTGTTTTCATTTGTTGTCTAGAATTACTTTTTGTTTTGGTATTCGAAAATGAGTTTTCTAAGAATATTTTACTAACTAGATTTTTTAAATGCCAGCTTCTTGCTGTGGTGTTGGTTGTTCAAAACATTAGTTAAAGAAAGCTTGCATGTAAAGTTTCTTCCAAATATATATTAGTCATTTTGAGAGTGAAGCTGAAGCAATCAATGAAATCACAGTAAGAAAAAAAGGAAAACAAGAGCGTTACATCGTCTGAAACATTCCAATTAGAAGGTTAAATTGTATCTGTTCTGAGCTTATTGTAAATTACATACGATTGTAGGAGTTCATATGTAGGAATTCAGAAAGCATAACTTACTTCCACCTTCTCATATACTGAACCGTTTCTACATTACATCCTGCATCTTGTAATGCTGTCACATATTGGTCAACCTCTGCCTGAAAACAATAATTTTTCCATAAGTAAATTTATTTACATTTATACATGGTTTTATTTGTTAGATTTTCCTTTTTTTTAAGTAATAATCTGAAATCACATATGAAATTTAACATAAGATTATATTTAAAAAATATTTTTCACATCATATGTATAGGTGGAAATTTTTAAAACATGGTTAGATAGTTTAAAACAACAAACAGTTATCTAAGATTTGGAAACTAAAAATGACATTCATGATTGAATTAAAATCATTTTAGCTATGCAATTCAAATCCTGCATAAATTGATCCAAATGTATTTATGAAAAGTTAAAAATTTACAAGAAATTGAGTAAATATTTAAAATTGACTAGAAGCTTTGTCTTACTTACATCAGTCATAGAAGGACCACAAATAAAGCTTATAATAAAAAGTCTCAATTTATCACTTGGTAATCCAGCTGTTGAAGAAAAACATAAATAAATAAGAATCAATAATTAATTATTTAAATATTTTTGGGCTCTCCCACTGTGGTTTGGTACACTTTTCATTAATTTAGCTGCATTAAGTTCACAATGGCACCAATTATGGATATGATCTGTTTCCCTTACGCAGCAGAGCCCAAGAATTGATTCTATGTCAGTTTTCCGAAAATTAATAATAACTCATTGGTAAAATGACTTTTGGTTAAATATAAGCAGTGCAATCTAACACTGTTTAAAAAAGTTTTTTTTTATCCTGGAACAATTACTATTATATAAAAAAACATACGTCAAATTAGAAATTTGTTATTTCTCTTTGAAATTATAAGGCAATGTCAATAGCCTTCATGCAGCTCTAGGGTGAAGTTAATTCAACCTTACAATAACTTTCCATAAAAGAAAAAAAAAACTGTAATTTCCGCTTTTAAGCCCTATATGATATTAAAACAAAAAGAAATATTAATAAATCAATAGATGACTTTACATGTTAATTGCCCTATTGTGTTAAACTGGGAAACTAAAACTAATACAGGAAACCTTTCATACCTTCTGGGTCAGTTATCATATCCATTAATGACTTTTCCTAAAAAAATATATATTAATTGTATTCTAAGTATACAGCCACACTCAAAAATAATAAGAGAAAAGTAGTTACAAATACATTGTGTATTTGACCAAGGAACAAAACATTCAATCGTAAAGGTATCATAAAAATCATATCATAAAAAAAAACTAAATATTGTTGCAAACAAATATACTGTTTCTTAATTGAATGAGTAAAGGTGTTAACCACATCATAAACAAATAGTAGGTTTGTAACAGAATCTGTCACTTAACCTGCTCCCACACAAAAGTTGTGTTTAACAGGTAAAAAGGTGCCAAATAGAATTAATGCTGTGTCAAACACAGCATTAATTCTATATTAACATTTACATGCTAAATTTGGCTAGTTTCATTTATTTTTATTTCGAAAATTCAATAATTATTCTTATCATTTGCAAAAAAGAATTTATATTAAAAAAAATATATATATATGTAATATTCCTTGCTTTTAAATAGAATGAAAACATTTCATATCAACATACAAAGAATCTCGTAGGGAAATATATTTGACGTCATTTCAAACTGATCGATGTCGATAAAATAAATTTATTTTAAATTATTGTCTAAAAGAATTAAAGTTTCTCGAGCGATTGTTGCGAATGGCAATGGTGATAACTAATAAAAATGGCTTCCTATGCTTTTTAAATGAGCATTAAATTTTGCAGTTTTTTAAATAATTGAAGTACTTCGAATTCTTTTCTGAAATTTTTAATGTTTTCTAATTTCGATGCGCTGAATTTTTTGACGTATCACACTTGTCCGTAGCATTTGTAGTTTGGGCTATGAAAGTGGGTGACGGACGGACAGACAGACTGAACGATTATAATACCTTCCACTTTTTAAGTTATAAACGTAGTGTGGAAGCTAAAAAAAACTAAATATTGTTACAAACAAGTTCAATTACAAACATTTTTTCTTAATTGAATGAATAAAAACACACTTTTAAGCAAACTGTTTAATTAACAAATAGGAAACTTAGTAACAGCATATTCTTAAAATCAAAAGTGGTCACATTCAAATAATAAAAATTAAACTTACCAAAGTAGCTTTTCCCATAATTTTTTCTTCAATTTCAAAATATACATCCAATTTTCTGCTCTATAAATACAAATATAAACATATGTAACAAACAATTAACAGATTAATATATCTTTAACTATTTGTATTTAAATGCATGTACCTTTATATGGTCTAATATTGCTGTTGCCACGGTCATGTGCATGTCAATTAGCCTCTTCTTTTCAAGCAATTCGGGCAAGGAACTAATTCAAAGTATGACTGTGTAAGTTTATTTCAAAGTAAAATAAGTCATATATAACATATTAAATAGATTTTTAATGGATAAAACCTTTTGACATGCCCTTGGTCATTTATATTTTTATATTCTAATTAAAAAAAATTGAACATAAATTTTAAAAAGTAAACTTAATTGCAAACATAATAAAAAAAAAAAATTAGCCTACTCAGTGGTTAAGTTTTCAAATATTGAACAATAATCACTGTTTTACACAAACCCTTCTTTTAATAATATTTATTGCTCAAATAGAAAAATAATAAAGATAACTTAAATGACAATTTTACTTGCTTTTGAAAACATTGTTTAAAATATTAAAATACATTATTTAAAAAAATAAAAAAGTGAAATATCATACCTTACAGCAGAAGTGAGTTTAGCA
Organism: Oedothorax gibbosus; assembly: GCA_019343175.1. Taxonomy (NCBI): domain Eukaryota; kingdom Metazoa; phylum Arthropoda; class Arachnida; order Araneae; family Linyphiidae; genus Oedothorax; species Oedothorax gibbosus. Next base: position 14,151,898 of record CM033274.1, on the reverse strand, counting down.
GTATTATCAGACATGCTTCCTACAAGTTCATCATTTCCACTGTTAACATCTAGACCCTAGAAAATTATGCATATTTAATTATATAGATGTTTATTTTGAGACACAATTTTTAATATGAGCATATAAAAAGTTTTCTCAATTGTACTTATCCATCCAACGATAAATTTTAAAGGTTCACAGTTTGAACAAGAAGTTCATAAAGAACTAAAATAGCCTACTTTCCTGTTACTTAAATACTTACTGAAGTTCTAATCAGGAAAAAAAACTAGGTTCCTAAAGTAAATATCATCAACAGCCGTTTCTACACTAGATTTATACACATTAGGAAAAAAATCGAAATACAGCACCCAGCTATAATTTAAACTTCTAAAAGCCAAAATCAACTATTTTCCTTAATATTATTTTGCAAATTAATTAAATATTTTTTATCATCTGCTCGTGATTTATTTGTAGTTCGAAGAATAATTAAATATTTATTAATAACAAAAGTAATGAAACTACTCCGAACTGCATTAAAAAATAAGAAATGTAAATTAAAACTAAGCATAATTGCATGCAAAAGTATGCCTTGCCGCTTTCTTGGTAGATAATTAATGAATAATCAAAGAATCAAATCGTGCTACATTTTATGACGTCATTGCAAACTGATTCATGAAAATATTATTTTGCTTCAAATATGTTTAAATAAATAAAGTTTCTCATGCCATTGTTGATTTGGCAACAGTGATTTAAATGACTCAAAATTGAATTTCAATGCTAATTCAATGGGAAATTCGCCGAAAGATAGTAGATTTATGTCCGTCCGGACGTACAGACAGACGGACAAAAAGTATGAAAGTTGGGTATCTGAGGTCATAGCTTTCTTACAAAAAAAAAGAATTTTTAAGATCCGATGGATAGAACCGATTTTGGAAGGGGGTTACGGACGGACAGACGGACATCGACCGCATGTCAATACCTACTTTTTCATTTTTTTAATTCTTTCGAATTAAAAAAAGAAAAGTAGGCTAAAAATTCCCATCATGACTACAGAATGCAAAATTGAATTGTATTGCATTTTATTGGGCCCTTGTATAATATGTGCATTACATAATAATTTAAAAGTTCTAGTTTCAAATTCTTTGTCTAATGAGAATGATTAGTTTAATATGTGTTTTTCAATTATTTTTTTAATTATTTCTTAATTAAACTTTAAAAAAAAAACTAAGTTTAATTAATAAGTAAGAAATAACCATAAAATGGTTACTTTATGATAGCAAAAAAAAAATCAAGTGAAAAAATTTCAATTTTTAAAGCTGGTCAAAGCTCCAGTCAACCTCCAGTAGAACAACTGATATATTTTTTTAAAAATTGAAACAAAAGTATTACCATTGCAGACTTTAGTCTTTTCACTTCTTCTTCAGAAGATCGGTAAGCATCTAACTCCTCTTGCACAGCTTCAGCAACAATAGGGAAAGGGCTGCAATAGCAAAACAGAAGTACTTATTAAGTTCAAGAAAAAATAAAATTACATTCATTTTCAGTCAGATCCGTGCATTATTCTTATGAAAGAGTACCTGCATACTGCAAAACATGGCATTTTTTACACAATAAAACTGTTTGCACCAAGAATCAACATTGTTTCCTTCATGTATTTTAGGAGACAGTTCAAATTTTTCAGCCCTCATACTGTAGCCAAAAAAATTTGTAAATCATTAGAAGCGTATTTATACTCATAACTATCTATTGCTTTTTATGTATAACATATTAACTAACTAAATCAACTTGAATGATAAAAATACTTGATGGTAGGTTTAAATTAGGATGGCAGTATGTTCATGAACTCTTCAAACATGTTCTAGAACCATATCCAACTTTCAAGGCTCAACAGCTTAATTCATTATCTTAAACAATAAACCAGAGTTTAAAAAAAGACGACAAAAGGTTTAGAGCAGTGGTTCCCAACCTTTTCTGGACCATCGCCTCGTATTTTAGGTTGATTAACATCCATCACCCCCTTTTAATTTTCATGTTATGTCTAATCATAATTTGAGTTAAAGTGTAACTATAAAACAGTTTTATAACACTTACTACCGTTTATAAAAACAACCAAAGAAGCTTTATCCGGTCACTTTTAAATAAAATAGAAAAAAACATCACATATTTTTAACATATTTTTAAAGAACAAAAGTGAAATAATTAACTAAGATATTTTTACTGGTTTCTAGAAAATTTAAGAGAGGTTAAAGTAAAAATTGGCTGGTATGGTTAAGGTTGGAGAATGGTTTTACTGTACAAAGGTACAACATTATTTTAATTTCCCCCCTTTGAATACTCATCGCCCCTCAAGTATTTTTTGCCCCCTTGATAACACAAATCGCCCCCAGGTTGGGAACCGCTGGTTTAGAGTTTGAGATTCAGTTCTAATTACCTTCCCTTGTACTGTGTCCAAAACTTGTCGGTGTGACTGAGGTCAAATGTCTTGGTACGCTTACGAGGCTTTGCACCCAAATGACTGGTCTTTTCTACTGGCTCTTCCATGTTCACACGATTCAACTGCAAATCCTAAAAATAAAGTTAAAATAATTAAAAATAATAATGTAGCATTAAGAATTACAAAGCAAAATAGTCTAACCATATTGCAAGGGACATATAATACAAAAATCATATGGGACATTACCTTTTTAAGCATTATATTCACTTAGAACCTTTTTAGAAATTAAAATAGAAAAAATTATTATTGTTGACAGGTTTATAGCAATTCATATTCATAGTAATACATTTATCACTTTAAGGATTTCCAGAACGCATTTGGCTAAATTTCTAAAATTTAAGTTTTTAAAATGTAAAACCTAGAATTTACTTGGATATAAGAAAAATGTGTTATTTATATTTTAATGAAAATTTAAAACCAACCACCACTTTTATTTCAGAACCAAAATTTAATTATATTTAATTTTTAAATAAATAGACTATAAATGAGAAGGAATTACTCTTGACTCATTACGAGCAAACTATGATACCCCCATGAATGTACATAAAAAGGCAAAGGTGGATTTATTTGTTTACACACAAAATAGTTTATTAAGTTCGACAATTTGAAGAGTATAAGGGGAAAAACAGCTTCACCAACTGGGAAGAACCATAGAGATAGTAGGCCAGTGCACCGCATGATAAGAACCAAGGTAAAACTGGTTTGTTCACAAAAGTTTAGGCGATGACGCGCTATCTTTGTCAAGCAGACCTCAATACAGACAGATTCCCTGTCGATGAAGGGGTTTTTCACCTTTACTCTTCAATTGTGATTTCACTTTTATTTTAAGAATGTTTCTCACCAGAACATCATGTGCCAGTGCTTGATAGGTCCATGTGTGATGAAGAGGAGTCGCCATATCCTGATTGCGATCTAAAATAACCAGTAGTGGCCTTTGAAACCTAGAAAGAAATATCAAATTTAAAATAATTCTTACAGTATTCTAAATCAAATTTTTAAAAACTGTTTTAAAATCTTGAATGAATATTACCACACTCCATTTTAATCCATGAAAGAAAACAAAAATAAGCTTTCAGTTAAGAAACACAATGCAATTTAAAAACTCAAAAAGCAATTATCAAATAAATATAAATAAACTATACTTTAAAAATAATTATCTATTTGCAATGCAAGACCTAAAACATACATTGAAAGTCTTTTTTAAATTAATATTTAATGAATGAAATTTAAAACTTACGAAAAGGAGCTTGGTATTCCATCAGGTGCAAAAAGACTGTTTCGGGTATCTCTGAGGTTCTCCCGAATCTTTTTGTCTAGTTTCTAGAAATACATTTTACAGTATAATGCACATTAAAATACAAGTATATGTTATAAAAAAAAAAATAGTTTTATTGTATCCATTTAAAAAGCATTTTGAACTTTGGTTTTGTTTATTACTTATAATAGTTGGAAAATATATTAAAAAAATTGATAGATTAGTAAAAAACAATTATAAATCATAAAATTTAACATGAATTAAATAAAGTAGTTCTGCGTCATTTTAAGAAGTTTTTCTTTTATGTGTAGTAACTTTTAAAGAAACAAAATTAATCACAGAAAATGCAAAAAGCATTGAATTTTCTAGGCATGATCCTTACCTCAGAAACCATTTCAGCAGCATTACCTCTAGGGCTACGAATAATTGGCACAACACCTAAAATAAGGATAATTAAAGTAAAACTTATGGGGACAAACCATTGAACATTGAAGTGCTTATACTGATACTTAAGGGAAAGTTAAATTCCCTTTGTCCTTGTTTCACTTCCCAAGTTAAGTTTATAAGGCAGTTTTTAAGGTATGCATTATTTTAAGTTTATCAACTAGCGTTTTTTTTGGCATAGGTTAGTGCCAGAAGTTTTCTAGGGATATTAGTATATGCTACTTCATGTTTCCCCGAAAGATTTTTAAAAAGTTAATTAAAAAGTTTAAATATAATTTTCAAACAATCTGAGAAAATAAAATAAAAATGCTTATGCTAGGTTCCCTATAAAACTCTTTGTTATGCAAAAAAAACCACTAGTTCATAAACAGAGGATTATCAACTAGGGCAAATTAAAGGCAGTGGGCTGTAAAAACTAACCATTGATTTAACATAGAAAGTGAAACGAGGACAGAAAGTGTTTACATTCACACTAAAAGCTTATAATTTTCATTAACAAACAAATGTGCAATTGCAAAAGAGTTTTAAAAAATTTAAGGGTTATTGACAAAAAAACTTACCAAGTGTAACGAATGTTGAGAACAAACTGTCAACAATACTATCTATTAAAATTTCCATTTCTGAATCTTTCATGTCTCCTCTGTTTATAGCTGCAAAAAATTATGCACTGTAATAATTTTTTTACAAATCAAGATATTTTTTTAAGTTATCAGTTTGTTTATTTGAAGTATAACAATACAAAAAAAATTAACCTAATTTACTAAACAAAACAATAGGTTTGAAGAACTCATTAAGTATTGACTTAAAGAACATTAAAAGATCATTTGTTAAGTAGTATTTATTTTATAAGTTAATATTAAATTAACATATTACCAAAATAATTGAGTGATCGTCTGTCTTGATGTTTTAAAACAAACATATCATTCTCCAATGTTATAAAATTTAGGTACTGGTCAAACACCTATAAAAACAAATTAAAAATATTACTCAAGGGTCATTTGAAATTGCAATATATTTTCAGGTCTTCCACAAAAAATATAATTACAAAAATATAATATCATTGCAAGGTTACTTCAATATTTTTCAAGTCTGTAAATAGAGTTATGTTAGTTGGGATCAAGGGGGTAATTTTTCCTATATAAAATTATACAATATGAAACTTAACAGCATTGCCAATTGAAGATGAGCATGAATTCATGAAAAGGGAAATTCATAAAAAAATAAATATTAGAAGTAATATTCACACAATTTAACTTTCTATAGATATTGTTTGGCATTATTTACATAATATTCTTTTTTTTTAAATTTTACTTTAAACTTTCCGATCGGCAGTCGATTATTCGACGTTTGCCCCCCAGCGCTTACCGACCGGTCGTCAATTAATCGACTTTTGATCTTTCTGTTAGATTTGGTTAGGTTAGGCCGTGTTCAGTCTACGTCTCGATCCACATACGGTGAAAGGGCATAGTACGACTGGTGATGGCAGTGAACTGTGAAAGGGCATAGTATGTTCGAACCGCTACCGGTTGGTAAAGTGTTTAGTTGATAAATTCATTTATTGACTTGGGAAGAAGGAAAGAGAGAGGGAGAGAGAGAGAATATTCACTTTCAGGACTTATATTCATTCACTTGCTACAAGAAACATTTTGTGGCTCTTAAACAGTGGTTTTAAAATTAACTATCAGACAATTACTAAGTGAAAAAATAAACTGTCTTATGTGTTAAAATATTTAATAATTTGAAATTTACAGTTTCAGAACTCAGGAATCAATGAAAAGACTAAAGTTTTTACAATAGTCACAATAAAGGGCAGTGTGATGCCCCTTAAAATAGTTGCTCAATCAGGATGAATAAATGGTTGGTCATTTCAATAGGAAAACTAAACAAATATTTAGGATTAAATTGTTTTTTTTTATAATACTTTCTACAAGTACTTATTCAGCGCTCTTGAAAGTTTAAATTTTACTGCAGTTTTCTAGAAATTGTAAGAACTCTGTTTGATAATAATTATTTTTATAAGACTAATAAAAAAAAATCCTCACTGAATTTATGGAAGACACACATCCAGCCTGGATTGAAGCATTGGCCAAGTCTTCTAGCCTAGCTCGGGAAATAGGAGAGATGAAATTGAGATAATAGTTGTCATAGAGCTGATTCCTTAGATCCTGAATAAAAACATTCAAAATGCATTTTTAATGGATTGATGGCAAATTAATATTAACACATTATTTATTTATATACAGTATTGTATGTTTACAAGAAATGTTATTACAATTTACAGGCATGTCTTTGAACCCAGACCCACTAGGTTAGATCTCTAACTTTGACATCAGGGAGTTTAAAATAATGGGGCTTTGGGGGAGTGTATTTCATTATGGGGGGGGGGGGTGACTTCGAGCTCTGGACTGCAACACTGAGAGTCAAAGTTTAATTTCTAGATAAGACAAAGTCGTAAATTATAAGCATATGGTCAATCCCAAATCATATTGTGAGGGAGGGAAATATTAAAAATAAGATTTAAATGTGTGACAACAAATTTCAACAATGAAATAAACAAGGTTTTTAATATGATCCAGCCTGCTACAATAAATGTTAAATTTGAGTTTCTAGTTATTTGTAAAAGTCAATAAAATTTAACAAAATATTAGTAAATAAGCTCAGCAATGTAATAATGTATATTACGTACAAAGCAAATTGTGGGTTAATAATCAAAATGAAAGTGAAAATTTCTGTTCATAAAGTTTTCTATTCAATAAATATCATCAAGGATTAAACTCCATATGCTTATTAAGTGAATAATTGAAGCTTAATTAATGCTTATTATATGGATTAATTGACCATATGCTTATAAGTGTTCCTTATTAATAAGAAAAATTGGCTTTAACTGTTTATTTATAGTGGTCTTTGCTACAAACTAAATATTGCAAATATTTTTTAGAATAAGGTTAAGCTTAGCTCCTTAATATTTTAACAGCATGCATTTTTATAATTTCATCATTTTTAAGTTTATTGATATCTAATAAAAAAAAATAAACAGAATATTTTACTTGAGATATCCTCATAACATTTTCTTCATTTGGCATAACAAAATATACCACAGGCACATCTGGTAAATGCTCCCTGTCAGAGTGAAGCAGGCTGTGGAAGAAGGAAAATTTTCAATTATGTCAATTTGAATATTTAATGTTATTAATTTTCGACTGTTGGAGCCACAATAATTACAAATACAAATCTGTTAATATAGAATTTATTTTTTAATATGAAAGTCATTAAAACATAATAATGATAATAAATACAAGTCATCTAAAATAATTAAAATAATGCCCTTATGACATATTTATAACCATTGGCTGCAATGTTGAAAGACAAAATGCTTTGTCAAGATTATAATCTAATCTAAAGAACATTGAGCTAGCAAAATAGAAATTGAATAATCTTAGGAATATGGCCATTTACAGTAAATAAAAAGTTGAAATTTAAGACTTTTTTTAAACTTTTGGCAGCTGTTTTTAAATGAAAAAAAAATACAATTATGGGGTAATAATTTGTAGGCAATACACTACTTGCACTTTAAAAAAAATTATGATAAGGGACGAAGATTCTAACTAAACAGTTCATTTACCTAATAACTTAAATACTATGTGAACGCGAAGAATTCATCTAATTATTTTAGAAAATGTTTCAAATAATATTCTCATAATTTAAAATTCAGAAATACAATTGATATTTTTTTAAGTGATCAAAACAGTTGTGATACCAAACTAAAGATTTTTTAATAGATAATTTACATTGGAATTTATGACATTTAATGGATTTCAGCGGTTTCAGTTGACTTTTTTTTTAAAGTAAATTTTATAATCATACACAAAATAAAGAGATCTTTTTAAAACAAACAGAGATACTAAATACAGTGCTGGAATTGTATATTTTTTGCTGAATCAGCAAGTTATCCTTTTTATTCATCAACTTAGGTCTCAATAAAAAAACATAATTTACCTAAATATTTTCAATAGAAATAGTTGCATGGCAAATGAAATAACAATTTTGATGTGTTTCTGAATATTTATATTATTGCTGAGTTATTATCATAAAACAGTAGTTTGAACCCATTTTTTAATATCCTGATCATGTTTGGTTAAAAAAATTAATTTAATCTTTTACTTTGGAATAAAATAACACACATTTTGCTTCAATTGGTTTGCTAAATGCTTTAAAGCAATAAATGTAGCCAAATAGCCGTTGCGAAAGTTCATTATAAAAATTAAGCACCTTATTAAGCACTTTTTAAGTACCCATTTCACCAAAAAATAAGCACTTATGACGCAACAAATCCGCAACTGCACGACTTATAATAAAAACTAGGGCTTGACATATAGTGCTTTTTGGCCGAAGCTGATTGATTACCGATTTTTAAAAAATTTAATCGGCCGATGAACCGATTATTTTTACCATCTGCCGAAGCCGATGGGAAAAAAAAATATGATACAAAATCTTATGTGAAAACAAAAAAAGTATGATTTAACCACGGCCCTGTAATTTTATTTTTAATTTAGGATTTGAGTAGTTGTGTGGATCATCATCAACCCAACCAAATTCAAATTGCATATAGGCTGAAATAAAAACAAAGCCCAAAAAAGTTCCAAAAGTAAACAAACAAATTTTAACGTCCAAGTTGTTCTTGTGATCACAAGGTCACGTCCAGGAGAATATACCATAGTTTTGTATGAAGCAGGAACCTTAAAATCCACACACAGATAAATTACTTTGAATGCACTTACAGATGCAGTGTGACACCCATATCTCGAAGATCTTTCACAGACATTAGAGGGGAAATTATGTCCTGGCCATAACGATCATAAACCAATATCTGCAAAAATAAAGGTTATTTCAAATTTAGGTTTGAGAATTAAGGTGTTTTTTTTTAATCATTGGATTCGATTAATAATATCTAGTCTAGGAATTACATAGTTCTTTCAGACTATCAGTAGGACTGGTCATAAAACGGTTTGAAGAACATTTTAAAAAGCAAAATAAAATATTATTTGACAAAAAAATCTAAGTATGAATATTATAACTAAGGTATATAACTAAGGTAAATAAAAAAATTGCACTTTTTTTTATAGCTTAACATGTAATAATTAAGATCTTAATACATATATTAGGTCCGTTCATTATCAGCTTTGTCCAATGGGAATATTTCTTGTGATGTCACACTCTCCATAGTGCGCTGTCATTGGTTGTTTTGTTTTCTTTGACAAAGTGTTGAAATAAGCTCATTGGTTCTTTATAACCTCCCGTACTCTGAACTGCGATTTCATTTATCGTTTAGTTTTTTGTGACAAAGTGTTGAAACAAGCTCATTGAATTTACGATAGTCAAACGTCACCAATAAACAGACCGAACCCTATATCTTAGTTATACTTTGGAGAATATGAATTTTGCTCCCAGACCTTCAATTAAATAAGACAAATAAGGGGCGTTTTTAATCAATACACAAAAGCAATTTATAGTACTTTTCAGAAATATATATACTTACTTTCCACACAGGTTCCGCAACAGATGCTTTAGTAATATTTGCGTTGAAATTCAACATCCGTTTCAGTGCAGCTAGAATGCGACGTGAAACATATTTTTTAACAATTTAGAAAATAAAGTTAACAAAAAGATACAACATTAAATAAACTGTACAACACAGAGAATTAATGCTACTAGAGCACATACGTATATCCAAAATAACAGATACTGAATTTATTAAAAATATAGTATAAGGAAAATAAGCACAACATTGATCAATTAATAGCGAAACTGAAAATGAACATACATATTTGTTTCTCTCGCAAAACAGTCCCCATATTCGGTAGATTTTTTTGAAACAAAATAAATGTATGAGTATTTGGTACTATATTGATTGAACTATTTAATTTAGTAAATTTTAATTACATAATTAAATATTTTTATTTACATTAACGTGTCAATCGGCAAAATAGCAGAACTTCAAAGCAATATTTATGATTAAGTGTTGCCAAAATTCAGAAACATGCAAGAAATTCACAAATTTATCTTTAAAAAATTATTCTTTATTATATAAGCTTCTTATAAAACATTCTAAAATTTGTGTTGTACAGTTATAGCTTCATTTAAATTTTAATACCTTTTTTTGTTTATAAAATAAAAAGTTTGCACTAATTTTTTTCCTTTGCACTTCTACTTCCATTTGAAAGTGATTAATTCTGGTTTCTGGATCTTGGGTTGGATTGTTTTGTTTTGACGTATTGATTAAAGATAATATAAAGTATTATCTTATAATTGACCAAATTATTCTTTGATACTCCAAAGTCTCTCCTTAAATCATTTATTTCTGTATATTGATCAACCTGAATGTCGAATATTCAAGTTAAATATACCTGAGTATTTAATGCATTCCATAACTGACAGGTACGATAACAGTTTTCTATAAACGTATTTGCAATGTTTCCATTTGTCCGAAAATATTTTATTTGGTATTTCACATAGTTAACAGCTTAATACTAGTTAAAAATAATAAAGTTTTTCATCATTTGCTTATATTTAATGGTATATACTCTAGTTAGCCCTCAGGAACTGTTATGCATTTTTTTATCATAGAAGATGGCATGTAGGAATAGTTATTATTAATTAATAGTTTTTGTACTTTTTGGGCTATTGCATTATCAATAACAATATTAAAGTGTTGCCCAATGGCACCTATTTGCCGCTTTTAGAAAGTAATGCGCAAGCCAAAAAATGTAATGTTTATATTATGTTATGTTCAGGAGGGTAGAGATTTACTAGTTTACAAATCAATCGTTTATTTAAAAACACGATTCAAAGAAAAGATCGTATGGGAACATTTCTTATGAAAACTCAACCAACGGTCCGATAGGGTTGCCGGAAAACGTCATCGGTGCGAAGTCATAGAATTCGAATCTTCAGTCGAAGTCAGACGTTGCCAGAAAAAAATATTTATCGCCAATTCCGACAAAATCGCTCTAAGGGGTACAGTAAATCTGATCCGTTCAGGAGTACTGGAAATTTTAATTTTCTTGATTCTATTCAAAAGTTTTCGCCGACTGCCCATTTATTAAAAAAAATCTTACTCTTCTTAATTGGTAGCAACACTGGCTCGTCCTAAATAATGAATAGTCAAGTAATAAGTTAGTAATTAGTTGGGGGTTATATGCATCAATATTTGATATTTTTTCTATCAGCTTTTACCAAAAATGGATATGGTAAAGCCTTACCTCGGACCAATCGTCACAAATTTTATTACAGAACACTTGAAAATATTCTTCTCAGACTGGACTTAGGTTGTTCCATTCAAGGGTGCCTCACACTGATTCATACTTTTCAGATGCTAAAGACTCCACTGTGTTAAGTCATTCCCTTTTTCAGGTATAAGAGAGTGTGGTGATGCACATAAGTTAAGGTGTCATACCATAGAGGATATCTTCTGAGGTTTTGTCCTCTTAGCTATCCTATAAACAGATCCTGCTGCACTAAACAAATCTTATCAAAGTTCCTGCATGTAGTGGACTGGTGCACATTAAATCTTTTGAGGTTCTATATAATATTACTGTAATGTTTATAACAAAAGTGTTGGCCTTATGACTTGATATCTGTTCAAAATTACGAGGCCCGTTGCCTATAACACTAGTGTAGCTTTGATGTAACTGTGGTATTTTTTTGTACTTACCCTTTATATAGATTCAATCTCCACAGAATTAATAAAATAACCTTTATTTTCTTGCATACGAAACTTCATTTCACACAGAAAAAACTTGAACGACAGGTTCACTGAATCAAGATAAAATCTTGTTAAAAAAATGCAGCTTACAGACAATAATTTTTTATGGGATAAGCTTTTAAATTTGAAAACTCTGCGTTGTTACTTGTTCACTACAGGATTCATACTCCTCCTGAATTTTATATTTTTTGTCTAAGGCCCTTGTAACTCCTAATTATATGAATCTGATAAAGTTTCCAAATATTATCTAATATAATAGGAAGAGTTTTCTACGAATTTGTAGGATTAAATTTCAAAAAACTTTTTGATTTGAGATTTTTCCTCTTTGGATTAAATTGCCTGTTGAATTTTTTTTTTAATTGTTGAAGTAGCAAATTGTTTGATATTAAGGTTTTTGATATTGCGGTTTGTCGCAATTTTGCTAGTTTTTATTTCAATTGATCCACATGAGTTATTTAATTGCTGGTCAATGATCTAGATTTCTTAAAAAAGCTTTTATTTAAACTTGAATATTGCGCACTACGGGTTCAACAAATGCACAGTTTAAACTATGAGAAAATTTTTCTTGCACATTTCCTTTATGAATATTTTACACGTTTTATTGTGATAAATCATACTACCTGCTTCAACTTTTTGAATTGTTCGAATTTAATTTTAAAATAATTTCACGAATTCGTAGCATTTCAAAGTGGGAGATGAACTTGTAATTTATCTACATTATTATTTACAGAAATTGTAAAATTATTAAATAAGCAAATTGGATAGAAATAGTTTTTATTATTAATTTGTGCACTGAGTTGGAATCGGTCACAGCGCCCCATTTACCCTAATATCCTCAAGGTATGCATATGTCATTGTGTTGTTATCTCCTGAATTGTGGGACTGTACTGTAATAACTCTTATAACTCTGAATTACATTAATAGATTGATCCTGATGTCAGAGACAATTTCTAACAATATGGATGTAATATAAATAATCAATGAAAAGATATAATTGTAAGTGGTATATCAAGCCATTTAACCAAACATCTTTAGGGCATCCCGGTGTAGACTAGAGAAACATCAATGATGGACACTTCTCTGCAGCTGAGCATCTTGAGGAGATGTGCCACAAGGACTGCGTCTGTGCATTCCCCCGGACTGCCCCCTCCCTTCCCAGCAAACTTCCAGGACAAAGCAGTCCTGTCCAGCAACTGCAATGTCTGCAGTGTGCTGTCTGAAGTGGAGATGAGGCCTATACGTAAGTTTGAAAGTGTAATTTTTTGCTATTTTTATCAATTTTGATTACCTAATATGAAATATAAGATAATGGAAATATTGCGACAGGGCCGAATATCCGAAATGGGATAGTGCTGATTCTAGAAATATGGTTTTTGAACTTTGGTCCGTCTGCCTGCATGAATCTACACGCTCTACAGTTCAAATTAAAAGTGATTGTAATTCAATTCGAGTTAAGTTATTGAAACTATTTTATAGGCTATAATAGACTTTTATGTATTGATTGGAGTGTGGTAATTAAAAGTTGTGTGTAGTGTTACACACTGAGTTTTTAATTTTAAATATTTTTAAAAATGAAAAGTAGGTTATTGAATTGATGGAGAATATTTTTGTTGGTCCGTACCCTCCTGTTGGATTCTGTTCTAACCATTTATTTTTTTAAAAAGTTATTTGTATGGTTTGAATCCATAGAGTTATAATAAGGAGAGAGCGTGATAATGCAAATCTTCCATTCACTGCCTGATACTCACATTAAAACCGTTTCACCTTCGTCACGTGCTTTAGGGCTGTGATATTTGGCGTTGATCCCCAAGGTCAGGCACCAGATGGGATTGCCGCTCTTGTTAAATTTCTCCCTTTTCGGCGCTCCTGGTAAAAATCGTAGTTCTTTTACGCGGTCTGTGACATTTTTTTTTTCAAATTGCAATCCACTTGTTTGTAACAGTTATTTTCCTTTTTTCTTCTACATTTATATAAAAATAGGTACTTATGAAACATGTTATAACATGTTGTTTAACAAGTTCTAATTTAAACTTTTGAACGCCAAAACTAGAAGAAGTTGTGTTAAGAATGATTGTTTTTTTTGCTGCAAAAATGGAAGCGAAACTATTATCATATCCTTTAACTTCACATAATTTTAAAAATTAAAAAAGAACACAATTTTCATGCGAAAAATGAACATTCTCTGTAGTTTTCCTAATAAACAACTTTTAGTCGCCTTAATTTCCAATTTTCATTAACTTTCTTTTGAAAAAAATTCAATTAAAATATTTATCGCTTGTTAAATTAATTTGCAGTTCGAAGAATAACTAATTAGTAAAATTAACTAATAAAAATAACTAATTAGTAATTAGTAAATAATAAACCATCAAAAGTACTCTAATGTGATGTGACATCAATCCAAATTGAATAATATTACAATAATAAATAATTTTTCAAGAGTTTTATTTTAAATAAAGTTTCTCGTACGTTTGACGAAATGGCAACAGTGAAAATATTGAATAAAAATGGAATTTGCATGTTATTTCAATGTAGATTAAATTTTTAATTATTTAAATTTTTAATAAACTTCTAATTAAAAATTTTTAATGAAATTTGGAATGTAGCCTAGCCTGATTTTTTTCTTCAAAATGATGTATCCCACTTGTTTGTGTGACTTGCGGTTCGTTTTGTGAAAGTGGGTGACGGACAGACGAACTGGACGATTATAAAACCTTCCATTTTTTTCGTTATAAACGTAGTGTGGAAGCTAATATATAATTAGTCCATAAATTCTTATCTCAAAAATTTAATTTCATAAAAAATAAATGCAAGAAATATAATGAAACATTGTAAAAACTACAATTTAAACTGAGTACAAAACACACTTATTTCCAAAATTATTATTAGTTTCGATTTCCAAAATAACGCCAATGGCCAATAGACCGCCAAGCGATTTCCGAAAAATAAAAGTCATGAAAAGCAAAAAAATACATGTTTAAAAGACTTTCTATTGTTGCCAATTATTAAACAAAACATGCATTTTTATTTTTACATGCAATTGATAAGAATAAATCGTATTAAATGACATAATGTATCGAATGTTGTTTTAAAAACCATGATTAGCAATATACTTTTTGATTTTATTTATTAAGTTATTTCTATTTCAATAAGGAAAGTTTATAAAAATCTTCCCCAAGAAATGTAAAAGGTCCTCCTTTAGTAAATTTTCCTTTGCAGCCATATGCAGAACAATAGTGTACCATTTTTAGTACATTCCGCGTGAGCAGGCGACGTTTTCCCGCTGTGAGCTATAGAAAAAACTTTCGGTTTTCTCTTCGAAATCCCCCGATCACGTGACTCCCAGTGTGAAGCATCGGTTCGTTCTCGTTTTTTGCCCTCTAGTTTACTTATTATAACTCTATGTTTGAATCATAGACCTCTATTAAACTTTTCCTACACTTTTATTATACTTTTTCTTGTACTAAACGAATTTCTGTTGGCATAAAAGCGACAGGAAAGTAGATTGTTTATATTTCAGAACTTCAAGTAGGGTATTGACGTGTGGAATTCCTCTTTCTGTTTGTAACCGTCAGATTTTCAACTTTCTTTTTTCAAGAGGGAGATATAACAGATACCTATTTTTATACTATTTGTTATTCTTCTGTCTATACTTCTTATAACTTCTGTTCAAAACCATGAGATTTTCAAAATTATTTTTAGTTCATTGAATCGGATACCTATTTTTTATACTTTTGTCTAAAATTTCAGTATGTATTAATGTAACAGGTAAATATGGTATTTTAGTTCGTTCATCAGTTATGTTCAAACCGGTAAGCTGTTAATAGTATTAAAAAAATGATTCCATTCCTTTATACATTTTGCTGAAAGTTGAAAAACATAATATCTTCAACATATTTATTGTTTGATTTAATCTTTCAGAAGTAACAGATGCATCTTTATTGCCAGTGGCTGCTACCTTTGTGGTTGGAATCTTATTTGTCTTGATCACAATAGTAATTTTACTATTGAAGATCAAAAAGTGAGTTTTTTGTTGATGTTTTATTTATTTTAATGATGTAGTTTTAATTATTATTGCAGTGTTGCAGTAAAATCTCAGTTATGCCAACATCCACTTACACATAAGCCTCACTCTGTTTTTCTGCTGAATTGTGACCTATCAGCAGAAACCTCTAAACTGCACATTATTATGAAACAAGTATCAAACAGTTCTCCCTCTGCAAACTAATAACCTTGTGCTTCCGTTTATACATGAACTGTAAAATGTAAATAACTTTGAAATATATAGAAACATTATGTTATTAGGAAACTAACTATTAACATCAAATTACTTGCATTTTGCTGTCAGTCTTTCTTTTGATGGACAGTGAATAATTTCTGGTTATCTGTAAACTGTAAAATCTCTATTAAATGAAATGTTTAAGACAGCTCTTTTACTAGTGTAAATATTTTTTAAAAATTATAAAAATCAATTTACCAACTCTTTTCTTTTTTCTTCCAGATGTCAAGGATTCATATCACATTGTGAGTAATAAAAAATGCTTTATCTTTTTCTTAAAATTGTATTACTTTCTAAGGTTTTTATTTTGCTTATGTTTGGGGTCAAAATGGGGTAATTTTTACCATCTATATTCTGCATAAATAACTTCTTTAACAAAAATTATATCATATTTGCAGCTCTCTGCTGGTTCTTCCCCCATACTGTTCCACACGGAACTCTACATGTGTTCTGTTCCATGTGGTCTATTTAGAACTTTACCTAATACATGAACACTACATTTAATATTGTTTTCTTGAAATCATATATATGATCCATTTATAGTTAAATACTATTCATATTGTATAGTAAATACAATTCTCCTAGTAGTCGTAATTTTAATTATTTTATTGTAGCCATTTCTTTCTTTCCATTTTCACTTCCAATAAATGTATTATAACAATTATTAAGAACATTAAATATGCTCAATCTATGTGTTTCTAATCCTTTTTGCAGCTTTCTGCTGGTTCTTTCCCCGTAGCGTTCTACCCCACACCGAACTCGCCCCAAGCTCAGTACCAAGCCCCTCCCCGAGCATGGAAAAACTCAAGGATTCCGGAAAACGCCTGTGGCAACACGGCTCCTCTCGATCCCTCCAATCAGAGAACATCTACGAAGTTTGCTCCCCTCCTTCTCCAGATTCGCTGTATGAAGAAGTAGGCCCAGGACCAAACTGCAACCCCTATGGCGTGGTTAGAGTCGAGAACTCCTTCAATGCTATCAATAACTTGCGGAATGGGTATGTGTTCTATTTTAGAAATTTAGTTCAGTTGAGTTGACTGATGTGTCAGGGTAATGAATTGATAGTGAGTATTGTATGAGTTGGGTTTGGTAAAATATTTGCATTCGCTGAATAGGCATTAGATTTAAGACTAATGAAAATTCTATCAAGCAACATATTAAATTTTCTTATTCTTTATTCATTTTAAAAGTTTAACCTTACAATCTTGATGAGAAATGCATAAGGTTTTGCGTGTCTTGAGAACTCTTTTAGAATCTAAAAAAAATAGCCTATGCATATATTTTGGGATGCCTTGTCCCATAATTAAACTTTTGTCTACATAAAAAGACTTGTTATTTTTCAATGAGTTTTTAAATTTCTAACTCTGATGATTATAATGTAAAGTTATTATATTTTATTCTATTAATTGAAATATAACCTCAAGTGTTATAACATTGTGTTATTTCTTTTTTTTAAAGGACCCAATACTTTATCAATACACTTAATATTGTTTTCTTGTAATCATTAATATAATCTATGTATAGTAAATACAGTCCAATTCTCTCCTTGTAGTCCTAATTTCAGTTATTTTACTCTAGCCATTTCTTCTCTTGATTTTCACTTCCAGTAAATGTATTTCAACAATATAAGTTCTTTAAATATGTTCAATATATGTGTTTTAATTACTTATTCATACTCTAAAAGCACGACTTCAGAAAAATAGCCTAGTGACATTTCAAATGCTTATGAAAAAAACCCAATTAATTCCTTACAATTTATCACAAATCATGATTTAAAAAACCATTCCCCCCCACAGAATGAACGACGGACCCCGTTTCCAGCCCCTACCCACCAACAACCGATTCTCCACTTTCGGCGGTAGAGCCCACGGGTTCGTGAATCCCGTGGTACAACAGGATTCTAGAACCCTTCGCTCGAGCTTCAGACCCAGAAATGGAGGCTTTGCTCAGAAGAGGGAGCTGCCACCTGTTCCTCGGAATAACTATTAAGAGTTTGGAGAGTGGGTAGCTATGTCATGTGTTAGCGGGAGGTTTATTGAAGGGTGAAATGGATAAATTTGTTTTTGTTGTTCTAATGTTTCATGTTGTGAGTGACAATGGTTTCAAAGGTGTTGTTTTCATTTTTGGGCTTTCTGGAATTTTTTTTTGAACAATGCAATGTTTCTGATGTTACTGAAACGATTGTTGTGTACACTATATAAGGTTGATATTTTTACCTATGTATCATATTTCTACCTACTGATGGACAGACTTTTCTTTCAGTAGAACTAAAGCTTTTGCCTGTTCATGAATCATGTTAAATTGCTGTATCACAGTTTTGCTTAATTTCTCCACATAAGACAAAATATCATCGAAACCAAAGTTTTTCAACAACATTGATGTTTTGCATGCTTGAAATTTAATTGAATTAAAACCAATAAAGTTTAATATAACTAGCAGTAATGAAAATAAGTTACATGTAAAGAACTTTAAAATAGAACACAACAAATGAAAAAACGCTAATTTTAAGAGTGAAATTGAAACAATCGATAAAATACCAGGAAGTTCAAAAAATGAAAACAGGATCATTGTATCATCTGAAACAACCTCGTTCTGTTTTTTGTTTAGGATTTTTACTGGTTTTAGACGGATGTAATCTGCTTTATTTGAAAACGTATACATTGATTGTATAATTTTGACAAACAGTTATGATACTGGGATTGTGAGTTGGCGTATGGGCTTTATGATAACTTTTTTAAGTATTTTTCTGCCTCTAAACCTGTCAAGAAAAATATTGTCTTTTCGATAAGGCATATTTATATGTCCATGCAATGTTGTTGTTTTTAAATAATCCAGGCTTAAAACAGTTAAATGAAAATTAAATTTAAACTCTCCTTATGACAGTATATTTTTGGGTTTTTGTTTCTGACACCTGGGCCATATGGAATGTCCATTTCAGTATACTAGTTTATTAAGACCTATGAATCACCATAATAGCACTTTATCATTATAAACTATCAGAGCTTACTTAATATATTTATCATTATTTTTAATCCAAATGACTTCAGCAATCATTATTCACTTCACCTTTCAATTGCTGTATAGTTGCAAAGGAAATAAAAGTTCATTTCTTGCATCATTTGTGCTAAAAGAGAGAAGCCTTATTAGAGGAATAAATTTTATGTAAGCATCAATTATACCTATACTTAAAAAGCTATAACTATACTTGTAACTATACTTATAAAATTATTTCCCACTTATCAGAAGCTACAAAATTTCTGCAAATTAAAGATATATTTATTTTGGTTTTTAATACTTTGATACACTCAAAATATGGAATTTTAAATGGAGTATTGGTTATAGTTATTTTATATTATGTAAAATATTACTGTTCCCTTTAAAATGCTGGATGCATAAAATAGCACTGTAAATTGTGCACCAAAAACATGGCTAGCAACATTTTACTTATCCCAATCTTTGGCTCCGTAACAAGCAAGGTACTGTTAAATTACATTTTGCAAGAAAATTGCTTGTTACTTCCTTTTGCAACTATATAATATTGTATGATCTATTGACTTGTGTTTGAGACAGTAAAAGGTTTTGTGTATCTCACTAGTGTTTTCTATGCAATGGCACTAGTTTTCTTTTAACCATAGCGTAATGCTTATATCTTAAGCATTCATGGTAAGGACACATTTGAAGAGTACAGGGGGAAAAAACCCTCCATTGCATAGGAATTTGTCTGCATCAGGTCTCTTTGGCAACGATATCGAGTCGTCACCTAAACTGGTGTAAGGAAACTGGTTTCTCGCTTGCTTCTTCTCTCGCAGTAACCCTGATTTACACAAGTCCCAAGTTTGTACCACGAGAGAAGAACCAAGAGAGAAACCTGTTTCCTGTTGCCATTGTCCGTCTAGCAGACCAAAATACAGAAAGATTCATAATCAATCAAGGGGTTCTTTCCCTGGACTCTTCATTTGTTTGGTTGTATTAGTTTTTTCATTAATCATTATTCAAAAAGTTTATTGAACTGAGTATTTTTTTTTAAATCAGGGAAATCTAAATGGCAACCATGCTTCAACCAATTTGGAAAACGCATTTGCTTTCTTTGTCTGTTTTATCACTTTTTTTTTAAAAGTATAGTCAGTCAAAACTTCCATTTTAACTTCATCTATTATAGCGGTTTTTGTATACTTACCTAATTGCCTTGAGGATTTAAAAAAAATCTGATACAATAAAATTTATTGTTTGCCTTAGAACTTTTATAAAAGTTATCCAGCTAGTTATAATGTTCCAAAATATTCTTATAAAACTACTACTGCTACAATCAAACCTTGATAAAACGAATCCAAGGGACCTACAAAATGCTGTTTTTTTTAGTGTAATTTGTTATATTTGAAGGATTCAAAAGCATCTTGGGGTAGTACAGAAATGAAATTTGATTTGTTGTAAAAGTAGTTCTGTATAATGTACTGTAATAAGTCTTAATATTCACTTGTAGATTTGGCATTGTTTGGTTTATTTTTAAAAATCATACTTTGTAAAATAGTAGAGGAAATTATCATGTAAAGTACTATCATCTACATTTAGGATTCCTCAGTGATTTAAATCAAAGCTAACATTTTTCAGGTATAAACCTCTCACTAACTTCAAAATATTTACAGAATTTCATAAAAAATATCTTGAATCAATGTTAACCATGCAATTACTTTTTGTTTATACTCGCCAATTTATTATTCCATCATTTCAATTTATTCCATAATCACCTTTGATAAGTTTATTGTGTAATGTATGACTTTTATACTTTTAGTTTTTTGTTAATTTTGTACTATTTTATTTGCAATTACTTATTTTATAAATGCATTTTTACTTTTTTTATTTAATATATATTTTAGTAAAATATTTCTCATGTAACATTCTCATTTAACTTGCATCGTGTGAGCTATGTACTTAAATCTTTTATGTTATTGCACGTTTACATGCATACTTTTTGCATTTATGAATGTACTATGCAAAAAAAAGACAAAATATCTTCTGCTCAAGTTTACAACATTCAATTATTTACCATGCAAAAAAATCTCTCCTAAAATTGTTTAATGTTTATTGTAATGATATACGTTTGCAAGTGTGTATGTAATAATATGTAACAATTATTTGTTTGTCGGCATTTTAACTCCTTACTAGGCCATTGTGATTATACTATCCAGGAAAGACCGATAAAAAGTTAAAAATCTTAGAGTACTGTTTTTAGAATATTTCAGCAAAATTTTGATAGATAGCTTGTGGTCCTTCAAAAGTTTTTAAGTGTAGTCTTTGGGGGTCCAGAAAAAACTTGTGTTATGATACTTTGTGTCAAATTTTCAGACCTCCAATTATTATTTTTGTTATTTAAGTTGTATAAAGAAAGGGGTAAATATTGTATATCCTCTAAATATGCAATTTGAGGTTATATTGCTCTTTCTTATATTGAAACGAAAAAAGTCATGGACGTTATTGGCTAAGCTATGCAATTTTTGAGATACGCAATTTACACAAATGAAAATATGCAATTGTTTTTCAAAGTATGTAATCTTTTTGTGATTACAAAATTACTGTTAAGTTGGAATCAAGCCACTTAGCTTATCAAACTAATATGCTCATTAACAATTAGTTGTCTGTTTTTTGCTAAGATACTTGTTTCCTTGTTAATACTATAATTCAGTTTCAAGTTATTTTATAGGAACTGCACATTACAAATATGTATTTTAGATTGTGTCATATGCAGTTTGTTGTAATGCGGAAGTGCTTTGAATCCTTTGGTTTAGCAATTTTATAAAACCTATTTATTTTATTGAGGTCTTTAGCCTAACTTTTTTGAAAATAGGGTTGATATTTCATTCAGTGACTCATATAATTTTTATTTGTTAAAGGTTCATACATTAATTTCATTTATTTTTCAATGCCAAAAGCACAATTTTGGGCATAAGTCTTTGCCCAAAATGAATATTGAATCAATGAAATGAAATGTTGAATCAATCTACCATTTTGGTTAACTAACAATTCAACGTATACAAGGTTTGTACTTTTCTTAACAATTCCTAGAACCTCTTATTTACCAAAAACAGTTTTAAAGGATCTTTTTATTGGGATTAGTATTACAATTAGGTTCTTAACCAGCTTTTTTTCTCATTTAGTATACGAATTTCATCATTAAAACATACAACAAAATAAAAATTACTTTAAATAACACAATATATTTTTTTATTTATTAAATATTAAACCATGTAAAGTTTTTTTTTTGAAAACTCAGCCTTTAATCGTCTTTAAAGAATTCAACATTTTCATCAAAGAAAACACGTGCAAACCCTGTATATAACAAATTTATCTATCATTTTTTATGTATAAATCAACTTGTCACATGATATTTAGTACAAGTAAAGAATATTATATGAAATATATGTTAATGGGTGTGTTTGCGTTTTGACTGTGCTAAAAATTGTAGTATTGTAGTCTTAAATAATTGTAATGCGAAACGTGTCTTCATCAATTCAAATGACCATGTAGAGATCAATGTTAATGATTAATCAGAAAAAAATGTTTCAAATTTTGCAACTTGATGTCAGTTTCCTTATTAATTTTATCGTAGTCGTTGTTATCGTAGTATATGATATATATTGTATTTGCCTTATTTTAAATTTAACTTACATGCTATAGAATCTGGCTGATCAAAATTATGTCGTGTCACTACAAGAATTTTTTTTAATTTGCATTATTTTAAATATAAATTAATTATTTTGATGGTCTACATGCATATTGATTGTCAGAGTCTCTAGTGTAGAGTCTGCCTAGTGCTCTGATGTAATTTGAGCATCTGCAACAGTGTTGATTTTGCTAAGTGATGCGACTTGAGCCCCAAAGCCACGGACAGAAGCAAAAGCGACGCCAACGCCAGCTCATGCCATATAATGACACGACAATTGAACTGATACATCTGTTGTTTTGTGCATTAAGTATTTTAAACTGTATGTTATAATTAAATCTCTGGTTTAAAATAAAAAAAACCATTGGTCAGTAAGATATGAAATTAGACAGAAACATTCATAGAGCAATTATTTTAAATTTTGGTAACATGCTATGGAATCTGGCTGATCGAAATTATGTCGTGCCACTATATGACATTTTTTTATTTGCCTTATTTTAATTATAAATTAATTAATTTGATGGTCTACATGCATATTGATTGTCAGAGTCTCTGGTGTTGAGTCTGCCTAGTGCTCTGATGTAATTTGAGCATTTGCAACAGTGTTGATTTTGCTAAGTGATGCGACTTGAGCCCCAAAGCCACGGACAGAAGCAAAAGCGACGCCAACGCCAACCCATGTCATATAGTGACACGACAATTGAACTGATACATCTGTTGTTTTTTGCATTAAGTATTTTAAACTGTATGTTATAATTAAATCTCTGGTTTAAAATAAAAAAAACCATTGGTCAGTAAGATATGAAATTAGACAGAAACATTCATAGAGCAATTATTTTAAATTTAGGTAACATGCTATGGAATCTGGCTGATCGAAATTATGTCGTGCCACTATATGACATTTTTTTATTTGCCTCATTTTAATTATTAATTAATTATTTTGATGGTCTATATGCATATTGATTGTCAGAGTCTCTGATGCAGAGTCTGCCTAGTGCTCTGATGTAATTTGAGCATTTGCAACAGTGTTGATTTTGCTAAGTGATGCGACTTGAGCCCCAAAGCCACGGACAGAAGCAAAAGCGACGCCAACGCCAACCCATGTCATATAGTGACACGACAATTAAACTGATACATCTGGTGTTTTGTGCATTAAGTATTTTAAACTGTATGTTATAATTAAATTTCTGGTTTAAAATAAAAAACCACTGGTCAGTAAGATATGAAATTTGACAGAAACATTCATAGAGCAATTATTTAAAATTTAGTTATTGTGCAACGGAATCTGGCTGATCGAAATTATGTCACTATATGACATTTTTTTTATGTGTCTTATTTTAATTATAAATGTACTATTTTTTTGTTTTTTCGTTGATGGTCTGCATGCATATTGAGTGTCAGAGTCTCTGGTGTAGAGTCTGCCTAGTGCTTTGATGTAATTTGAGCGTTTGCAACAGTGTTGATTTTGCTAAGTGATGCGACTTGAGCCCCAAAGCCACGGACAAAAGCAAAAGCGACGCAAACGCCAACCCATGTCATATAGTGACACGACAATTAAACTGATACACCTGTTGTTTTGTGCATTAAGCATTTTGAACTGTATGTTATAATTAAATTTCTGGTTTAAAATAAAACCACTGGTTAGTAAGATGTGAAATTTGACAGAAACATTAATAGAGCAATGAAATTTTCATTGGCAAAATGCTATGTAGTGATGAAACAATGTAGTTGGACCAAAACAAGGACCAATATAAAAGCTCTACGTGCATGTTAAAAGGGCAATGCCCCAGTTGTAACTTTCTTTGACCTGTGACAGTATAATGCTATGTATTGATGAATGTTTAGCTTTATTCTATTGATCTATGAGCTTTCCTGTCGAATTTCAAATAACATTTTTGACCAGTTGCACTGAATTTACAGCCATTTTAAATTCAAACTCAAGTATTATCACCTCTACATTAAAAAAATTATAGTTCATAATATGACTATTAACATGAAATTTTTATATATTTTACTATAGTTTTTTATCTTGAAATTTTAGTTAGATCAAGGTTGTTTTTTTATTAATGCATTTTTTAATAAAGTTTTGAAGAACAGCATCCTTAAAAATTTATATTTGTAAAGGTATTGTTGGTTTTTTCAGTTATTTTAGGAAATGAAATTTATTTGTGTTATTTCTGAATTTTATACTATATGCAACTTATTATATAAAATGTTTCTTGTATATAATTTAATATTCATATGAATGAAATTTGTTCATTGTAAAAGTTGTATTGTTTTAATGTGTATTGGTTTTTGGTAAAAACTGCCAAAATATTCTAGTCAAATATAATTTACATTTTTTTTTTATTGTTTTTAGGTATTATCTGAAATTATATGCCTTGCATGTTATATTCAACTTTGTGTCATCTGCTATGTATATTTGTGATAAATAAAATTAGTAGTGTATTGATATTTTTTTACCTAATTAAATTTTTGTTTAAACGATTATTTTTAAACCTATTTTCCCATTTCATAGAATGTAATATTTAAATTATCATTGAAATTTAATTTTAATTACAGATGCAAAAGCAAATAATTTTATTACAAAGCTATATGGGTAATTCTCGAAAAATGCTACAAATGATGTCCCTCAGCTTTGATTGTGGGTAGTTTTTTTTTTCTTTTGGAATTTTCACTTGAACTGCACTTTTAAGTGATTATTCCATTATTTTAATAATCAGGAAATACTAAAACAATAGTTAAATCTTTTTTTTTTAAATTATAGTAAAATTCATGTCTCCTCCCCCTCCCCCCCCCATGACACCATTAAAATAGAAAAACAAGAGAAGATAATTGTTACCTAAAATAAGTATATCTTGCCTTCAAATAAGCTTCAAACTATAATTAAAAATAATTTAAAAAGATTTATTTTATGGGTTAATATATTTTGTCCACTGTTTATAATAAGTGCTACAAAAGACATTTTGGATATGGCTTAAAATTTTCTGTTAAAATTTCGGCTTTTGAAGAAAGAAAGAGTTAGAAAAGCTAAGGTATGTTTATTCAATGTCTACTATGTTACCCTTTTTTGTTAAACTACAAGTTATTGAAGATATTAAACTCAAAGTGCAATTTAGAACCCGAAAGAATCTAATGAACTGAAAACAAATCATTAATAAAGTAAGCATTATGGCAAAAGCAATAATAAAGATCATTTTGTCCACTCCGTTACCAAAGACTGTTAGATAAAGCACTTTACTTCTTTATTCAGAAGGGGTCATGGAATTCTAAATTACGAATTAATATAACGTCAAAGTTTGATTGGTTGCTTGACATATTGGGAATTTAATTTAAAATTCTGTAAGTATGCATTATTATTTAGTACAATGTTAACCATGAGAATAGTACTAATTCGAAATATCATTTGGTGCCCCAAAAGTCTGATTATATTTTATTCACAAAGTAAAACATGGTATTGTGTAAGTGTGAGAAATGGTTGGAGGCTATTTACGAGGAAACATGTCACAATTCAAAAAGATCGTCTGAAAATATATATCTCTTATATGCTTGATTAGATAAATATTAAACAATGAGTTTTAAAAAAATTAAATTTAAAAAAAATTTCAATTTATATTTCTATAAACAAATTATACAATAAGTTCATTCCGAAATCTGTTTACCACCACCGTAGTGCAGTGGTCTAATGGAATCATCTGGGTTGACATGATTGGGTGAGGGTTTTTTAATGGTTGTGAGATGGATTGTGTTCTCTTAAGTTAATACCGTTTAACGATTAGCTCTATGAAATATTTCCAAATATATAAATTTTAAACAATAAGAAACTATTTTGAGAATGAAATCTTCTACTGCCGGAATACTCAAACGTTGGTCATTATTTGACTGACAAATTTTACCAGAAAGGCAAATTCATTCAAATATCGATAAATTATACATTTTCTTTTTTATCAAATAGAAAAGATAAATATGAAATATTTTGAACTGTGTAATTTTAAATAAAAACTTAACCACTTTAACTGCACTAATTAAAAAATCAAACACCAATTATGTGCTGTTGGCAGTTATAATTATATTTACAAAAATAACATGAACAAAAAATAATTACGAGGAAAGGTTGAATGGACTCGTAAGGAAAATGTTTTTATACATATCTTTTGCACTTGAATAGCAAACATTTAATTACATGGAGCTCTAGCTAGTCATTTTCAAAAATGGTAAAATTATGATTTGAAAAATTATTGCATTGTAACACATGATTTATAACTTGGATATTATTATTGCTGTGCCCACTTTTTGTTAAGCAGATAAATTTTTAAAAAATCAGAATTTGTGTTTTGCAGAAAAGCATATGCCTTAGATCAGTGGTTCCCAACCTTTTCTGGACCATTGCCTCGTATTTTAGGTTGATCAACATCCATCGCCCCCTTTTAATTTTCATGTTATGTCTAATCATAATTTGACTTGAAGCGGCTCAGTGGCTGAGAGGTCAAACGTGTCCGCCTCGTAAGCCCAAGATCGCGGGTTCGAGCCCCGGCTGAGTGGTCGGATTTTCTGGATGGGAAAATCTTGGGCGCGCATGTCATATGATTATGTGGCATGTAAAAAATCCCTGGAGGGTCCATTTGGCTTGGGTTCTCTCGGCAAAATTAAATCTCGGCCTACTTTAACATCCACAGAGAGCCAGATTCATTGTAATCTGGGCGTCAAAATTGGTAGCGAGAGTCGCCTATATGGTGCCACAAAGAAATGGCTCTCAGTTCTGGGGAATATGCCGAGTCTGTAAAAGGCTTAACCGCCAATATTGCAGCCCCATTAGAGAAAAAAAAAATAATAATAATTTGACTTGAGTGAAAATGTAACTATAAAACAGTTTTATAACACTAACCGTTTATAAAAGCAACCAAAGAAGCTTTATCCGGTCACTTTTAAATAAAATAGAAAAAACATAAAACATATTTTTAAAGAACAAAAGTGAAATAATTAAATAAGATATTTTTACTGGTTTATTCTAGAAAATTTAAGAGTTGAATGTAAAAATTGGCTGGTTTGGTTATGGTTTTAGAATGGTTTTACTGTACAAAGGTACAACATTTTAATTTCCCCCCTTTGAATACTCATAGCCCCCTGATCACCCCTCAAGTTTTTTTTGCCCCCTTGATAACACAAATCGCCCACTTGGGGGCGACCGACCCCAGGTTGGGAACCGCTGCCTTAGATAAAGCTAAAAACTTTTTACAATTTAAAATTTGTACATGAAATCACTAAAAGTAAATATTTAAAAAAAAATTATAAAATAATGTTTATAATTTTCGTAAATAAAATAAGCTCCAAATTTCTGGTAATAAAACTTAAAAAATAAAATAGCAAAGAAGACCCTTCAAATTATTTACAACAACTTTATTAAAATAAACATTAAAATAAACGCCATAGATACGCTTTATATAATGAATTAAGAAAAAGCATTTTACATGCATATAACAACTTAAAATTTAAAGCAACAATCAAAGTGAAAAAATTATATAATAAACCTTTCATGTTTTCAATTAATAACTAGTTACTTCAAAATAATTAAAATATTGCATATTTTTTAGAACAAATTTAACTATATAAAAACTAGTTTGAATACATATTTTTTATGTTATAATAATAGTAAAAAAAAATATGTGCTTGATTTTATCTTTCAATATTTTAACTTTAATAGCCGAACATACTTAAAAAAAGATAATTCATAATATCTATGTGAATTTAAAATACTAAAATAACTATGGCAATAACTGCAACAACAAAAAATAGGAACTGAATAAATTTTGAGTGATGACAGATTACCAAATCATGCAGTTTTCACCCATAGTTTAGCTTAGAGCTAGAAATAATGGTGAAATGAGAAATTATCCATCACAGCTTTAAAATTATTCAATGCACATTAAG
Organism: Oedothorax gibbosus; assembly: GCA_019343175.1. NCBI lineage: Eukaryota > Metazoa > Arthropoda > Arachnida > Araneae > Linyphiidae > Oedothorax > Oedothorax gibbosus. Next base: position 14,123,102 of record CM033274.1, on the reverse strand, counting down.
ACCTTCAAACAAATTGCTGCAAACCTATTTAATACTAATTAAAACACTCCTAAATTCCAATTCTTAGAAAATTGGATTACATATAAACCATATGTAAAACAAATCTACAAGTTGCAAGTAACGTCAACATAAATAAATATGATGGCCTTAATGCCATGCAAATATTTCGATGGATATGAGTCACCAAATAAATAATTCGAACAGCACATTTGAGCTTGCTTTAAAATCCCAAATGGAGTTGTTGGTGAGGTTAATAGAAATACTTCAGATATTAATTTACAAATTTCAATATTACATTTCAATAAAGTAAAGAAAACCTTTTGTACAAAAACATTCAATAAAAACAAATTTTAAGGAGTACATTATCGTGTGTTAATTGTATAAAACAGAGGTTCTGAACAGTTTTACAAAATGTTAGTCCTCCTGTTACAACAGGGAAGATATGAGAACTTTCATTAAGTCTTTAGATGCTGCATGGTTTCCTACATAAAATGCTTGCTCATTCCGAAAGTATAACATTGGAAAAACTTGACCCATTGTCTCCTCTTGCCACTGGAAGGGTTTAGAGGGTCATTTCTGTTTTAGAAATAGTTTAGGAGTAAACATTAATGAATCTGTTAAGTAACTTAATCCTGACTAATAATAATTAGAATAAGGAAGCACACATTATGGTAACCGCAAAAAGTTGGTGCCATCAGAAAAACATTTTTAAGCACCATTTATGTTGATACTGATATTTTTATTATTAGATGGATGAGTGAAATTTACAAGCATCTTATAAAAGGAAGTGGCCATGATTGCTGAATTAGTGAAAATAATATTTTTGAAATTGCAATTAAATATTTTGACAAGGGTGTTGTAGTTTGGGAAAGTTTGAAAACCTCTGAACAGAATGGGAGAATGTTTAGCGAAACCTGGCCATTATAGTACAACAACCATTTTTATTCCCGTAATGGAGCAAAGAAGATGAATTTGAAATTATAAAACAGTCTCTTAAGCATAGTAGCTGGGTGAGACCAACAGATCGGTTATCACAGCAAGTTGATCGTCGGTAAACTTTAGCTTGTGGTCTCGCCAGTTGTCGTGGTGAGTTCGACGGAAGCTCGACAGAGTTTTCTTGATGGTTGTCTGGAAAATTATATATGAAATAAAAATTAAAAATGAACACTGAATACATGAAAGAGAAATTTAATAAGCTATAGTAATTTTGCTTCATAAAAACAAAATAATAAACTATGGAAATCAAGGCTCGAAAAAACTCAGAAAATTTACCAGTCCCCGAGGACGGCTTGTCCAATAATGTACCCGTCATCCTTTGAAACTAACCCGTCAAACTCTAATGATCTAAATAACTTAAAATTAGTAGTTACCAGGATTACATTATACAGAATAAAAGAAATACTAGGTTAATTATAGTAATCTAGTATTACTATAATTAAGTAATCTAGTATTACTATTATTCTTTTATGAAATAATTTAAATGACAAAGGTCAAGTTATCTGGAATGTCAATTTATTCAAGGGTACTTTGTTTTTTAAATGAATATAATATGACGTTTGCCAGTTCCATCAAGCAAATAATTTAGAGGTTTCTGCATAGAAATCTGAAAGGGCTTTTCCATTCAGAAAGATGTTCATAATTATGTCTAACACTTTTTGTTAAATGCCAGTGATGATTTTTTACTTAATTGTTAATTTCTTCGTTAGAAGTCTGTGGCGGTTACCGCACGCGCAACCTTAATCTATCATCCACACACTAGAGGGCGCAGATTTATCACTGCGTTCCTACCAGTAATCTGAATAACAACGGAAATAGTAGTATAAAAAGCCGAGGTAACTCATCTATCTCCACCTTGAGGATCCTTTGGGTAGACTGTGGGTTACTGAGGCAGCTACAAGTCCACATGCAAGGAGCAACTTTACTTTTATTTACCCGATTACGTGAGCATGTGCATTTAGTCTGACGAAGCAATTAACAGGATTTTTAGATTAGAGGGTACTCTACATCTCTTGTAAGATAACAAAAAATAAAAATGTATCATGAACATTAGTGGGGAATGGCCGTCCATGTCGGATTCGAGAAATTCGTTGTCCTCAGGGAATTTTTGACCGCCGAGGACTTGCGGTTTTTCGAGCCCTGACGGAAATGACAATGAGGATAATGCAATTGTAATAAGGTAGTATATTACATAATAATATGCAAGAAAATAATTGATTCTTAAAATCTATACTATGGAAGTTTTATTCCCGATTTCCTGTTAACGATGTTCAGTTGAATTTTAAATACAGTTAAACCAAGTTATAGTAACATTCAAGATACTGAGACAACTATGATATTAAAAACAAAGGATGAGATTATAGATATTGAGGACCGATTACTTTTGACAATTACCAATGATTGGGAAAAATCAAAAGTAAATTACACAAACTTAGTTTATGAATGGATAGGGTGTAGATTAAAACTGAAACCCACCAAAAAATATATAATTTTCTCTCTTAAATCATTTGATTGTCTGTAAATACAACAAGAACCTCAATTATCTGTCCCTCTTTTATCCGGAACTCTATTAAACAACCGTCCCTAAGCCAACATAAAAAAAATTCCAAAATAAGATCATTCTGGTTTTTAAAAAAAAAAAAAAACAGGCTTCGAAATCTAGGGCGATTCTAAAGTGAGGAATCTTTGGCGATACAGGAATCAGCAAACTGCTGCTGTTTAAAAATCGGGAATTTTCAGCAATTCTGAAATCTGAATTCTCCTGCGATTCTTAAATAAGGAAATTACGGGGTTTATGAAACTGTGGTTATTTTAAGATAGAAACTTAGTAAAAGCAAATTTCTGGCAATCCTAAATTTTCGAAAAACTCCCGGAATCGTCAAAAAACGTGAGACAACAAGTGATATCTACTATAAAACAAAAAAAAAACAGTTTTCCCAGAACTTCGCTCAGATATTTAAAAAAAATAGAAATTCTAAACAATGTTCTAGACTTTTCTTTTTGCCCGAAAGTCTCAATTTTAGAGATAACTAAACGCTAAAATTCAATGTTTACAGCAGCAAAACCAGCGAGGATTTCGGACGCATCGCTTTACGACATAATGAAAATTTTCTATTATCCAGAATTTCCGATAATCCGACCTGCCTCTGGTCCCAATTAAATCGGATAATCGAGGCTATACTGTATGTGCTTTTTAATGTTACAACTAAGGAGTGACTGGAAAATCGACATCAAAGGCCTGATATTACAAAATAAATGGGCAATTCCAGGGACCGCATAATTATATCATTTAAAATCATATCCCTATAACGCAACACAGCACTTTATATATTATGATAGATTAATTACCGAAATGGGCTGTGGATCGTTCAGGTGATCCCCGAGGAGAACCAGTATATCTGGAAGGAACTGAGGGACATCATAGGGAAAAGCATTCACAATGGCACACAGGCCCAGGACCCCAGCATGACGCTCTCTCAGGTCCTCTGCTGGGAACGACTTAAGTCCATTGCTGGTGATGGTAGCATTCTTGTGTTCCAACTTCTTTCGACACTTGTCCTTGAAGAGATTCTAAGAAAAGAACGGTTATTAATATAAACTTAAATAAATAGAAGAGTAAAACTTTTTGGTTGTTGCCGGAGGTGTGCGATTATATTAATGTGAAGAACAGCACAAAAAAAATACTTTAGTTTCAAAGTGAAGTTTTTCATTCAATTGGTATAATAGGAATTTGATTATTTATTAATTAATAAAAGACTTTTGCAGATTTTGATATGAACAACAAAATTTAATTAATATATTTTAACTTAAATATCAGTCCAGGAACAATCAGCCCTCATTGCTCGAGCAACATCTCTTAGTTCATTCTAGAAGTTAAATTAAAATTCTGATGTTTGATATTTTTTAAGAGTCCTAAATAATTTGTATGATTCTTAAAACAAATATAAAACATTTAAGTTTCCTAGGACTCATAGAAAGTCCTGATAGATTTTGATTAAGTACAACAAAATTTCAATATCTTCAGGTTTAAACTTTATATATTTTAAATTAAGACAGGATGATTAGTACAGAGATGATGGGCTGATTAATTTATTTCCTTTTTTGAAGTTCGCCATTGTACAAGAAATGCCATAAAAGTTATATTTCAATACAAACAGAATACTCACAAAAATTCATAAAAATATTTTTCAACTATGTAGTTGTTTTTTCAATACTAAGAATGATAAAATTATTTTCAGAATGAAACAAGTGAATTTAATTTGTTACTTACCAGTAAATCATCAGAAATTTCAAAATATTCACAATGAAGAAAGCCACAAAGAGCTTCTGAAGCTGACTCTCTAACCTATAAAGATTAGCACGTTTTTTAATGTTTTTCTTTCTTGCACTAGATTTGTAATTCAGCTTTAACACTACCTTTACAAAGTAAAAAGTAGAATTTCAAAAAAGGTAGAAATTTTGTAAAATACCCAAGAAATTTTAACTATTATATGGTCTGTTGTCTTCATTCTTTTATAGTTATGAACTTATCTGGATACTTAATTATATGCATGACTTCGAACACATAAAAATAATACTAACCTCAATATTTTCATCCTGCAGCAGTTTGAGGACCATCTCATAAACGTCTCTAGTCCATCTCTTGTTTTTCATCACATTGAAAAGGTTAGAAAAAACCATAGTTTGCAGATAGGCAGAAGCAGAGACCCTTGCATGCCACGAACTGCCAGCAGCAATCTGAAAATTTCACAAGTATAATAATTTGTTTAGAACCTATTACAACAACAGGAAAATTTATCTGTAAGGAGCTAAGCACAAAATATATTTTAATGTTTCAAGTATAAGTGGTTTTGTCTCATCCTTTTGTGAGGGTATTTTGGGGGCTAAGGCACTTCTGCCCTTAAGCTATTTTGTACATACCAACCCCAAATCCCTGAAGTGATGCATCGGTAGGCGCCACCCTCAACACCGAGCCAAAGAGTCCATTACTTCCTTATTCGACACAGAGGGCAGCCCTACTACCACACCTCTCAAGTCTACTACACATGTACCTTGTTTAACAGCAACGCGACAACTAGTCAGGTTCTCTCGTTCAAAAGCAACACGATAGAGGGAAGCCCTACCAGATATAAGTGGATCTTTCTAATTTTAGAGACAGAAGCCAACCGGAGAATCCAGAATCAGCTTGTCACCCAAGGGGTTTTTATTTGGTATGGAAACTTGGAGGACTTTGTGGCCACAACGAACTTTAATGTGCACAAGTCACCATTAGCGCATACACAGGGATCTTCAGCCGGCAGGGCTCGAACTTGCAACCTAAGAGATGTCAGCCCAACACTCTAACAACCAGGCTATCCCGGACCTAAGTTTAAGTGTCACTAAAATAGCGTTGATTAGAGAAACTTTGGCCCAAGCACGTACCTAGCTTTCTACTTAATTAAATTGTAAAATATAACTCAAAGCATTGTTATCACTTGTTAAAAAATTGGCTATTGTTAAAATTTGCGACAATCCTGGCCAGCCGTAATGTCCCATTATGTAAAGTAATCCTCTCTCTTATCACCATATATAATACTTGTGCCTCTAGTATATACCTACTGACATTTTGAGCTTATTCTTGACATAGTGTAAATGATGATGAAATGAAATAAGAGGAATTTTGCTTTGAGCCAACACTTTAATACAAAAAAAAATCAACTTACCTCTTGAAGAATCCTTATTGCAGCATCTATACTCTCCGAATTTAAGAATGCCTGTCCTAAAATGGCCATTGTTACTCGGCACTCCCTCTGAAAACCCTCATCAGTGGAATCATGGACCACTTGACAGAGCTATATAATAAAAATCTATATATTAGAATGCACGATTGTGTAAATAAGGGATTACATATACAAATATAAGTACACTAACTCATGAATACAGTACACACATAGTTTTTACAGTACCCAATTTGGTGAAAAAACACTAACTTTCATTGACAGCAATATTACAATAAAAAAGTAATTTTTAATTACCAAGGGAAGAAGTTGTAAAACATCTGGTGGGGCAGTGTACAGTGTTCTTGAGCCATTTAAAGAAACCCAGCGGCAAACTAAAAAAGAAATACACCAGTTTGCAATTTCACAAACAGCAATTCATTATTAGATTTTATAATAAATTGTATTTTGTCATTTTAAAAAATAAATTTGGATTACATTTAAACTACGACCAAATTGTATTGGCCTATTTAGACTATACACAACCATTTTGCAGTATGTATAAATTTAAAAAACCAACATTAATGTCAAAAATGAAAAAACAACCAATGTCTGTAGCTATAGCAATATAAAATAATAAAAATGAGATTAAGGAGAGAATTGAATTAAGAATGCAAACATAAATTGTTTTTTTTTAATTGTTAGGAAAAAACAATTTTGAGAAAGATGGGCTTTTACCTTAAAGAAAGCCAAATAGAAAAATTTGAAACAATCTGAACCTTGCTGCAGGAAAAAAAGCATATACTAAGTAAGTACATGTTAAAGAAAATAATTGTAACTGTTATGTTAACTGTTTTTGTTTATATGCTCTGCCGTTAGATGGCGTAGTACTTGTTTACTTGTAAAATAAAGAGTTCTTTCAGTATTGTAAATAAAAGCGTTCGAGTTAGCATCTCTAAGAATGTTGTCTGTTTACCTCTGCTAAATAAGAAACAGCATACGAAAAACAATAGTAGAGAAAATGGAATGAAATAAATCTTTTCCTTAAGAGGGACTGTCTGTCCCATAGAGCAAATGCATTAGTTTTGAAATCGCAATTTTTGCAAAAGAATTGTTTTGCCGTGTTATCTCATTTTCACCAGGTATGGGAATCATCATCAACATCAATTTAAAACAAAATTGAAAAGAAAATAATATCTGGTTATTTAATTATTGATTTATAAAATTTTTAAATAGTGTCGCCATCTGCTGTATATTTTTGGCATTTTAAAACTTCAAAAATATTTAATTAAATAACTAGATAACATTTTCGTTTCATTTCGATATTATGTGGATTCCCATACCTGGGGGAAAAGGGCTAACATGGCAAAGCATTACTTCTGCGGAAGTTGTGATTCCAAAACTAATGCATTAGCTCTATGGAACTGACAATCTTTCTTAAAAGATAAAAGGCTGAAAGTTATTATATCATAGGACATAGGCCCATTTTCTACAACAAGCATGCTCACTAGTAAGAAAGAGATTCTTTGCATCTTTCTTCTCGGGAGATTCTTCAGTGGCAGCAGATTCCTCATCTTTGGCTAAGATGATATCAAACTTGGGCATGACGGAATTGATGAAAGGCACCCGCTTTGGAACATAGGGCCAGATATTGCCGCTCAAGGGAATGTCGTACAAGAATATGTAAACCAGGAAGCTGGAACAGCAAGTTAGAAAATGTCATTTTAATAAAAATAAAGAGGCCCAGTGGCTTAATGCTAATGCTTTGCATTGCCCCGTTACAGGTGCGGCGATCGAGTCTCGGATTGGGCGAGGCTGGCTCATCCTTTCATCCCTTAAGTGGGTGAATGGAATGAGAACCAAGCATGTTTGGGAACTAAACACTGGGGTTCTGCGTTAGGGTGGCCTCCTAGCCAAGGATCGATAGGCCCTGCTTTCACAATTCGTAATCATACTGAAAATCAAGACCAAGCAAGCTTTTGCCCTTTTGCTCTATGCAAGGTTTCTGTCCTCCCTGAGCTTGCCTTAGGACATCTGCATTACCTTTCACGGATGTACCGGGACATATGCCTAGCACCCCAGAGCCCTTGGTCACGTAAGTTGAAGTGGGCACGGCAGGCCTCGGCCCACTAATTTTCTATTGCACTGAGGAGTTTAGCTTTAAAAAAAATCATAATCACATTTGTTTGTCCTAATGTCTTTAAAGTGAATCTAAAGTAAAACTACTTTTAATTGCTTGCCATTATACTACTATTTAAGGCAGCATAAAAATACTCTGGATGGCAATAGTAAATAAAATTTTAAATTTCAATAAGTAACAGGGCTGAGTAGCAATATAAACTAATAATTAAAATAATCATTTATCATCATTTAGTTAATAATTTTATAGTGCGTTTATTTAATGGTTAAATAATTTTCCTAAATAGTGGCGAAAGTAGAAAACATATCAACAAATTAAAACTTAAAAAAACTCAACTATTTTTAAGGGTTTCCAATAAAAGTTTTAAAAAATATGAAGTCGCAATAGCCTCGTACAAATTTTAAATAGTTAAAAAATAAGATATTACATAAAGAAAAATATATGTCTGACATCATGGAATATTTTTTTTTTGTCCCCAATGGGGCTGCTATTTGGTGGTCAAGCCTTTGTAGTCTTGCCTTTTACCCAGAACTGAGAGCAATTTTTTTGCGGCACCATCTAGTTGGCTCTCGTTACCAATTTCAACGCTCAGGTTACAATGTGACTCTGTCTGAGCTCTTTGTGGATTTTAAAGTATCCCAAGATTTAATTTTGCCGAGAGAGAAACCTGGTAAAGGGTTCTTTTGCATGCCACATAATCACATGAAATGCATGCCCACAATTTTCCCATCCAAAAAATCTGACGTCTCAGCCAGGGCAATCTTGGACTTACGTGTTGGACACGTAATAACTCTCAGCCACTGAGTCGACTCATCATGGAATATGGCGTTGAATGAATTAGCTAAATAGGAATATTGCGTTGTGAATTAGAGAAAACATTGTAAACAATTATTAAGGATTTAAATTAAGGAGGGGGTCTATCAGAAGATAGAGGCTAGGCTGCTGCTTGGCTATGAACAAAGTAATTGAGAGATCAGTTGGGTTTGAAAATACAGACATTTATTAATGAGCAACTTCAGTATGAAAACATTTATAAATAAGTGGCAATAAACAGTAGCAATCGTGACTCAAATGAAATCACGTGGTATGTTGGAAATTTAAGTTGCTAAGAACAAAAATGCAATATATCAGATTTAAACACATGATTTACGAATACAATAACTTTTAGCAATGGCTTCATGAATCTCTTAACAAAAAAAACTAAAATAAGAAGCATGCCCGAGTTTAACATTTTAAGAAAACGTGTTAAGCGTAGCACGTTCGCAAATCCGTCCCAACTACAGGAAATTTCTTTTAAAAAAAAACATTGACTATTAAGATAACGCGAGTGGGTACCTGGAAGTAATTAAATAAAGTAAAGAAAGGAGAGGGGAAGTCTTATCTGTGGTCATCTAACTGGTCGATGCACATTCCCACGTGGGCCACAACTTCGTAGAATCTTGCAATTCCAGAGGTGCGTTAGGAGAGCGCGAGCAGCGTCAGCCTCATCACGGCCGACGTATCTAGATTGCCGTTCACAAGGAAAGACACCGTAGTAGCCGAAGAACGCAGGAAATCACTCACACCAGGACGTCTTGTATCTTCATCAAACGTTTTGTCTTTCACACCAACACATCGCATCCAACAGTGTCTTTTCCAAGCACCTTGCTCGTCAAAGTTTAGAAAATGTAATGATGTTCTCCCCACAGACAATATACCCCTTCGGGGCTACAGACAGTCCACCAGTTTGTGCGACCCTGTCGGCAGCGAAAATAACTAAATCTGATTTGTTTCTTTACTCTTTTTCTCCATCCCCCAACTCCCTTTTGGAACCAGTTTCTGTGGGTTTCTTTTCCGCTCCGTCTATAGAGTAAATATAGCTTCGCTAAGAAGAGATTTGATCGTCAATTATTATGTGTGTGCAACTGTAAACGTGTGCATTATTATTATTTATATACAAAAGCATGTTCGATTACTTTATTTAATTATTGTATTGATTAAAATAATAATAAAAAAAAACTAATAAGAGCATAACATTTAAAGTTATTTAAAAAATTAGAGTGGAAATATTTTTATGAAAGATGTTTATGATATGAAATAAGAAATATAAAGAATGTAAAATTGTGGATAAGTTAAATACAATATTTTATTAAAAAAATATATGAATAAAAGTATCTTGAAATTACAATTTTAAATATATTTAAGAAATATTGTAGTTTATAAAATATTTTATAAAACGAAATGTGCATTTAACATTTCATTTAAAATATAAAAAATACTTTTTTAAAAATATATATTTAAAAAAATGTAGTAGTAAACATACAAAAAAAATTAAAAAGTTATAATTATATTTTAATTTAGCTTTCAGTAAAAAAAATAGATTAATTAACATTACAATAATTTTTAAAACAAAACTTAAATATTAGTAAAGGCCTTCGTATCTACACAATTTTAAACGAAAATAATTTTAAAAACATATAAAAGAACAAACATATAACTAGACCAAGTTTCGTTAACTAACAATTTAAAATAATAATTGTATTCATCTTTTTGCATTAGCTATTTTTTTTTAATAGATTCGAATGGCGCAAATAAAAAGGTTTACCTCAATTTTTTTGTTTTAATTAAATGCTACTTTAGAATGTTATTATATTTAGTTTTAGGTAATCCCTTGTTTAAAAATTTTGAAAAATTATTTTCTTTGAAACTCAAGCTTTTTCTAATTTATCGTTGCATTTTACTAAGAATATTATATTTGTATAAAAAGGTAAGAAATTAAAAATTATAACTCTATAAGTTATCATGAAAATAAAATATAATAAAAACTTTTTTTATTTTATTCATGATAAAATTCTATTAAGTTCAATTATGTATGCAAGAAAAATATTGTGCTTGTGTAAAAAAAGAAATGCAAGTATAAAGTAATTGTTTAATAAACAAAGAATAATAAAACAAAGTTTCGTTAACTAACATGTAAAATAATAATTGTATTCATCTTTATGCACATTATCTATTTAAAAGAGTTTTTTTGTTAATAGATTCACATGATGCACATAAAAAGGTGTACCTCCATTTTTTGTTTTATTAATTAAATAATATTTTAGAAAATAATTAAGTTTTAAGTATTCTCTTTAAAAAATATGAAAATATGTTTTCTTTGAAACTAGTTTTTTTCTAATTTATCGTTGCATTTTACTAAGAATACTATATTTGTCTAAAAAGTTAAGAAATTAAAAATTGTAACACTATAAGTACATGAATGAAATAAAAAAGTTTAATTTTCATGATAAAATTCTATTAAGTTACAATTAGTAAAAGTTTTAATTTTATTCATGATAAAATTCTATTGAGTTCAATTATGTATGCAAGAAAAATATTGCATTGTGTAAAAAAATAAATGCAAGTATAAAATAATTGTGTTACTTATTTTATATCTTTTATTTTCCTCTTATTATCCATTTTCAATAAACATAACTAATAAAGACGATAGTCATAAGAATCAGTACCTAAACTTTGAATCACGGTCCACAGACAAGCTTCCCTGGTTCAGTAGTAGAGTGCGCGAATTTTGTCCAGTAGCCCCCGGTTCAAATCCTGGCTTCCCCCGACATATTTTTTTTACCCCCTTTGGGAGGGAAAATTTTTGCAATTCTTTTTCCAGATGGCGCCACTATTTTTCTTCTTTTTCACCTCCCTCCATGGCTCCGTCTGTAGTTCATTTCGCTGCCCATAGGAGCGCTCCGGAGTGCGTTCAAAACCGGTCGAAGTTGACGATCTGTAGCGCGTTAGCGTATATTATCTGTGGTTCTCCCGACCGATCGCCTCCGACCAAAGCTCTTGCTCTCCAACGCGCATGTCCGTAAGGAATTCTCCCATTGGTCGGTAAATGAACAAGTGGCGCCATCACTCCAAAATCGGGGATGCCATCCAAAATGGCGATCGAAAGGGGAAGGGAAAAAGCAAAATCGTAACAAAATCGAAAGAGAAAAAAATTTAAAGTTAATAAAGGCAAATCCTAACACAAACCTAAAAAGAATGTTAACAGCAATACGACAATATCGTAATAAGTCAAGCACACTAACTCACCTCCCTAGCTTCTCCCTCACATTTTGATAAGCATGGGGCAGTTTGGGAAGAAGATACTCAAAAGCTCGATGCAGAAGCTCACACACCCTCCACTCTTGTTGGGATACCAGGCACGTAAGTAAGTACAGCCAGCTGAAATGGGTTTTAACTCCATATTTTAAAAAACTGTCATTATTATGATAAAATTATATCATAAAAATAGTGTTTTTCCTAGAACATTCTCTATTTTAAAGTGTCAATAATTTAATTTTCTGAAATATATATTTGACTGTAATAAATGTGTATCAAACATGAATGTGATGTAAACTCCTTGTCAATTAAATAACCACTTAGTAGTATAGATCATTTTAAGTAAATAGCCCCTTCCCTCTAGCAATGTGCCTAAATTGAGGAGATGGCGCCATCTCGAAACAAAAGTCAGACATCCAACCCTGATGGGTGCTCAAAGCCATGTGCCGATGAAAGCTATTGCATCCCTTCTAAGCCTTCCAGGCTATGCCCTGGCAGGCAGAAGGGGTGAATCAACAACAAGTAGCTAGAACCGAAGAAAAAAAAATTGAGATTTTCAATGACTTTTAGTTTTGATGGACTGATTTTTGTGGTGTATTACACCTGCCGGTAGCATTAGTAGTTTGGAGTATGGAAAGTGGGTGACATAGAGCCTTTATAAAAGGTTCCTATTTGACAAACATACATAGTGTGGAAGCTAAAAAAGAATTTTTGATATCAAATCTCACCTTGATTCCAAAAACGAACCATTTTCTACACTCTGGGGTTCTTGCATGAAAAACTCAAAAACCCAATAATACTTATTAGGATCTCTACTTTCCTATAAAACAAAGTTCTATAAATTACACTAAAATAAGAGGTAAACAGTTCAGCGGTTTAATAATTATTGGTTAAGGCTTTTTAATGTTATATAATAAGGAATTGCTGATTAATAAACACACAAAATTTTATTCTATATAATGTTACCAAAATTTAAATTATACTTACTGAAAACATAGATATGCAAGTAGCCCAATCATTAAGAGTTTCAGGTGTTACGTTATTTACAAGTTTTTTAAATAAAGGGACCATGTTGTCTTTTAATTGATGCATCTAAAAATAAATTCAATCAATATTAAATAATATAAAATACACAATATTATTACTATCATTAACATTATTTTTTGGCCCAAAATTATAGGCGAATTATATTTAGAAATCATTTGTTTAATTTGGATTTCCATATTGAGAGCAAGTTTGGATGTTTGTACAGTTGGTAGCACATCATATTGAACATATTCAAAGTAAGTTTGATAGCAAGAAAAATTATATGACCCAAGAGCATTTAAGATAAGTTAAAAACATATTAAGGAATATTTAGAAGACAAAAGGTACTTTTTCTTCTCTATCGTAGAGAGCTCACATGTATCATTCCCAGCAATGCGTTTTTATGGCATTAAAATATAATCAGCCACATTTGATCCAGAATTTGTGAATATTTGATTTATGCTTTGTTAAGCCTTTATTGTTTTATGCGACTTAATAATTAGATAAAAGTCCATAGATAAAAAAGTATTCGTACCAATTTCAAAAAGTGGAATTCTAGAGCTTTTTAAGACAGCTACATTTACAAAACATAATTAAGTAAACTTGTAAAAATATTCAATACAGCCGTAGAAATTTGGCTTAGCAATTTTTTTTCCCATTGGATTAAGATAGAGAGAAGATTTTGGTTTGGACCAGGCTACCGCTCCCATTCACCTACAAAGTATCACAAGATATTAAAAAAAAAGGCTATTTGTAGTAGGCATCATAATTTTGAACTATGGTCAAGTGACAGACTGACACCTGAATGGACACCCAACATAGCAACACTATACACAGCATCAGGACTTTTACCTGCAACTGAATTTACCCTCTGAGGGTTACAAACGTATAAACATGTTACCTGACTGTCAGGTTTTCTAGCAACGAATACATATTTAAAAAAAATTATACATTTTATCATTTTACTACATTTTTCATTTTGAAGTATGGCGGAGTCGTTTCTAATCATCTGCTACGGAAATATGATTTTTTTTTTTAAAAGGAAACTAAACTTTCAGTTAAAATTTATAATTTTATTATCGTTCAGTGAAAACAAGCTTATACATCAGCCAATTTGCTTATCCCTCAGAGGGTTAACATGAATATCTGAAAACGAAATTATATCCCTCAATGCTAACCTATAGGGAAATAGGATACAGTTTTTCATTACTCATTCTTTGCAATTTTTTACTTATTGCTTTCAAACTAGTTGGTATGCTTGGGTATTGACAAGATAAACAATATCAAGGACTTTGCTACACACACACGTAGGACTTACCAATACCTAAGCATACCAACAAGTTTGAAAGCAATAAATAATTGTGGGTTAAAAACTATCCAATTTCTCCATAGGTTAACATTGGAGAAATTTCGTTTTCAGAAATTAATTTCCTCTTAACATGTGTGGGTTCCATATCCACCGTTTTACGAACCTGTTGAAAATCCCAGTGCTTGCTTGCGCTCATGATAGCACAAATCACCTCGGAGGCGCAGCGCTGCACACTTTCCTGCTTGTCCCCTACCATTCTGTGAAGGTGCTCATAGAAGAGAGGCAGGAAGGTATCGCCAAAGTTAGCAAACACAGACTAGAAAAGATTAAAAAAACTTACCCAACTAAAAGATAAACTGTCAAAAATAGCTGCATGCAAATATTAAATATTTTTTTATTCAACTGTGAAAATAAAATATTTTTTTTAAATGATCATATTAATCTGACATTTTCAAACAAGCCTTATTTAACTATCATGCAAAGACATCTAGTAAACAATAAATAGGCCCAAGACAACTATTAAACAATAAATGTACACTATATTGTGATTTCAGGTTTAGGGAGTATCTATTACCAAGCGTTCACCAAGGATCAAATACAAGCCAGACATGTGAAAATGAGTCAATTTTCATCCTTTAAGGGTTGATAAATGAGAAGTTTGCATAGGAAGTTAAATGGCATCCATCCTCAAACTAGCCACCTCAAGCTAATAGACCAATAGACTTCACCATAATTAATGTGCACTAGTCTCTTCTATACAAAGATATTTAGGCAATTTTTAATCACATTTAGTAGACACACTCCTAATCAGCTTAAATGGGACTAAGGGAAAACTAGTTAAACAAAAATCCAATTACACAGGAGAAGTAATATAAATTAAGGTCTAGGTGACATGCATTTGATTTCACATTTCTACATTCCGTATATTTGCATTGTAAGTAAGTAAACGATTGAAATAATGCATACTTTTATTTAATGTATCAAAACACTAAGTTACATATCATTAAAAGAACCAGTAACCTTTTTTTTATTGAAGCATAAAAGTTCAGCAACTTGGTTCCACCATTTATTTTAATTAGCATCACATTCACATGGAAATCGATAACAATCCGAACTATCTGTTTAGCTTATTTGTGCAACAGCTCAAGTGAAACCTAACAATCCAGCATCCTCTTTATATAAATTTATATATTGGCTAATTATGATACAAAATTGTTTTTAAGGACAAATGCAACTTTTTTTAGGGACTAAGTGCATACATATCATACTAGGGGGAGGAGTACTTGCAACTGAATCATGGGCACCCCACCCCTCATTTTTTCCCCACTTCTATAACTGTCCACAACCATTAACTACAAACTTTTTTTAAGACTTGCTTTAACAATTTTATATGCATCACATTGTTTAAAAAGCATTGATCCATATCCATAATCTATATACATAAAAGGCAACTTCCGTTTGTTTGTTTGTATAAGACACGAGATCTAAAGAACCACGCAACAGATCGTCACGAAATTTGGCACAAAAATTCATCTCATCTCCGGAACAAACATAGGCTAAGAATTTTTCGAATCAGACCATTCCTTCTATCGTTTTCGAACGTTTTTATGTTTCCCATTCAATGCATTGAAGACCTTGGAGGTTTATTGCTCCTTCAACAGCACGTTTTCACGGATTGTTTATTTAGTTTAATTTTACACATTTTTTTTAAACGATTTTTAAGTATATTTAGTTTAATTACAGCTAATAAATTAGAAATAAACATCTAAAATGATTTAGTACTGCATACATTTGCATTGAATTCTTAATTTTTCAGCATTTGTATTGGATTATGGTAGAAATTTGTACTGCTTTTATTGTATTTATATCTACAAAGTGTCCAAAAAAAAGTTACTTAATTTATTATAGAACTCCCTTGAATTGCGTTAAAATAAATGTTTGAGACCCTTTTAAGATTTAGCTGTTTTTCCATTTTTAATTCTTACTGATTATTTTTTACTTAAATATGTATTCTTTTTAATTTGAGTTTCTTATCAAAGGTATTTTTGAAATTAATATTAATCATTACTATATCCAAGTTGGGTAACTAATGGGTAATCTTCATATCTTATGTAACTAAAATGAAAGAAAGAAAAAATAATTAAATTGACAGTTATATTATTTTTCCACCTCTACCCGTGCAACGTCGGGTATAACAGCTAGTATTTAATATTTTAAAAGAAATGGTTTAGTACTATTGTATACATTTATGTATATTTTTCCCAAAAGGAATTTACTATACTTAGCTATCTTACATGTCATAATTAACCTGACAAACATATAAAAGCAAAACTAAACTATACCTTTAATAGAAAATATTTCTTTGAATCAAACTTATCATGGTCCTTCTTTTCTTCTAATGAAAAATAAGATATAAGACTATCCACAAATTTTTGTTGTGAAAACGCTTGGTATATGGGCTTTTCTACCTAATTAAACAAAGAAATAATACATTAATACACTTTATTTGCAACAATAATGCTCCTAAAATATGTATAAATCAAGAAATCATCCTAACTTGAGTGGCACTACTTCTAGTATTTACCTACTTCTAATATCAAATAGATTGTATTAGTACTAAATACTGGAAACACATTTACACTACTAGAATTTTCATACCTCAGTAAGATCTTCTAAAGTTCTGTTATGTTTTGGTTGCTCAGAATCTGGAGCATAAACTTCAAACTTTCTGAAAAGATAAAGCATAAACAACAACTGTAAAAACTGCCAATTTCTTATAAATAATCAAAGCTTAGAATAAATTACTTGTTTATGACATTACATACATAACTCGTATAAATTTCTTTCTAGAGATATTTAATGAAGACTTCAATTAGCATTAATGATGCCTAAAATAAACAAGGATTACAATACTGTTCTGGCAACGCTGTATTTCAGTAAATCAGGGAATTTGAATGGTCTCTTTGCTACACATACAAAAAAAAATCGTGTTAATGATCATTAAAATAGTTTCACATCAACAGCTGGATGTTTTTAAAAATACTGAACCACAGCATTTAAACTTTGACCTAAAAAGCAAGTGAAGAAACTAAAAACTTTTATGATTTGCATGAATATCAAATAAAGGATATTCATATGATCATTAAGAAACATTTTTTTAAAATTATTTTTTATCCTAGGCCTATAAAATATAGGATTTTCCGTCATTAGTCTATTATGACAGCCAAATACAGTTCAGAGACATAAAGTTACAGAATTTTTCCGTAGCATTAACATCTGCTACCTCAAAAAGTCCAGAATACAAGTACAAGTGAACTCCACTCATGTTAACAGTTATACAAAGTGGACAAGTTTCAGAGTTAGCCAGAGTAAATATGTGGAAGTGCTTCCTAAGGTATAGTCCTTCCGATTACAATGCAACCTTTGAAAGAAATTTCTTCTCCTACCCATCGTGTAGTTTTCCAAGAAATGGTGTCACCGTCACTGTTCTAAACCTACCTTGTTTGCAGGTCTGGGTGGTAACACGTTACTTGTAATAATTACTTTTTACAGAAATCTTATAGGTAATTCGTTACATTTAAAACCCAGTAATTTTACAGGTAATTCGTTACATAATTTTTGAAAAAGTAATCTTTGTTACAGTAGCGCGTTACTTTCATTAATTTTATCATTAACACTCTAATAAATGTACAAAACAAAAAAAAATGCTTTAAAAAAACTAAATAAAAAAACTTTCACGTACTCTTTGCTAAGAGGAGAAATATTGTTAACACAAAAATGAAACGTTCCCTACTGATTGCAGTGATTAAACACTCATCTAGCAGTGATGATGATTTTTTTGAGAATGTAAAAACTAGACATCCTTTCGCCGAAGCCGATTTTGAGTTGTTCACATCTTTCCAAAGTAACGACCATAATATGACTGTATTCTGAGCCCTACTAACAATTAAAAGCATGTTCATAAAATATAATACCCCCTTATCAGCCAGTACGGCTGTTGAAAGGTTAGTTCTGGTGGTTTATGTCTCCGACCCAGTAATAACTATAAAACATACTGAGAAATCTCAGTGCTTATTTATCGATCTGGACAGTAGAAGAGGTCTAGAGAACAAGAGCATTCTTTTGAAGCTTGTGTTGTAATCAGAAGGACTCTAGCCATTACCAGATTTAACTAACCAGTATAGCAAACATACTTAGGCCAGTTGCTCAAGCCCCAATGCGTTTTATGTACAAAATGCCTGGAGTTCCACTCTTCTTCTGTATTGGGAGGATTGGCGCTGTTGTAAAGCAGCCAAAAGTTGTCTGGAGGGGTTCTGTCCACTTTGGGCATCAAAGGGTGGAGGGCAGTGTTCCGCGGATCCTGATTGGTGGGATCAATCTGTATTTTCTTGTGCTTTCGCTTTTGCTGCTTCAGAATGCATGTCATTCCTTGTGCAGCCAGCTGAAATAAATTTAGTGTATGAAATCTGCACCTTAGTTGAAAAAGGACAAATGTTCAAAAGCTGTGATAGGAGGATTTCCTTATAAAACCTATCTTGCTTTTATGAGTAAGTTCTTCTTGCAGAGCCTGTGCCAATACTAACCTTGCTAACCATCCGGATTAAAACCAGAAGTACTTGATTGTTAAGGGATTTGTTGCAACCACAGGTGCCACATGAAAGTTTAAAGTTTCCCATTCCGAAATACGGCAATGGGCACAATTGTCCCATAAAACTGGATATTGTTTAAATCTGGTAAATCTGAAGAGTTGGAACCACCAGTTTTAGACCACATAAAGAAACTGACTCCATAAGGGCCCAAAAAAGCCATTCAAACTGACTTTTTAACTTTGTCCCTAATTGACTTCAATAAAAACATCAGCACTACAGAATTTTGTGAATAAACTCATATTTATAAAAGCAAAGTACAGTAAAATGCCCATACCTTTCGGATTGCAAGAGTATCGTGTATCAGATGAGATACAAACAGTTCCACCCCCTCCTTAGGGATCATAACTTCCGGTCGAACCAGAATTACAAGCATTCCAAGTCCCAGCTGGTAATGCCTCCAATGCCTAGGAAATACAACAGAAACAATTAACATTCAGGTCCAGGATTTAAATACTACACTGCTTAAAAAAATTAGGGGAGCACTTTGCGTACTTTTGTTAACAATTTCAGTTCCAACTTTTAATTTTTTTTATTCTAAAAATCTAAAATTTGTGAAATAGATTAATTATGCATCCAGAATGAAATGATAAAAAACAGGTGGGAATCTTAATTTTTTTGAAGTATAATTTAAGGGGAAAAATTTAATTCATAACTTTTGAATAAATTATTACAATAATTTTTTCAAAACTTTATTTGGTAAAAATAGTTAAAATCAAATTTTAAACAGCTAAAAATGCAAACATGAAGAATTTAGGGTCAATTTATTTAATGAAATTGTTTCAGAGTGCATTTTATTTTACCATGTTTTTTATATTTTCATTTAATTAATACAAAAATTATTTAATTTTTCAAAAGATATGATTCGTCCATCTAACGATAAATAAGTGTGAGCTTAACTTGGTCAGTAAAAAATCGCCAAGCTGATAATTCCTTCCTGGAATCATTGGGGATGAAAGGGTTTAAACCATACGTTCCCCTAATTGTTTTGAGCAGTGTAGATTGGCAAGGTTCAATTAGCCTCATCTCATACATGGGCTGATAAACTGAGAACCAAGCATGTGCAGGAACAGAACACAGGTGTCTTTTATAACAGTCATTTATTATGAACTCTACTAGAGTAGTATTTTACAATTAACAGATATGATGTACCATATAGAAAAAAAAGTTAGAGTTAAATATAGTTTTTGTTCTAAGGCTTCTACATACAACCTAGGTATTTTTAACCAATTGGTAATTTATATATATGAAAAACTTCTACTTGATATGAATAAATTAAATATGAAACTGAAATTATAAATTCAGCTGTCAATTAAGAAGTAAATATACATACTTACAAACTGCTATTTTTCAGTAAATTAATCAAACTGTGAACCAGAGTAAAATAATCCCTAAAAGCATAATAAAAATTTAAATAGACATTTAATTTCTTGAATGGTACATAATAAGTAGGTCAGAAAAATTGTAACTTTCTTCAGGCATTAAGCTGGAAAAAAATAATTTAAACAAGGAAATTACGCAGAATTTAAATTTTCTACTGCAAAAAAAGTATTGGGGGAAATAATTGGTTTTATGTTATATTAACTGAAGGTTGTAGTTGCAAAACTCACATTCTCCAAAGTATAACTATGATATAGGGACTGGCCCTTTCATCAGCAACTTTTCATAATGATAAATTCAATTGCGCAAAATCGGCAATCAAGGGGCTAGCACCTATATCTTAGTCATACTTTAGAGAATGCGAGTTTTGAAACAATTAAGACCTTCAACTGTTTTACATTAATAATACAGATACAGAAATGCAATACTCATAAAATATCACTAACAAACAATGCTAATTAAGTACATTTATATAGTTTAATTAAAAATAAAAAGATTCATGCTATGAATTTTTTTTTCATGTGTAAAAAGAAAAAGTATACAATTTTAAGTTCATGTAAAGCAGGATTTCAGGGTAAGTGATTCAATATTAAGCAATTTTGTTTATTACTAGTTCAAAGTTACACAGACTGGAAAAATGCTTTTTAGTTAAACTTCTTAAAGGGGAATGGGCGCGCTGGACCGGGGGGGTCTCCAAAGCAAAGTGCATCAGTGTTAATCCTATGGCGAAAAAAATATTTTCTTTGCCACATTTCTCCGGCTGTATTGAATATTTTTACAAGCGGATTTTTTTATGTGATAAATGTAGCTGACTTACAGGTCCCGACCTTCCCACTTTTTGAAATTGGTTCGAATATTTTTTTTAATGTTCAATAAATAATTTTACACAAAATATTCGAAGCAATTTCAAAAAGTGGGAAGATAGAGACCTGTAAGTTATCTACATTTATTATTTAAAAAAAAAAACGTTTGTAAAAATATTTAATACAGCCGGAGAAATGTGACAGAGAAAATAGTTTTTTCGCCATTGGATTAACACTGAGGCACTTGAGTTTGGACCTGCGGTCCAGCGCGCCTATTTCCCCTTAAGCAGACTTTTACTCTAAGCAAGTTAACTTTTAAGATGTTTGCATGTATTTTATAGAAAGCAAGATAAAGGAATACCTTTCTTTTTTCTCACTTTCCAAAACTTGATTTTGAATGAATTGGGTTATCTCCTGCTCAGTGAAGCAAGTCGAAATAGGCAAAGGGGAATTCTCAGACCATAGACATTTTGCTATACTTAAGCAATTTTCAGGCACCTTAAAAAAAGAAGCAATATTGGAATGTACATTTATTTTACTTCAACTGAAATTACAATAGATGACAATGAACTAGCATAATTGCAGTTAACAGAAATTTAGTTAAGTACTCATTATTTTACTCAAAGTACTTCTTTTTACTGTAACTAAAATTTGGATTTTATTTCTAATAATAAAATTAATTAATTTTTTTTTTTACATTCTGCAACATAAATAATTTAGAAATGATTTATCAAAATTGATAGTGTTTGGAGTAAAAAGAATATACAATATCCACCTCTAAAGTTAAAAATGGTAAACAGTTTATTAATTTTATTTCTCTCAAACTTAAACACAAATAATAAATGCATGCATCTAAAAAACCTTCCACAGATTTTATTTTACAATATGTTCATTAAGCCTTTTGCAAAAGCCATCTTAAAAAACTAACCAATTTAATATTAACCGAATAAATTAAGATTTTGTAATTGTTTATTCTTACTAAAATAAATGTATTAAAAGGAATTCCAAACAAAAAAAATTCTGTAAAAATGGGAAATAAGCCTGTTCCTAACAAAAAATCTTTTTAAAGCATATTTTGATACAATAAAAACATTAATACAAGAAAACTTACCATAAGTTTAACTTGAAAAGTAGACATGTTTTTCTGTAAGAAGATCGAAATGGAGTCCAAAAGTTTAATAATGGATGGTTTCTCAGAGTGTTTGGAAGACACAATAGCTGGCAGTAGTTTACTCAGGTGTTCCCAGTTAGTCATCTTCAGTATACTGTTATGCTTGTGTCCAATGATGACGTATAACGCACCCTAAGAAGTATATAACAAGAAATATGAAACATAACATGTATCATATCCATACATATAGTTTAATTATAGATTTTGCATCGGGGACCTTTAAAAAGTTGTCAAAAAAAGATTTACTTCAAAGACTTTGTTCTTATTGTTTATTATTATGTGTCTTATTAATATTAATAGCTGTGGTTTATTTTTTTTTAGTCAACAGAATTTATTTTAAACTATCAACCCATTAATGCTAGTCAAAAAGAAAGCCTACCATTCATTAGTTTAACTTAAATTGGCTTGTTTTATCATACGTAAAACCATTCCTGCTTTCCATTGAAGGTTTTGATGATTGGTGGTATGACACGGTAAGCTCCGCCCACTACAGTGAACCAATCAAGA
Organism: Oedothorax gibbosus; assembly: GCA_019343175.1. NCBI lineage: Eukaryota > Metazoa > Arthropoda > Arachnida > Araneae > Linyphiidae > Oedothorax > Oedothorax gibbosus. The sequence goes on along the minus strand of CM033274.1, from coordinate 14,100,353 downwards.
GCTTATTTTCATTCTTGTGCAACTGCTTCCACTCAAGACATGAAATATGCCCATCGTAATAATAAATTAATAGGATATTTGATTTTTGAATAAAGTATAAAAGTTTTTATAGTGATTTAAAAATAAAATAGTATTCATATTTTAATTTATTATAGAGATGTTAATTCAAATATACCTTAAACTCCTCATGGCACTCTGTAGGATCTTTTTGTAGCAATTCAAGAATTTCTGGGAAGACTACCCTGTAAGAAGACCCATAATACCCAAAGAAATTCTGGAGAACAATTTGAGCTCGTTTTCGGACCTGGAAAATAATACTTGTTATAAAGAGACATTTAGTTTTTGTTGTAACAATGAGTTTTTTATTTTACATATAAAAAATTAACTAAGAATAAATTATTGCGAATTTTAAAATTAGAAGGTAGAGTACAAGTTCATTAAATAAAAATGGTGCATTTAAAAAAAAATCTGCTAACTAAAAAACTATATTTTATTAAGCTAAAAATACGATAATTGTATCATTTTCAAACAAAAAAATAGCTCTAAATAACAATGAAGTAATGTATCTGAAAACAGGTTTGATGCTGGAAATTTTTCTAAAATTGCAATAACATTTTATGTAAAATACTGTACATATTTTTAGATAAAATAATATAATAAATTTACAGATCTTATAAAGTTAAAATATCTTAAGTTAGGATAGATATAACATACAAAATTAGAATTATAACAAGTAGGTTTGTAACAGAAATTGTCACTTAACCCGCTTCCACACAACAGTTGTGTTAAAAAGGTAAAAAGGCGACAAACACAGCATTGATATTCTATATTAAACATTTACATGCTAAATTTTGCTAGTTTCATTTATTTTATTTCGAAAATTCAATAATTATTACTTATCGTTTTCAAAAATTAATTTATATTTCAAAGAATAAATCTGTAATGTTCCTCGCTTTTAAATAGAGTTTAAACATTTCATATCAACTTACAAAGAATCTCGTAGTGAAATATATTTGACGTCATTTCAAACTGATCGATGTCGCAAAAATAAATTTATTTTTATTTATTGTCGAAAAGAGTTAAGGTTTTCTTGAGCGATTGTTGCGAATGGCAATGGTGATTTAATTCTAATAAAAATGGCTTCCTATGGTTTTTAAATGAGCATTCAATTTTGTAGTTTTTTAAATACTTGAAGTAAATCGAATTCAAATTCGTTTCCGAAATGTTCAGTGTATTCTAATTTCGATGCGGTGAATTTTTTTTACGTATCACACTTGTCCGTACCATTTGTAGTTTGGGCTATGAAAGTGGGTGACGGACAGACAGACGGACTGAACGATTATAATACCTTCCACTTCTTACGTTATAAACGTAGTGTGGAAGCTAAAAACTTACTTCACTATAATGACTTGTGGCTAACTTGAGAAGATCTTTCATCAAAAGTTGATGTGTAAAACTAAAAAAATTCTTGTATTTCTCAGTAGTTCGAAGCTGTTTAGAAAAAAAAGATAATTATGCATAAAAATTAGATAAAACTAAACAGAAAAGTTTGAAAGCAATGAGAATGAAATATTTTAAAGGATTCATATTAGATGACTAACAAATTTTGTACTGTACCTCATGTTGTAACTGAACGCGATCAACCAATAGTGTTCTAATATGCTTCTTTTGGCCCTGTAACTATAACAAAAATATTCTGAATTAACAAAAGAGCCTCTCAATAAAGGGAAACTCAATAAATTGTCCTATAAAAATAAAAAGCCATTACTATAAATATATATAAACCTTTAACTAGAAAATTCTTTAGTAAACAATCATTGCTACTTCAGCAGTATTTTATATTCATTCTTTGACCAATGGTTGTAAACCACTATTTAAAATAAAGTGACATCCCATTAAGCACAATGTTAAGCATATTTTTAATGTAAAAGGCAGAGAAAATACTTTTACACTTCTTAGAAACTCACATGCTAAGCTAGTTCACATTTAATGAGGTTGACTGAGACAAAACTTTTTTTTATCCCCACTTACACATGGATAGTACAATATCAACAAATGTAACAAGGTAATGACAAAAGTGTTTACCTTATTTTCAATAACATTTTTGATAATACCAAAAGACTTCCACCTAGTATCAAAATCTTCCTTTTCCATTCCCCAAGTAAAAACAAGTGAATGATAAAGCTGTGAAAATATAGAAAATTGAAATAAACAAATTCGCAAACTAACTAATATATTAATAAAAATTAAACATATTAATACTTTTTTGCAATTTTGAAAATGTTAATTTTGTTAAAATGATAAAATAAAGTAACATACTTAACATAAGTTCTATTAAAATCACAAACATGACTTGACTGTATTAAACCCTTGGTGATGTTACACATACATGTATTGAAGATTGATAGTTTTTTTACTATTTGTATGCTTTGATAGAAACATTTAGGGGATGGTTGGCATAATTTAAAATTCTCTTTTGTACAGTACTTTTATAAGTATTAAAAAAAAACAGAGGCCTACTAGAAGTCATTTCAGAACAGAAAAGAAATTAGCAAATATATTTTTAAAATCAACCTGATGATGCAACTATTCGGATTTTCAAAACTAGTATTAATAACAAATGGATTGTTCTAGAGCAAGGTACATATCAGTTAATTACGAATTGAGTAATCTAGAATGCGATGATTGAGTTTATTGAAGAATTAATTCTAGTTTTTTCAACAATTAGAATATATTATCAAAGGCTAGGATTAGGAATGAAATAAAGAAACTTACCCTAATAATGATAAATAAGGATTTAGTATCATCTTCACAGTTTTCAATTATGTATGCTACATACATTACAAAGCATAAAAAATATGAACATTAAAATTTCCAATGCAATACAGTTATACATCAATAAGTTTAGAGATAAAATGCATTTTAACAATTTTATGGTTTAGGGACCAGAATATATCTAAAATCCTTTAAAAAGATTACTTCCGCATTTTACTAAGAAAATACTAGTATCAATATATAAAGCTTTTAATGTTATGCAATTATATAAAAGGTTAAAATTAAACATAGTACTTTTCGCTACAAACAAGTATATAATAGTAATTCTACACAAGATTAAGGTGGCAAATAAAATCTAAGTATAATTTTACTATGGGATATTTTAATTAAACTTCTATTACAGAAAATAATATTTTAAATTATCAGAAGAGCTTTTCTGCAAGTACTTTTACTGCTGCATTAAAAAAATTAAATAATTACCTAAAACTTGTCTAAGAACTTCACTTATATAGTGGCGAGCATTTTTTCCATTAATATCAATATCTGTAGGAAATAAAATAATGGATACTTAATTCATACCAATTGCCCTTGAAGCAAAATTACAGAATATAACAGGATTGCTACTGAAATTTATTAGATAAATTTAAGCTTTTGAAAATCCAATTAATATTAATTAAAGGATCGGTAAGCGACAACATAATTTTTAAAAATTAAAGAATTTAGTTGTAAACTCAATCATTTCATACTTAAATCTATTATTAAAAAAACAGAATTGGTATATTAGATAATTTAAATTACCCATGCATACTTAAAACGACTGTAAATATATTTTTTACCTTTAAGAAAACTACCTAAAAAATCATTTAAAGGGAAAATGAGCGACAATTAGGGCTTTTTCCAGGATTAAATATAAAATAGATGACTTTTTAAAGATACCTAAAACAGTTTTTATATTAAGGATCTTTTTCCAAAAAAAAAATCTTAATAGCTTTGAGAATTAAGGATATAAGTAGGGTTATTTACCTTTAGATCCACATTCTAAGAATTTAGGCTTGTATGTTGGTAAATCAGATTTTCTTCTACAATACAAATAAAATAAACTTTTACAAAAAAAAATGAGTTATTATTAGATAAATTTACTTACCTAAATTTAAAGGTTTAAGTTGATGAAAATTGACATTTGAAAAATAAATTTGATTTAACAAGGGAAAAATAAGTCGTATTGCTAAAAATGAAATTGTAAGTATTATATTAGAACTTGGATCAACAAACAAAAATTAATTTCTTAGAGTTACTTTTAAAAAAAAAAAAGTCTTTCTGTTATGCAATTACTTGAATAAGAAATTAGTTAATAAGCCACAAAATTAATGATATTAGCAAAAACCGTAAGGATCTAAAACAAATTTACCATTTGAAGAAGTTACAATTCCATTTTTATTAAAGGAGAAAGTTTATTTTAAATTACAAATAAATCATTCTTTAATGAAGCAAGTAAGTTAAAGCAAAATTAATCTTTTATATTTATTGGAGATAGTTTTAGTAATCTTCACTCTTATTTGAATTAAAAAGATTACAAAACCTGACTTGACAGGGGTCAAAATTATAAGACAGATATTGGTGACCTTAAAGCTGTGAATAAAGGCTACAACTGGACAGCCAGGGAATTTCAAATACAAATAAACCTTATTCCAATGGTTTAAAAATATCAAAGAAACATCATTCAAAATGTGTATAAAGCTGTTTGCATAACTTACAGTTGCAAATGCTCTTCTGGCCACAGAGGGAAAACAAAGGCCGCTCCTAGAAGACTATTTAGAATCACATGAAGAGAACGGTGTACATCATCCCTAAAATTAACAAACACGATAATTATTTACAAGTATATATAAAAACTGTTTAAACTTAACTCAGTAGTGATACAGCCAATAATGGGCCAATGCCTACTGTGCCCATTTCAGATCTCATGACCAAAACATGGGGTGCGAAGCATGTGTTCTGGTTAGGTGGTCAACCTAACATGTACCCGGTGTTTAGTCTCTCGGTATGTTTGGTTCTCATTTTATCAACCCACCAAACGGATAAAATGTTGAGGGAAGCTTGCCCAATCGGAATTCAAACACAGGACCTGTGGCTTGGCAGCACAAAACACCACCACCAAGCCACTGGGCCTCATAAAAACTACTTACATGTATAAATAAAAACATGTAATGATATAGCTTATTTTTAAAATTGATTTTTTGCGATAGAACTATCTTTAATACTAAGATATATTGATAAATAAAAAAAATATTTAAAAAAATTTCAAAAATACCTATGAAACCAAATATTTAAAAAATATTATATTAAAAATTTAACAAAAATAACCTAATTCTTAAAATGTTTTATTCCCTTATTTTTATGACAAGAATGTGTTTAAGCATCATTAATTTATAACTACAATGTTAACGAATGTTATGCCAAAAAAAATCATATAAAAAGAGTTTGTAAAGATATAATTATCTATTGAGAAACTAACAATCTGTGTTTAATTTTGAGATAGGGGAGAGGTGGGTAGGCTCTAGGGGTTTTTTTTTATAGTACATTTATTTCTGCAAACATTGCTATATTCACAATATTTTCTACTGTAAGCTTATATCTTTGCATTATTCTAAAAGCAATTAAATATTAATGAAATCTTTTAAATTTAAGCCCTTACCTTGTTAAATCCACTGAATTTAGAGACCAACTCCGTAAATTTTCAAGTTCTGGAACCAAAAACCTTTCTAGCAGTAACTTTGCAGCTTCTGTTTCTTCAGCAGATGGAACATGGTAGTCAACTTTTAAATCATGAATGTTACCAGGCTTTCCCCAGTCCTAGAAATAATGGACAATATAAAATATTTCTAATTACACTTAAAAGGGAAAAACACAATATAAAGTTATAAATTTCAAACAAATTAAAGACACTTTTTAAAACTTTCTATTTTATAAAGTTGTCTTGTAATTATTTAGGGGAAAAGGACATAATTTTAAGTAGTTTCCAATTTTTTTAAATGCTTTAAAAAAAATTTCAATTTTTCAATCATTTTTTGAAATCTTTTTTACATCTTTTATTCAATAATAAACTTAAGTTAAACTTAGAACTGATATTTTTAATATATATAAAAAAATTGTTGCTGTTTCCTTTTTAGGTCTAGTAATAGATGAAAAAATTAATTCTTTTTCCTAAATTTGTACTGTGGAGAGACCAGTTTGAATACAAATATATTTTGAGGTTGGTCCTTTGATGGAATATTTTGAAGAACTTTATGAGACTCAACCAAATGTAAAAGACCTCTAGTTACAAAAACAGGAATACGGACAGACCAAGGCCTAGACAGAACTTACATCAAGGAAGTGTTCCAGCTCATCAGCTTTATGACGATTCCAAGGATCTGGGACACTGTATGTTTCAAGTGGAAAAAGCATGACATAGGTCTTCAGAGTGTGCTTCAGAATTGTGCATCCTAACTTATATCCATCTTTGCAAGTCAGCTTTAATGCCCTATCCAATACTTTAATGAGGTAGTCGTTATATTTTACAAGGTGCTTTCCATTACTACGAACTATCTGCAAAAGAAACACTTGCATCAGAATAAAAGCTATTATGTTTTAGGAAGTTTGAAATAAAGAATAATGGGGCTAAAAACACCAAACTTGCATTGCCACAACAGTTTTTGGGAAAATACAAACTTAATATTTAAAAATCTTACCAACAATAATTTATCTAAAAATGAATTTGCATGCTTTGTTTTTATGTTAGAAATTATAAAAGACGAATTAAGACAGTAAATAATCAGGGTTTTATTTTGTTTTGATTAACCAGAAGTCCTGATTATCATAATTCTATTGACTACATTAGGTATGGCATTATAAATAAGTGATGCTTTAAAATTACTTTGGATTTCATGAACAAACAGGTAAGTTTTTGTTACAGAATATGTCACTTAAACCACTTCCACACAACATTTGTGCTCAACAGGAAACAGACTATTTATACTGTGACGGAATGTTCATCCACCACAAAACAACTTCGCCAAGTTGAGCAATAGTCAGCCAACTGTCCAACGACTGGCGGGTTTTTCAGCAAAAACCACGCCAACAGGCGACCTCTAGTCGCGTATAAACAAAGCACCTTGGCTAACGAGCGGCGACGGTCTTGTCTCATTTCTTGGAATTGAGCAGGATTTCTTCACCACCAGACTCAACGAATGATAGCTGCTCAAAAACGCGCGAAAACGACCCAACACGCCTTCGATGACCTCTCTAAGCCAATAACCAACGAGGTGGGTTGTACTTACTTCCTGATGCGAGCGGACCGAGAGAACTTTTTCTGTCAGACTTTAGATAGATCTTGGACTTCAGTTAGAAGTAGTCAGTCTTTAGATGAATCTCAGACGTTAGACTTAAGATGAATATCATGGACTTCAGTTAGAAGTAGATGGACGCTTTAGACTCCTTGGACATTAGAGGTCCCCTGTTAGCTTTATTTAAAATGTAATAATCATATAAGAACTTCGCATAGTGTTCTAGTAAGAACCGGCTTTTGTAAATCAGGATATCAATCGACCCTTCACTGGAAAAAGGTATTCTTTCTATGTCAAAAATGTTGATCATTGTATGTCTCTCTCAAAATATAATTGTAATAAAATAATTAACTTTTAAAATTGTTTAAAGTTTATTTAATATCGTCTTTAGAAATATTTTGGTTGAACCTGGGTATTCTAAAAAAAAACACAACGCAACTAATAATTTAATGATTATTTCTTTATTTAAATGAGTTTATTCCTTAATTTAATCTCTTTTCCTAACTGTAATGCTAAACCACCCCCTAACCTATTTACCCCCACGACAGATGGTGCCGTGTGCGAAACCATTTATGTTTCTTAAAGACCGTAAAAAATCAGTGTTCTTTGAGAGAGTGATGTTAATTATGGCTTGTTTTTTTGTTGGTATGATTGAATTTGGATTGTGTGAAAAGTTGAATGTGAACTGCTATTTTATGTTGGGTGAGTGTTGATGGATGGATGGGTGTACAATTGTGTAATTAGGTTGCAAAGGGGAAATGTTTGCTCTAAGATCCAGTACTATTATTAATATATGCTATTGTATTAAGTTGTGTTATGTTATGTGCTTATTTAAATGTGTCAAAAACGAATAGTATAACTTGGTGTTCGGGTTCTACTCGCTTTGATTTGGATAATTTTTTGTGTGTTGGTTTTTTTAAACAAAAAGTTGAAACATGTTTCGGACTAAGAACAAAAGAGCGCCGATAACCCCGAAAAGAAGGACACGACGTCAAAAACAAACAAATAATGCACTGAACAATAATACTCGTAAAACAGACACCGACCGAACTAATAACCAGTCAGATGATCCAGTAAACACTAATATCGGGAGCCTAAATAATACCCCCCTAAGCGCAAGTATCCAGATGGCGCGCCCGCAGACAATCTTCACACCTGTCAAGGCAGATAACAACGATACGCACCTAAATAGCGAAAAAACAGTCGGTTTCGGCCACTCCCTTCAGCTCTTGGGAGGTCATTTCGACGGGGAACCCGATAATTGCCGTTTCTTTTTTCAACAGCTTGATGAAGTCGCACTAATCTCGGGATGGTCAAATATCCAAAAACTTGCTGTCTTAAAAAGCAGACTTAAAGGTAACGCGTTGAGCTTCTTTCTTTCCGACAATGATCTTAACTCCTGCAGGGATTACGAAGTGGTTAAACAAAAGTTAACAGATTATTTCTCAAGTGACTTGGGCTTGGCTGAAGCTCAGATAGCATTCAATAGTATAAGACAATGGACCAATGAACCAGTTAAGGCATTCGCCCACAGATTGCTTTTGGCATCGAATAACTTCTTAGGATCACCGCAGATCACTACACCAGAAATAAAAAATATGATGGATAAAGTGCGCTTATCAAAATTTGTCAGTTCAGTATTACCACAACTTCAGTCTGACGTTCTTAAATTAAACCCACAATCTTTTGAAGAGGCAGTAAAAATTGCGTCAAACAGTCAAAGAGCAAATGATACGATGGCAAAATTCCAAATAAATAATATCAAAGGCTTAACAATGGGGGGTGCAGAGAACAACGAAATTCTAACACAACAAATGAGTCAATTAACAGTTGAACCGTACATAGCGAAAAATCTAGGACAGGAGAAAAATATTCAATGTGTTTTCTGTGGAAAATCGGATCATTTGGCGATAAATTGCGAAGTCTACCAACATCTAAAACAAAACGGATCAAGGGAAACTCAAAATACAGAGTATCAAAGAGGAAACGCATTCCGCGGTAGAATCAATAGGGGAAGATATCAGGCACATAATAGATTTCAAAATAATTTCCACCAAAATAACAATGGTTTCCAAAATGAACGTCAAAACAACGGTAATTATTATAATCGACAAAGTCGAGGTAATTTTAATGGAAACACACAGCAAAATACACAATATGAACATCAAAACGACCCTAGAGACGGCGGTAATAGGCAAAATGAACCCCAAACGACAGTTGAACCACAACAAATTGCACAAGACCATTTTTTAGCAATGGCGGGGCCTTCGCAAACACAATAGACCCTGGCCCCAAAGTAGAGATAACACCGCGAGCGGAAAACCAGACTCCTACTGACCAACAACCTACTAGTGAATGTCATATTGTTACCAACATAAAACCACAGTTTATGCATACAAACAGCCTTCCTATAATTAAAGCAACAACTGGAAAAATAGAATTTAACGCTTTAACAGACACTGGATCATCCATAAATGTAATTAGTCCTCTTTTATTTGAAAGAATTAAAAACGACCATAAAATCAAATATATTGCTAAGAGTTGCCAAGTTTTAACTATGACGGGTGAACAAATCGACTATAGGTGTGTAATAGAATTAAAATTTGCCATAGGCAATCAAAAAATCACACATGAATTCTTTGTGACGAGACAGCCTTTCAGCGATCAATATGAGTGTATTTTGGGGTACAATTTGTTTAAAAAGTTTAATACTCAAATTAATTTAGAAGGTGGATACATTCGATTAAATAATACAAAAGTCCCAATTTTCCACACACAAAGCGAAGCTGATGAAATAAATAACATAAAATACTTAGAGTTTCCGGTTTCATTAAAAAAAAAGGTTACAATTAAACCAGCACACGATTTAATTGTTGAATTATCATTGCGTAATAACAACCTTCCCGAAGAAACACAAGTTTTTTTTGAGCCAAAAAACTTAAAAAATGGCCTAGAGTTGGAAAGTTCAGTCACAATAGTCGAAAATAACGCAATTAGGGTAATTATTTCTAATAAAAGTGTACAAAATGTTGCGCTAAACAAAAAAATGAACTTAGGTTACGTCTCAACAAATTTTGAAATATACGATGATATGACCAAAAACAATACAGAACAAGTGAACTTAATAACCGCTAGTAATGACATAAAACGGTTAAGAGAAGAAGAATTTAATATTGACGACTTCGATTTTTCACACTTGACTTCGGATGAAAAAATAATCTTTCAGAATTTGGTGAAAAATAATAAACAAGTTTTTTCAAAATCTCTAAAAACGTTGGGACACACAGATTTGATAAGGCCCGAAATTCAATTAAACTCGGATCTTCCAGTAGCATCTAAGCCTTATAGCATACCATTTGCCATGCGACAAGACGCTAAAAATCTCCTAAATGAATTTTTGGAGGCAGGCCTGATAACAACAACAAAATCAAACTACGCAGCCCCGGTCTTGTTCGTAAAAAAGCGCTCTTCCAACGAAAATAAGTCATCAAAGAATGGTCTGCGATTAGCAAATGACATGAGACTTCTTAATGCTTTCACTGTCCCTTTTCCTGTCAAACCTCCTAGAGTTACTGACATTATATATAAATTAAGTGGCGAGAAATATTTCAGCACCTTAGACTTAAAAGAAGCTTTTATGCAATTAAACCTACCAACGGATATGAGAGAAAAATTCGCTTTTTCGAGCTTGTTCGGCAACTTCCAACATAATCGCCTATGCTACGGTTGGTGTAATTCCCCTGGTTACTTTCTAACGCTAATCAACGAATGTCTTAAAGACGTGGGACAAGGTATATACTGGTATTTAGATGACGTCATCGTTGTCGGTAAAGACGCCTACCAGATGGCAGAACGCATACAAAAAGTGTTTGATGCTTTCAAGAAAAATAATATGACAATCTCGCCAACAAAAGGAAAATTCATGCAAACACAAATAGATTTTTGGGATATAATATTTCACAAAACGGAATACAACCAATAGATAAAAATATAAAAAAAATTGTTGCCTTTGAACTTCCAAAGACAAGAAAACAATTAAAATCATTTTTGGCCACATGTAGTTTTTACAGGGCACTAATTGCTAATTACTCTGAGATAGCGGGTTGCCTAGAGCAAATGACGAGTGAAAAAAGACCTTTCATTTGGAATGAAAAAACGAAACAACACTTCAACATGTTACAACAGAAATTTCTGGACCGCCCTATAGCTATGCAGCCGGACTTTAATAAGAAATTTTACTTAATTACGGATGCAAGCAAAAACGCGATAGCAGGATATCTTGCACAATATTACGATAAAACGTTAAAACCAGTTGCATTTTTCTCAAAAGCCCTTTCGAATACACAAATGAAATACCCCGCTATAAAATTGGAACTATTTGCTATTGTAGAGTCGGTTAAACACTTCAGAGAATTTCTGTTCGATGAATTCACAATATTAACTGACCATAAATCCTTAATATATCACAAGAAGCTCCAATCCCCACCGTCTATAATATGTAATTGGATCCTGTACCTACAAAATTTTAACTTTTCAATTAGACATATACCAGGCAAGGAAAATAAATTAGCTGATTATTTGTCTCGATACGAAATGATAAAATCCATGCCAGATTTTGAAGTTACGTCAGACAGCGTGGATGGGAAAAAAAATCAAGTCGAAGGAATCGTTTCTGCGGTTAAAACCAGGTCCATGAACAGAGCACCTGAAGGTGATCAATCAAACGAGACGACTGAGGTACGCCCCTGGCCAATCGAAAGAGAACCATTGTCGGTCGATGTTCTTCTCAGGGAACAGTTACAGGACGAACAAATACGAAACCTAAAAGTAACTTTACAGAACGATAATTTGTCGATTAAAAATAGTGATCTTGAATACTATGTGGACCCAAAAACGGACTTAGTGATGCGGTTGGTCCCGTTAAAAAACGGAGAAAATAAAACTACAATTAAGGAAATTACCGTCGTGCCAAAAAGTTTACAATTAAGAGTTATCGAAGAAGTTCATAAAACACACTCAGGTATTGAGAAAAGTTATGGTTTCCTAAAGGAACATTATTTCTTTAAAGGGATGTATTCAACACTTAAGTCGTACATATTATCTTGTCATCAGTGTTTGACTAACAAACCTAGTCGACAAAAGTCAATTCCGTCAGGTAGATTGCCTCAACCAAAACGTGTACTTCAATATGTATATACGGACATTACTGGTCCAGTGGATAATGGAAAGTACGTCTTAACGTTATTAGACTCCTTTTCACGTTTTTTAGAAGCCTACATTTTGACAAACATTTCGGCCGAAGCAGTAGCTAAAAAACTGGTGTTATATTGTACAACATATGGACCCCCGGAATACTTAATCTGCGATAATGGCACTCAATTCACATCCAAATTAGTACACTTGATTGGAGAATCATTCGGTACAAAGACAGTACACATTTTAACTTACGCGCCTTTTCAAAACCCTGTGGAACGCTGCCACAGCCAACTTAAAGTCGCACTGACAACTTTGGTTAATTCTAGAACTGCAGATTTAGAAAATAGTCTCCAGCTAGCTAAACATTTTTATAATGCGTCAAAACATCCTAGATTGGGTAAATATTGTCCATACTTTGTATTTTTTGGTAGGGAAATAAACAAAATATTTGACCCACTGATCGAAGTTTCGCTAAAAAGTGAATACACGTTGCCACAATATCTTAATAAATTAAGGAAAACTAACGCGGCATTAAGGAAAATCATTCCCAAAAATCAGTTGATATTTAAAGAGAAAATTGAACGCCAATCAGAGAAAAAATCAGTGAAACGTCATTTCGAAAAGGGTGATTTAGTATATGTAAAAACGCCCGGCGGCTTTAAACACAAATTCGAGGGCCCATGGCAAATTCTGGCCGTGAAGTCAAAAAGTACAATACAGATTTCTAACGGGGTTAGAAAACAATTTATCTCAACTGCAAGAACAAAGCTAATAAAACGAAAACACGTGACAATTCGAAAACGCAATTTGCAACATGAAAGATAAAATTGAAAATTACAAAAAAAAAAAAAACCGAAAAATAATTAAAATAAAATAAAAATTGAAAATATGCAGGGTATGCAACGACAAAGTTACGTCAAAGTCTCAGCGAGAGATATAACGGGAGAAAAATCAAAAGCGACACAGAACGGGTAACCGGGTAACAGGAATTTATTTCTTTCTCATCCCAACAGCTTTTCTAAAGAGATGACATTTATTTTCTCGTTTGTGGGCAGACATTTCTTTTTTGTTGCTTGATTTTGGTTTGAATGCATGAGTGTAAGGAAGTATGAATGAAGGTTATAATTAAGGAATCATTCTGTCACGGAACACGTGATTATTGTATATAAAATTTGAATATTTTCAGGTATGAACTTGGATATTTTGTCAAAAAAAACAGACAAACTTTAAAAGTCACCTCGGCTTTACTTTTTTGTTCTCAAAATTCCAAACTTGTTTAGGAACCTTTTTTGAGCTAAAGACTTAAAATATTTTTTTATATTGGAAAATAAAATTTCCCAGTGTTGAAAACTTACTTTTAACTACGCTAAGTTTGTCGAATTATAAGATGACTGGTAAAGACTTACCATCTCGATAAATATTTTATTCGGAAAAAGGATATTACTAAAAACTTCTAAATTTAACATTGTTTAAAATTTTGTTTAATTCTTCATCATGCTAGGATTTTTTTTTCTTTTGAAGAAAACGCTTTTTGTTGCTTATGATAGGAAACTTTTATCTAAAATTTAAGGATTTTTTTTTTTTTTTTGAGAGAGTGGTACACTTATGAGACATTTTCTGATGAGTATCTTACAACCCCATAACAAATGAACTTTGAAAAACGAGAGATTAAATCCAGTGAGTGCTAATAAAAACTTTTCAAGAGACAATCTCACAGAGACTAATTGAAAAACACCTCAACCATCAACAACCACAGTATCGGAGCCGTGCGTCTACAGAGATCAACCAGTTTGTCGATGACAAAGCTTCACCTCACCTCACACGTCACAAACCCAATCACCTATGGAGAAGAGTAACAATCCACAGCCTTCCCACCTACACAAAAGCCCCGGAGGACAATGCAAGACTACACCAACCATTCCGAAGCTGGATCTGGCCTTGCAAACGGATACCATGGGAAGATCCCGCGCCTGTCCACGCGAGCCAATACAGTTTCAGCAACGGAGTGTCAACAAACGGAGACGTCCGAAAGAAGCCACCAGATGTCCTTTTCCCCCAAATCACAGCTGTTCAAAGCGCTGGGTTGGTCTACCTCAGACATCGAGGGACGATCCCTCCTTCGTCACGCTGGAAGACCCCTACAACCAAGAGCGAACACTGCTGTCTACAATGGAGTACTGACCGCCCTTCAGCCCGACACAAAAGACCAGATGGGATGACCCCGTCTGATTGGTGTCAAGTTTCTCTGCTGCTCTGAAGGCTGGCCTCATTGAAGATTCCCGTCGATTGATCACCGACTCTTATCTTTGGCGGTTGGTTTCGGCAGCGACAACAGATGAAGATCGTCCGTGTTCAGTGCTCCTTTTCTAAACAAAAGGGAAACCAATCAAATATTCTACAATGGTGATAGTAAAAAAATTTCTTCATAATTATGGTGTCACGTCCTCATGGCTGTTAAAGAGTAGTGAAAGTTTGTGTTTTTTTTTAGTTTGTCAAGTGTGAAGGAAGGGCATACAGAGTGCATTCAAAAGTGCACCAATTTTTTCTTTTTTTTTTCTTTTTTTTGACGGAAGGGAGGAGATGTGACGGAATGTTCATCCACCACAAAACAACTTCGCCAAGTTGAGCAATAGTCAGCCAACTGTCCAACGACTGGCGGGTTTTTCAGCAAAAACCACGCCAACAGGCGACCTCTAGTCGCGTATAAACAAAGCACCTTGGCTAACGAGCGGCGACGGTCTTGTCTCATTTCTTGGAATTGAGCAGGATTTCTTCACCACCAGACTCAACGAATGATAGCTGCTCAAAAACGCGCGAAAACGACCCAACACGCCTTCGATGACCTCTCTAAGCCAATAACCAACGAGGTGGGTTGTACTTACTTCCTGATGCGAGCGGACCGAGAGAACTTTTTCTGTCAGACTTTAGATAGATCTTGGACTTCAGTTAGAAGTAGTCAGTCTTTAGATGAATCTCAGACGTTAGACTTAAGATGAATATCATGGACTTCAGTTAGAAGTAGATGGACGCTTTAGACTCCTTGGACATTAGAGGTCCCCTGTTAGCTTTATTTAAAATGTAATAATCATATAAGAACTTCGCATAGTGTTCTAGTAAGAACCGGCTTTTGTAAATCAGGATATCAATCGACCCTTCACTGGAAAAAGGTATTCTTTCTATGTCAAAAATGTTGATCATTGTATGTCTCTCTCAAAATATAATTGTAATAAAATAATTAACTTTTAAAATTGTTTAAAGTTTATTTAATATCGTCTTTAGAAATATTTTGGTTGAACCTGGGTATTCTAAAAAAAAACACAACGCAACTAATAATTTAATGATTATTTCTTTATTTAAATGAGTTTATTCCTTAATTTAATCTCTTTTCCTAACTGTAATGCTAAACCACCCCTAACCTATCTACACCACGACATATACACCACAGAAAGAAATTCGCCAAACAGGGCCTTTAGCTAGTTGTAATTCAAACTTTTAAATGCCAAAATTAACTATTTTCATTAATCTTCTTTCTCAGAACTAATAATTAGACATTATTGTTTGCAAAATTTGCTTGAAGTTCGAAGAATAAAGATATATTTTTTTTAATAGATATCTTTGAGTCGCCACAATTTCCCATTTACATTTCTTTCGAAAATTTACTTATTATTTATCGTTTGTTAAATTAATTTACAGTTCGAAAAATATATAATTAGTAAAATTTATGCTTTAAAAATAAAAGCGAAACTTTGCTTATTATTATTTCAAAAGTTTTATTTTTATTTTAAATAAAGTTTCTCGTACGTTTAACGAAATGGCAACAGTGAAAATATTTAATGAAGATAGAATTTGCATGTTATTTCAATGTAGATTAAATTTTTTGTTATTTATACTTTAAATAAACTTTTAATTAAAAATTTTTAATGGAATTTGGAATGTAGCCTAGTCTGATATTTTGCTTCAAAATGATGTATCCCACTTGTTTGTGCGACTTGCGGTTCGTTCTGTGAAAGGGGGTGACAGACAGGCGGACAGACTGAACGAATTATAATACCTTAAACTTTTTATGTTATAAACGTGGTGTGGAAGCTAAAAAACATAGAATATTTTTACAAATTGTCATGCTCAAACCAATCTGAATTTTTTTTTCTTAATTGACTTAAATACAGAAACTAAAATATTCCACATACATAGAATTTTCAAGTCAAAACTAAACATAGAAAAATGAGTTTGGAAATGCAACACTTCTGTGTCGAATCAACTAAAAGGAAATTGGAGTTTTTCACTCTGAAAAATAATTTATCAGGCGACTATGGAGTTGCATTGTTAAAGAGGACATGGTCCAACATAGGCCATAGGGTCAGGGAGTTAGTAAATAATTTATTGTTCTGAAAGAGCCTATTTTTAACCTTATTAATCAAAGCAATGAAACTAAAAAAATTTAAGAAAAATTAACAGGATAAAACTTAAAAGGCATTAAAAACTATTCATAGTTTTCAGCGTAACAGAGGTCAATGTGTAGAGATCAGAGTTCAACTATACATGGTTTTGTCAAGAAAAATATATCTATAACACATACCTCTGATAATATTAGTAAGCTAAATAGCAATTCATCATCTAGTCTTTCTTCCTTTAAAATATCATCACTCTCTGCAAGGGATAGTACGAGCTTCGAGAAATGTGGCAGGAAGGTTTGAAGACCCACTTCAGAATTCACCTAAAATCAGAAAATGTTTTTAAATAATAAAAATGTGAGTATCGTAAACTTATCATCTATGATTTCCATTGCAAAACTTTAAGAGAATCGAATGTCTATTTAAAGGGTATCTTCCTAAGGTTACCATTAATACATTCTCAGGTTCCTTACATATCTTGAAATAGCTAAATTTACAGTAAAAATCGATTTCCTGCAATTTGCCCGGTTTTTTTCTCCATTTAATAGGGGAAAAACCAGCCATTTTATTTAAATAAACCAAGCAAATGTATTAATCTATGATTTCATGTTTACTCACCTGGTGTTAATATTAAATTTCTATCATAAACATTTCATGTTTAGAACAATAACTAAAAAAGTTTTATTTTTATGAGAATATTTTACATAATGACATAGTTTTTTTCTAGTACTTTTATACTATTTAGTTTAGGAATAAATTAGTTACCACAAACACACAAAAAAAAGATTCAAGAGCACGCCAAGTAAAACAAAAAAGGTTGCATACGTAATTTAGCTTCATGAAATAAATTGCCTTATTCTTAATATAAAAAGAATATTTAAGAGTACATCAAAAATCCTTAAAAGTATTTTTTAGGATAAAGACATTTTGAAAATTAATTTTATTAAATACAATAATACTAGAAGAACCTACTTATCATATACCTTTCATTTTTTAAACCTAATGCAAAATTCATAAAATTATTTCAGTTACCTTGCACACAACTCGGCATAAGTTTGCTGCATACTTGCCAGACACGTTGATCTCAAAGATATGGCTTGTTATAAAAGTTTGGAGTTTGCTTAGAACTGTCTAAATAAAAAGAGTTTTAAAGGTTCAATTATTCTAACTACTGATTTTTTTTAACTAATTGGAATAATTATACCAACAATAAAATCTTAAACTTAAAAAAAAATATTGCACATACATTATTCCAATAAAAAAATTACTAATGCACACTCCACACAATATTTAAATCTTCTCCATTACATCTCCTACATGAATTTTAGGTTTTAAAATATGACAGAAGTTAAAATTCTAAAATACTTTAATAACATAATAATAATTAACATAAAGAGGGTAAAACTTTCAAACAAATGGAGAATTTTTAATTTCTAGAACTTTCTATTCTTTCATGGATGTTTTCCCAGTTGAACAGTTATCAATAAATAGGTACTTTAATGCAAAAATTTACATATTACTTTTTTATTGACATACTTAGTTTCATTTACTGCTAGAATAACCCTCTGAGGGATAAGCAAATTCTCTGAAGTGTAAACTTGTTTTAACTGCATGTATATAATTTAAATTTATAATAGAAAATTTAAATAATTTTCTGAAATCATATTGCTATAACTGATGATTATAAATGATTCCTCCACGTTTAAAATTTTAAAATTTAGTAAAATTGTGAAATTAAAAAAAATTTAAAAATCGGTGTGCTGATGGAAAACCTGACTGACAAGTGGCAGGTTTATACGTCTGTATCCCTAAGATAGTTAATAAAGCCTAAATATAAACTAAACTTTATCAATACTTACTTGGTATATAGCTGGAGAACTCTGCATTACTACAATACCAAATGTACTGTACAACGCTACTTCTAGGTAATTTTCTTCAGGATTTGTGCGTTCTGAATCACGATCTAGGCGACTTGGATTGTCTAAGCAACTGTTCTCAATAATGACAAAAATCCTAAAAAGTAATGGTACGTATATATAAAGCTGTATATGTGGCTTAAAAAAAATACAGTTAAAAAGGAGAATCCCTTGTAGTTTCAAATTCCAAATGAAGATTGATAACAAGATGTCAAAATCAAACTACCAAAATCCTTACAACCCCAATGCTGTATTAGTCAGTCAGAAGATTAGAAAAAAAATTGCAGTATTAAAGTATTTATTGCTTTTTACTTGTCAGGATTACATATTTGAGTACAATGAGACCCATTTGGATCTACAGCTGACATATTCAAATTTGACATTAGTTCTTCAAATCCCACCAGAATTGCAGACATAATGTACAAAATATAGGAATACTTACTTATCCATGAATTGTAAAACAAAATCTTCAAAGGCAGCAGTAGCAAGACAAACTTCTTGTTTGATCTAAGACAATGAAAATGCTCTTTAAAATTTAAAAAAGGAAATAAAATGTAAAAAACAATTTAAAAATATATCTGACAAATCTTACTTTTTATTTGGATCACAAAACAAAGAAAACATAAGAGAACAGAAAAATCGGAAAATAGAGGGGAAAAAAGAGCTAAATCCAATTTTTGAAAAATGCTTAGCTTAAAGCTTATAAGTTAGAACTAAATCTTAAATTTAATTAAATAATTCTAAAAATGAAGGATTTAATAAGGAAAGCTATTTGAAGTCTTTTTTTTTAAGTGTGTTGAATAGTAAGGATTTCTAAATATAACAAATTAAGTAAGAATATTAAACTTCAAAACTTAAAAAAAAAGTTCAATAAAAGTTCAACTGAATAAATCAATTAAAACTATAAATAATTCACCTTAGGAAGATCTTCCTTATTGGCTGCAGGGGAGCAATCAATTAACAAAACTAGAGTTGAAAGTGTAGAAATAAACTGAAATGTGACCTGAAAATAAATAACACATTTAAAAAAAACATAAGCCAATAATAATTATGCTTTCAATGTGATGATAAAGAGATTTTACATTTGTGCTACCAGTAATTTGAAAAGAATTAAGCATGTTTAACAGTCAATTATGAATAATTTTAAAAATCGACATTATTTTTTTAACTAAAGCTTCTGCCTGTACAGCTTTTGCAATTCAGCACTTAAAATGATAAGGAAAAAGGATATGCAAACTGGTTAGCTTTGAAATATTAAGTAAGTAGTTACTAGAATATGTTCAATCATTGCAGCAAATTGTAAAGTATAAAATAAAGATATACCAGTAAATTAGTAAAAAATTACAGGTACAAATTTGGGACATAATTAGCGATTAATGCTTAATTCGTTATTCTGATTGCTACAAGATGCATATGTTTCCTTTAACAAGACAGAATAATATTATATCCACAATACTTATCCACTCTTACCATAGACTTCTTAATATCGTTAGGATCAATGCCAGGCAAGGAAGACATCAGGAGTGGAATAACATGGGTTTGCCCTTCCGGGAAATACTTGTTCCTCTCGACAAGGGGTCTAGACAATGGGACGATGCAGTGCATGGCAGCTATTAGCCTGTGGGGCTCGGTTAGAGTCTCAAGAGAAGAGTACAGTCTGGAAAAGTGTATCGAAAATAATCAAATAAATACTAAATAACTTACATAAAGAAACACTAAATAGATAATTTAATAAAATATTGATACTTCGTTTCGATGTGATATTTGATGGTTAAGCCCAAGGTTTTAAACCTTTTGTTTTCTGAAATAAGCTTGCTATTATTAACAAGCAAGTTGATAAACTCTCTGTCATAAGAAAACTTTGATGCAGCACAATTTTTTTTAACATGGTTGTTTTTTTAGATAATAATAAATGCAATAACAAAAAAGTAGTATCTTGCATTCAAAGTATACAAATAAAACTATAGCATGTAGTTTAAAAACAATTAACAAAAAAAAAGGTGAAAGGGGTACCAATAAACCAAAATTTTGAGACCACTGAGCTATTTAACGACTCAGCAAATTTTCTTATTTTAGGGCCTCATTGGCAATAATGAAAGTCCTTAGTAATGAGCATACAATTAAGGGTTTTTTTACTTCCTCTAAAAACTATTTTATACTTCAGCAGGCCTGGCAACCTCAAAATTTCCAAAATCCAGCAATTAAATTTCTCATGTTTATCGTTACAACATCTTAACATATTAATATCTGAAAAAAATATACAAAAGAAAGCCAAATTATATGTTTGTGAAACACATAGCGACAGGAGTTTTTTTTTAGGAGAGCATCAGATTGCAATGGCGATATACAAATTTCAATCTCTCTGCATCCAATAGATATTAGAATATTTCATCCTAAAAACTATGTTTAAGTTAAGCTTATTCTAGCAGGCGAAATATCTAATTATGAACAGAAAATAGAATATTTACGAATATAGGGTGAAGTTTTTTCAGCAATGCGACAGATCGAAAAGGCAAAAAGCAAAATCCAATTACTCTGCATCCAATATATATTTCAATATTTTGCCCTAAAAAATATTTAATTGTTGCATTTTCCCCAAAAATCTGGAAAGTGGTTAAAAATCCGGCATTGCTGGGTTAAATCCAGAGAGTTGGCAGGTCTGCTTCATGGAATTTTATATTTCTTTAGGTCCAAGGTTTATTGTTCTCCAAAAGAGTTCAACCATACAGAAATTTTCCATAAATAAATGAATATGTTACAGAGTTCATACTCTATCTATGATAGTGAAATTCAGGAGTATTTCAGAAGTGCAACAATGTAAATTGAGGAGGTTATGAGGAATAAAATTGAATATGTTTGTTTATTAACGTATTAGTATAATGACTTCACTGCACTGCAAATGATGAAACAAAAGGAAAAAATCTTCTAAAGGGTTGTGTGGTGCATTCTGGAACCTTAACTAGTAACAAGATATCTGAACTCTAAACGATTCCTGTTGTCAAAAAAGAAAGAATCAGGAGGGGAAAAATATCATGAGTTGAGACACAAATTTCAGGAGTTATAAGGGCACTTAGAAAAAAATGAAATTCAGTGGTTTTTCAGGAGACCTTTGAAACCTGTATGTAAGTTATTTGATATCGCAAAGAAGAGACCAAAATGCAATTTACAGGATCAAACATTTGAATTATAGCTTTACCTGTCTAATAAAGGAGGTATAACCAGTTCAGGTCGCAGGGTACCCAGATTCTGCAAGGCTACTGCTGAATCCTGAGACCCCCGTTTGCTGAACATTGAAAGTAAAGCTACTGGAACGACACTCTTTACAAACTCTGTCACTTCTTGGTCGGTCAGCTTCGCATGCTCAGGAATACTTGTTAACCAATTGGACTCTTTGTATCTTTCTCTAGAAAGTAATATAAAATATAAGAATGGATATTGGGGTCATCTTGAATAGTGATTATGAAGGGTTCATGCATAAATTTGTCATAAAAAATAAAGTTTTGATATGGTTGGGATAATGTGATCCAAAGAGCAACACTGCCGTTAGCAGGCAAACTGCATTAACCACAACAATGAATTGGACCATTTTTGATCAGAAATAATCAGTCTTTCTGTATACTTTCTTTTAGGTTAGAGATATTGAGTGCTTAAAACAGTGGTCCAAGTCATTAGACTAGATACTGCAGGTTACCTGCCCACGGCAGAACACACACGCACATGACCTATTGAGGACAAGCCAGGTTATTTTGAGCCACCATAAGTGGACAAATCTGACAGCTGAGGGGACACTCAAAGTAAGCTCATAGCAACATGGTATAGGCTAGACATTGCACCATAAAGGATTTAGCATGCACCAGCCCCCTCTATATGGATGTCAGTATTTAATAGGGGGAACTAGGAACATTTGACTCCTAAGGATACATGACCCAATGCCTTTTTCTCAGCAATGGAAAAGTTTTGTGAGTTGAAAGTGGCATCACTTTTTCCTTTCAGCCAGTTGATCACATGGTGAAAAAAACGAGCTGAATCATTGCGTATATGTTAAGTTATGCGAAGAAATACGTTTTCATGCACTGAAGGTAAATTTTTGAGGCCGTAAGGTTTTTCGGTCTACATTTTTTGGTTTAAAAGAAAGATTTTTTCAATTAGTTATTTGTTTAGTTCATGCTATTAGCTACAGTTACATGCATAATAGTGCTATGTAATTATTCGCAAATGACTTTGTTTTGGGATTAAACAAAAAAAGTGCAACTAGGGATAAGTGACCCAAACCAATTAGGGATATGTGACCCAAGTAAACAACACAAAAGTAGACAGAAGTAGACCAAGTTAATTTTTTTTTAAAATCACGGGAGTCCCGAAAGTAAGTGACTGGGTTCTTATTGACTGGGTCAAAGTATAAGGTTTGTTTGGAAGGTACAAGGGAATTTTTTTTAACGAGCATACAATTCAATATGCAGAAAAAATCGATGGAAAGTGTTTTAAATGTCCTAAAATGGATAATACATCCCAAAATGATATTGATAAAATAGAAGCGATTCTTCAACCACATGTGTTTTCTCTGCAAAATAAAAGAAGCCCCAGTTTTGTATTTCGAACAGAATTTACTTTGAAATTCGATTATTTCGTTAATATAAGCATAATTGATGAGATAAAAATAAAAATTTATAATTTTGTCTGAAAATACTATAAAATCTATATAAACTTTATAATATGATATTAGTTTTGTTATTTGGTAAAAGTTTTTTGATTATTTTAAGTTATACTACCACATTTTGGGGTTGGGTCACATATCCCTAACAGGTGGGTCATGTATCCCTATGCATTGGGATACATGACCCAAAACTAAAGTTTTAAATAATTTATATTTGACTACTATTGCAGTTAATACTACAGAAAAATACTAATATATATTGTGTACTACTTTATGAAGTATAAATTATCTGCATTTACACATTCATAAATAGTTTTTTTAAAGTTACAAGCAAAAAACTTCGAGTGGGGTCATATGTCCCTGGTTCCCCCTACCTATTTGAGAACCCAGGGTCTCTAGAGATTTGTTAACAATAATTTTTTTTAATTGTACTTTATAAAACATTAGTTAAATTACCTATATTTTTCAGGATGGAAAGAGGAGTTATTCAGACTCGTAACTTAATACTATAATTTTTGGTTTATTGGGCAATTTTAATTAAGAAAAATAATGCGCCATAAAATCAGAAATGCCATTTAAAATGCAGAAGGCCAACTAATTAAATTCCAGTATGATGCAATCAAAAGGGAAAGTTCTAAACGAAATGAGAACAGAATAATTTTTTTATCATTTTACTGTGATAATTAAGATTTATGAAGAAATGAAGTGTGTCAGAAAAAAATTAAATCGTCTATTTCAACATAATTATAAGAAGCTAGAGCAATTTAATTAACCACAAAGTAATAACTTTAAAAAGAACTGCTTTTTAAAAAAAAAATGAAGTATGTAATTTTAGTCTTACCTATGTAAACGTTTTATCACAGCAACAGGCAGTTTTTGAAGAAGTTTTTGCATCTTAACCTACAGACATTTTAACAATTTAACCACAAACAATAATCAAACATTTTCTAAATTTAGAAAATAATTTTTTATGAAAATATACTCACCAACCATCTACCAAAGTTGGAGGGATGATAAAAAGACTCTATAGCTTTAAAAAGACGTGTAATATGTAGTTGGCAGCTGCTTCCATTACCCTATTTAAGTAAAGAAAACATGAAAATTAAAAACCTTCATAATAATAACAAACATTACATTTCATAATAGCAAAATAGATACAATTATTAAACATGTAATGATTAAATTTATATAAATTTTTCGGGACAAAATAAAAGAAATCTAAATTCAATTAACAATATTTCAATAACAATATTGTGATATTCAATTATGTTTTTAATTTGAAACACATAATTTGCTGTTTCAGATAAAGCCCTTTCAATAACCCAAATAAACCGCCTAACTGTCTTTGACTAATTTGTTGTAATATAGGACATTACGTACATGTTCCTCAAAAATAGTTTTAAAGTTCATATAAAACGGATTTTAATAATAATATGGATTCATATAAAGCGCATATTTAAATAATTTTAATAGATAAAAGAAATACATATACATAAAATACAAGTGTTTATTACAATGAAGAGTACAGGGGAAAAAGGAAAAACAACTTCATTGCATAGGAATCATTCTGTATTCTGGTGTGCTTGGCGGACATTGGTGACAGGAAACCCGTTTTTCTCTTGGTTCTTCTTTCGCAGTACAAACGTGTGACTCGTGTCCACTGATCTCTGGCGTGAATCAGGGTTGCCGCAAGAGCAAAACTAAGTGAGTAACCGGTTTCCTTACACCTGTTTAGGCGATTACTCGCTATCGTTTCCAAAGAGGCCTGATGCAGACAGATTTCTATCTACTGTCCACTGATCTCTGGCATGAATCAGGGTTGCCGCAAGAGCAAAACTAAGTGAGTAACCGGTTTCCTTACACCTGTTTAGGCGATGACTCGCTATTGTTGCCAAAGAGGCCTGATGCAGACAGATTCCTATGCGATGAAGTTGTTTTCCCCCATGTACTCTTAAAATAACATATTCAAGCATTCCTATAACCTCACCAGTAATGAAGCAATTAAAGTAGATACAACACTTATGTCAAATGTGGCCACAGCCCTGAGTACTTGGACCATAGAAGGTCGTCCTGGAAGGTTAAAACTCCTCAACAGCCTTGTGAAGATCTGTAAAATATTTTACAATTACAGTCGAACCCTGTTAACACGAACTCGAAGGGAGCACTGAAACATTTCATGTCAACCATCAGGAATTTTTTTTTTTACATTGAACCAGTGAATAGTTAAAAAAAATAATATCTAAAAATTATTCTAATTTTATAATGCAATACACTAAAATAATATAGGTATACACTTAGTAATTCAATTAATAAAGTTCATTTGTAGTACATCCTATAAAAAATTAGGTTTAATTTTTAAAAAAATATTTTCTTTAATGTTTCGTTTTATTTGTTCTTCGAAACTTTGAATTACTAAGAAAAAAAATAAAATTGTTAATTTTTTTGTTTGGGTTAAGCAGGATTTTGCCTAAGGCAATTTTGCGTTAAGTGGTTTTCTTAGCATTAGCTCAAAGCTTTATAGGCAGGGGAAATGATTTCATTTCATCTTAAATGAGATTTCGTGTTAAGCAAGTTCGTGTTAACGAGGTTTGACTGTAATGAAGTATGATTCATTAGAAATTGCATATTATGTCTAAATAAATTTGAATCCTTAAATGCTAAACCTGTGCTCATAGCCTTTTGTATTTTTTTTTTCTATTTTGCAACTACATTTTATAAGCAGTTTTTACTGAACATAAATTTAAAAATTATTAAATATAAATTTTTTAATGAAAAAATTGGTATTTTAATATTTTTTAAAGTAGAAATATATTAGCAGAACTTATTTGAAAGATACAAGTTTATATAATATAATTTTTAATTATGATTACCATTGGTATGAAGGGCTCCCAATCAATATATCCAATATTGTCATGGGCAAGGCGTGATAGTAGGGATAAAAATACCTGAAATTAAGTAAAGAATTTCAGTTAGGAAAGTTAGTTATAACACTAAGTAATGAGTAACATAATAAAAACAGAAGAACAAGTTGACCTTAAGGGAGGGGGACACATTTTCTTTTAATTTAACTGATTTTCAAACGTTCTAATGCTCAAAAAACTTTTATCTGATTTTTTTTACTGATTCAGAAAGTAAAATATTTTAATTTTTGACAAACCTACAAAAGTTCATTTGAGCATCTACTTTTTTTCCAAAAAATAGTACTTTGTAATAGAGTTAATAATTGTATATTTTAAGTCTTATTATTGTAGAAAACTTAATTTCCGCCTTTATTTACGAAACACAATTTATTGTTTAAGTTGCAGTTGATAACTTCCAATACTAATCATTGAAGAGTCCAGGGGTAAAAACCCTTTCTCGACAGGAATCTGTCCGTATCAGGCCTCTTTGACGACGCTAGCGAGTCACCTACTAAATTGGTGTAAGGAAACCGGTTTCTCACTTTGTTCTTCTCTCATGGCAACCCTGATTCACACAAGACACGAGTCTCACATTTGTAAAGTGAAAGAAGAACCAACAGAGAAACTGGTTTTCTGTCGCCAATGCCCACCAAGCAGACCTGAATAAGGGAAGACTCCTAGTCAATCAAGCGGTTATTCCCCTAGACTCTTCGATTGTAAATAATATTAAAAAGACCTACATTTTCCCAAACTGGAATGTTGTGCCAATGCTGCCAAAGTTCTATTAATTCATCAAACCATAACCTATAAAACAAAATTTACATTCAAATACTAGAGCTATTAAGAATCAATAGTAATCAACAAAGGATAGTTAAAGAATTTGCACTCATAAGTAAAACTTAACAAGAAATAAACCAAAACAAGTAGGTTTTTTACAGAATCTGTCACTTAAACCGCTTCCATACAACATTTGTGCTCAACAGGAAACAAAATATTTATACACCACAGAAATAAATTTGCCAAACAGGACCTTTAGTTCTTTGTAATTCAAACTTTTAAATGCCAAAATTAACTATTTTCATTGATTTTTTTTCTCAGATTTAATAATTAGACTTTATTGTTTGACGTTCGAAGAATAATAACGTAATTTTTTTTAAAATATCTTTGAGTAGCCACAATTTCCCATTTACATTTCTTTCGAAAATTCAGTTATTATTTATCGTTTGTTAAATTAATTTACAGTTCGAAAAATATATAATTAGTAAAATTGATGCTTTAAAAATAAAAGCGAAACTTTGCTTATTTTTTTTATGCAAAGTTAGAATTTTCTATGCCTCTTTCTTCATACTTATATAATGAACCATCAAACGAACTCTATCATGCTATTACAACAATCCAAACTGAATTATATCACATAAATAATGATCTTTTAAAAGAGTTTTTTTTATTTTAAATAAAGTTTCTTATACGTTTAATGAAATGGCAATAGTGAAAATATTGAATAAACAAGTAAGTACGTTTGTTACAAGAATCTGTCACTTAAATAGCTTCCACACAACATTTGTGCTTAACAGGAAACAAACTATTTATACACCTCAGAAATAAATTCGCCAAACAGGGCCTTTAGCTAGTTCTAATTCAAACTTTTAAACACCAAATTTATTGTTTGTTAATTTAATTTACAGTTTCAAAAAATAAAAAAATAGCAAAATTCAAGCTTCAAAAATAAAAACAAGACAAAATTAATGTTTATTTGCTTATTTTATTTTTTTTTAACCTAAATGCTTATTTTTGTATGCAAAGTTACAATTCTCTATGCATCTTTCTTCATACATATATAATAAACCATCAAAAGTACTCTATTGTGATATTACAACAATCCAAACTTAATTATATCACAAATATTCTTTCAAAAGTTTTATTTTTATTTTAAATAAAGTTCTTGTACGTTTAACGAAATGGCAACAGTTAAAATATTGAATAAAAATGGAGTTTGCATGTTATTTCAATGTAGATTAAATTTTTAGTTATTTACATTTTAAATAAACTTCTAATTAAAATTTGTTAATAAAATTTGGGATGTACCCTAGCCTGATTTTTTGCTTCAAAATGATGCATCCCAGTTATTTATGAGACTTACGGTTCGTTCTGTGAAAGTGGTTGACAGACAGACGGACTGAATGATTATAATACCTTCCACTTTTTACGTTATAAACGTAGTGTGGAAGCTAAAAATTACCCAATAAAGGGAGGTCAACTTTTTTTTTCTCAAAAAAAAGAAATAAAAGTTTAGTATTTGAATAATAATGGATAATACTTTTTAATACTCACTTAAACCCTAAGTGATGTTCACTAGGCGGTAATGTCGTTGTGAATAAAAGCTCAAAATAGTTCATGGCTTTTGACATTTCAGAATCAAAAGGACACATATAAGGCCTGAACTCTTCAAGGATTTCTTTAGTGGATTCGACAGGAAAATACCTAAAAACACCCCAAAAAGCAAATTAAATTTTCTGAAATTAATCATTAACAAAGAAAGCCTATTTAATACATTAATTTTTTTTGTTAGTTAACAGAAGCTTGTGTTAAAGGCTCGGTTCCAGTGTGGACACATAGAGCTTCAAAAGCAACCGATTGGTCGGTTGGTGAGTTAATCTATTAGCCAAAAAAAATCAATTGGTTGTAAAAACTGTCTATATCGAACATCGGGTCTCAAAACAGAAGACTTCTCTTTGTGTTAATTTAATACAACAGGAAGAATAAAAAAGTTGTTAAGCCAAAGTAATTTCCAAGCCAAATTACTTGGGCTGCTTGAATATTTTAACGTACATTTTTTTAGCTTGATAAATGTAGCTGGCTTAAATGTCCCGATAATTCCCCATTTTGATATTGTTTTGAATATTTTTTGATTTTCAATATACAATTTTACAATAAAATATTTGAACCAATAAAAAGTGGAATTGCTGAAGAGACCTTTAAGCCAATTACATTTGTCATAAAAAATGTTTGTAAGAATATTCAATAGAGCCACAGTAATTTAACTCGGAAAATGATTTTTCTGCGTAGGATTAACACAGAGAGAAGTCTTCCGTTTGGATACCCACCGTTTAGCCCATTCCAGGATGTCTAGAAGGCATGTTATGTGAAGAATTAATGCAATACGAGTTTTTGTAAGCCTTTGATTTAAGATAGTCCCTATCTTGATTTAAGATAAGAAATTCTCATAGAATTAGGAAATAAAATTAAAGAAAATAGTATTAAATAGAAAAAATGTAAATTAAATAACACTGTTGAAAACTGGTACATATTATAAGGATTTTTAAAACCTTAAAGAAACTTTCTGAACTGCTTTTTGTTAAAAGAGCTTTTACACCGAAAATCGACAGATACTTAAGCCACTTAAACAAATGTTAGCTTCACGTCCTACTAGTATAACATACATGCTCTGATAAATACCAGTTTTTAATATTTTATTTTTGTTCTAAATAATCCTGATAACTAATACAATCAAATAAAAGATTCTTCTAAACATGAATTTGACTGATTAAATGAAAAAAAAATTTAGTACTAAATTATTAATTTTGATTCAAAAAAGTAAATAACCTTAAAACGATAGGAATTTGAGAAAAAAAAACTGTTACAATAATCAATAACTTTAATTTGTATCCTTTTTCTTCCAAACGAAACTAACATTTATCAAATATAGATATTAACATACTTTAATATTTAAGGACCCTATTCACTAAGAAAATAAGTCTTACCTATTACAAGCTTTAATAAGAATCTTGATGTTATTCTCTAAATTGCTGTAAAGATGGACAATAAATATAATAAAAATCAAACTACCTATGTACTATTTAAAATTCAATACAAAAAATGTAATTTATTGCATTTTTAGTTAGCTGCAATAAATGTTAGATTGGATTACATGAACTGCATTTGATTAACCTTTGGTAAACAATACAAATTTTTAAAAAATAACACATAATTTAGTAATCACTTTTATTAATTAATAACTAATAACAATTTACAAACTAGTCCTGCCATATACTAGTATTTCAGCCATAGTATTGTGGTGAATCTTATTTAATTTAATTTCTATTAACTTTCTTTGTTTCGGCACCCCATTTTGGGAAGTAAAACTTTTGCACACGGTACTTATTTTTGCACCCGAATCCTGTAAAATTACGAACCAAAACCAAAGATCTGTCAATCAAATTTCTCACCCAATAATATAAATTCTTATATGTTCTTTTATCCAATCCCTGCACAATAAAGGCGGGACAAATTCATTCCCGGTGAGATTCGAACCGAACGAGACATCACTTTTGCTCCTACTTTCAAGCTAAAAGGACCTGTGATGTTCTGAACCATATTTACTTGTTATTTATTTTTATGTAGTTTAGTGCTGTGGTTAGTTATATTAAATGTCTTTAAAACCTTCAAAATCCTTCTGATCATTCCACCATTTACTTTCTACAACACACCGGTCACCACACCTCAGTATCAATGGAGAGACTAGAGAAATAACAACAAAACTAGGTTTCTTATTATTTGTAGTGTTTTGATTGCCTTACCATTCATAAAAAAAATCCTTAAGTTGTAGGAAATCATAAAATTGTAAATAGCCATATGCTTTCAAGTTACAACACTACAGATAGAGTCACAGAAATAAAAATGTCAAGATTTTTTTAAAAATTCAAAAAAGGAAATGTAATTCGGTTTAAGTTGAATCTTCTATAAGTTATACATTGTCATCAGTTAGATTTTCGAGATCTACTTCTAATTTTTAGTTTTAATTACTTATATAAAATATAAGATAATGAAAGTATTGTGATGAGGTTGAAAATACGAAATGGAGATTTTGTGTCTTCTACATGTTTTGGAGGTTGCTAATTCTAAAAAAAATTGTATTTGAACATTAGTTCGTCTGTCATTCTGTCTGCAACCTCTCTACAGCTCTAACAAAAAGATGTACAGATTTTAAATTTGGTACACAAGCTCCTAGTACTTTTCAGACCCCTAATAAGGTTTTTGAGAAAATCGTGAATGTGCAAAAAAAAGGTTCCATAGTACTTTTTAGGTTTTAAAGGCATTACTGAACCTTTTCATAGAAATATTTGACCACGTTCTAGCATATCAAATATATTTCTATTGATTAGTAATTGAAAGTCTTGTGGTGTTTCACACCCATAGTTTATATTATGTAGGATTGACTTATTGATAACAAGTTTTATTTTTAATATTCGGAATAATCTACAATAAAATTTTGCAGTAGCTTAAGCACAAATTTCAAAAAAACATTCAGATTTTCCAGTTTGTTTTCACCTCTTTAAATTCAAGAACCATTCATAACCTCAGTCATTTATAAACTCAGAATATCTCTTAAAATATGTTTTAACACATTTCAATTGTATTAGTTTACTTACCAAGGAATTAGGATCATTCCTATAGCTTCATAGGAAGAGTTAAAAATGGTTTCACTTAGCTCATACAAAGGACGCCATGGTAGAGATAGATCATCTCTGGACAACAGTTCAGGCTTTCTAAAAACAATTAAACAAGTAAAAGTTTGTAAAATTTTGATAGACAATAGATCAGCTAAACTTACATGTATATAAATATTTAAGGCTCTTGTTTGAAGAACACTTAAATCAATTTACTGTTTTAATATTTATTATCATGATACAATTTTCTAGCTTTTAACTTTAAGCTTAGATAAATCAAATAATTATAAAGTTGACTAAAAATTAAACATGTCGGTAAAGATAGGTGATATTTCATAGTCAGTTTAAAAGCACGATTATATTCTCTATTCTTATCTTATTCTAATTATTCACTGGATTGTGTTTAAGCCTATTGTGTAGCTTCTATAATGATCAGTTATAAAATCCTGTATTTCTTCATCAGACCTTCCATTCAAGAGAATATCTTCACTCTGTCCACCTTTAAAATCTTTTGAAAAAGTTATAAGTAAATATTTGATTATTTATTTAAAATGCTAACAAATTTCAAAATTCAGCTTAAACACTATACATGAATAAAATTTTAATAATTTCATTAAAAAACACTCACTTCAGCAAAGTATTTAAGGTCATTGCCAACTTCTTCACGAAGTTTAACTCTACATCTGGAATAAGGAGGAGCTCGAAACACACTTTTATAAAATGGACATGGTCCTCCTTGGAAAACTTTCGACCATACAGACGAATATATCTGAAGCAAAATAAAAGCAAATTAGTAATTCATCAACACTCAAATAACTATGCATGTCATATAATAAGTCGACAAGGAAAACGTAAGATTTAACAGTCTTTATTGTAAGGAAGTCATAACTGGAGATAATTATGAACGTGTTCTCTTGCTGAGAGATAGTGGAATAATTCACGAAATGGCGATTATTGTTGCTTTTTCTGTTTGGTTGACCAATCAGGCTTGCGGATCGGTGATGACAAAGGTTATAAGGTCAGTTTTAAAATATGAGCTGGTTAAAAATATAACTTTTGGGGGGTTTAAGTCAGAATATGTCATAAATAATCTTGAATTTAGATGTATTAACCCTGTAATAATTTATTGCAGACATTGTGGCAAAAAACTTCAAGGCAGTCACTCAAGACATTTGGGGTTTAAGATATTTAGAAACAGAAAATGTGTACCTTTATTTATATTTTTTTACCTGTAAAGAAGGAATTAAAAATTTACAAATTTAAAAACCCAATTAGAATTTATTGGAAATGACTCAGCAAAACTTTCCTAATTTCTTGCCAACACTTCATGTTCATGACAATGGGTAATAGCAAAAATAGCTTATTGCAGTTTTTTTAAATGTATATAATGGTATTGCAATTTACTTTTATTTTCATAATGAAGTTGATTTTTTTTCACAATTTCTAAAAACATAATTTATCATTAATAAATGGTTTGTCAGATTTGATTAACATGTCACTAGAATGACAGGCTTTTGGCAATAGAATTTAATAAAAAAATTAAACACCTGTGCATTTATTATTTATTTATTTTTTTGCAAAAAAAGTATGGTATTTTCTATTTTGAAAGCAGTGAATTTTTCAAAATGAAATTTCTGGCTGCTTTGTTTCATGTAGTGCCGCAAACATATTGTAAATCCCCATTTAGTTAGTGACACCAAATGCATAGATGATTTTTGAAAACAGAGTAACATTGAGGAAGATTTGGTTTATTTGAACTAACATTGCACTAGAGTAGCGGTTCCCAACCTTTTTACTTGTGAGGCCAACCAATTTTGTAAACATAAACTATGAGGCCCACTAACTACTTTTTTGTAATAAACAAAGATATTAATATGCAAAAACTAGACATATTTTTCTAAATCAAATATATTATATAAAAAAAACTCAAATCCAAAAAAAAACCATTACTGAAAGTCAGTTACAAAATCTTAATTTGATTTCTGGAATTGTTTTTCTTCCATAAGAGAGTCAATATCCGGATTCAAATTTGAAATTTTAGGAGCAAGTCATTCTCAACATCAAGTTTATTTCTTTATTTTTAAGGAAAACTTAAGTTGAAAAGAGACACCCTTCGCAGAGATATGTGGTCGAAAAGACCATAAAGTGCTTCAATGCAATTTGGAAAAAAGTTGGAAATCGGTAGCAATCTGGCAATAGCGGCCTCATGGCGCCAGATTTTATAGTGAATCATCAAAAAAAAGACAATTAATCCCAAACTTTTGCTGCAAACTGGTTGGGAACTGCCGTACTAGAGCTACACACAGATGATAGATGAATGACCTTGCAATTCTGAATTGTGGTTTTGTCATGAGACAGATATTTGAGAGGGCAACCAAATAAAAACATTGTCCATATATTTAAGAAAAGCATAAGATTTTGGACCAATGCATTATTTTTTAAAACACAGAAGAGATTTGTTGCATGTTTAAACACTATAGCGTTTTATAACATTACTTTATTACCAAATATGTATTCCACTATTGTAATAGTATTTCGATTAAA
Source organism: Oedothorax gibbosus (assembly GCA_019343175.1). Classification (NCBI taxonomy): domain Eukaryota; kingdom Metazoa; phylum Arthropoda; class Arachnida; order Araneae; family Linyphiidae; genus Oedothorax; species Oedothorax gibbosus. The sequence continues at coordinate 14,066,205 of CM033274.1, read as the reverse complement.
GCAGGTTATTTTTGAAAAATTTACCAAAGGTTTTGCACAAAGATGCACTTTCACATATCAACAATTAAATTATTGAACTTTAAATAAACTGTTTGATTTAATGCTTTTGAATAATTGAAATCTTGGATAAAAGGTAAGTTATAAAAGTTTTTTCATGTAGGTGCAATTATAACTTTTAGTTTAACATATTAATGCCCTTCGAATAAATTGTAAGCTTAGCAGAAAAGGAAAGAAACTAGAGAATCCCCATCAATTTGACAAGAGTTTATAAAATTGGAGATGACTCAGCAAAATGTAATTGCCATACAAACCTAGAAATGCATTTATAATTATGTTTCTATGTGCACACACAAAAATACAAGTAAATAAAATACAAACCCTAGGATAAAAAGTAGAAAGAAATATAATTCTTTAATAGTACTTTTAAAGACTTTCACTAATAGACTTGACACTTCACTTGAAGACTTTATAATACTATGAAGACTTTAATATATATGAACAAAATTTAAAAACAAAGTTAAAATGTTTTGAGTAAAAGTAAAAAATTAGTTTTTGGTAAAACCTTTTTAGGCAACAAATTTAAAAAATCAACTTTCTGCATTTGTTTTTATTTTAGTCTAATGTTTAATGAGTACAAATGAAATCAGCTGATCAAGATTATTATATAATAGTACATGTTCATTAATCTAAATATATATTTTATTATGAATTCTTAAAAATGTAGTATTATACTTACTTGAGCAAGTGATTGATCCATACGGTAATATCTCGTAAATTCTGACATAAAATAGATTTTCCTAGGTTTGTTTTGATTTCAGCCAGGTAAATTTGCGACTCCTCATCAAGTTTATCAGCATATTGTAGTAAATTGTTATAAAGAGTCTCCTTTTGCGGGACAAAGCCCAACTTTTCAACGCGTTCATCCATTTTAAAATCTCAACATAGAAATGATAAACAACTTATTTGCTGTCATTTATAATATTTCCGGATTCATAATGATTCGGTAACTTTTGAAAGTATTCACGTTGGGTACACAGACGGCATATAGATATAGGTAGGTTGTACTTTTCCGGCTGCCTATGTGTTGCTTTTATGCAGAGATTAAACGCTGCAAATTCGTTTAGTAACTTTAAACTCTAGTCAAAAGACGATGACAACATCTGTGGGGTCACCAACACAACCTTCAAGCGATATCGTACTCTACGCTACGTTAGAACTTTTAAATTTATTTATTTAACAAACACGTACCTCTCATTGTACTCATAACAAACAGAAACAAATATCCATGCCCATTTGCCAGAATTTGAGCCCATGTCCTACTGACTGCCCAGTCAGCCCATTCGCATTCGATTATAATGATTACGTCAAAAACATCGAGTTCAGATATGAAATTGAATGATGTTGCAAATTTTTTAGTTTCGGAATTCTGACAAATTATGCATTATCAAGTGCCACTGCTAGACATAGTTTCGGAATCAATAACATTTATTTTTTTAATAAAAAAATCAATGGAACATCAATATATAAAACGCATCAATGGAATTCATCAAAAAAAAATTATAAAATTCAAAACATGTTAATAAAGATGTTTTCCATTTTAACATTTTTTAACCATTAGACAGCGGTTCTCTTCCACTTACTTTTAAAAAAAAGTAATTATTTTATTACTATTATTAGCTGCAATAAGTATGCTAAAAAGAATGGTTTATCATAATTTTGTATAATACAAAAAAAAAAATATTTTAATAATACAAGTACGTGATCAACTACCTAATGTATGAAAGAAATAAGCTTTTTAACACTTTTTAATCAGATCATTCAGATATATAGGATAAGAGTTTTTTTTAATGAAATGTGAGCACCGAAATAGAAAATATAACAACGTTCACTCTTAAACTTCATATGAAGGGTCAGACAAATTTAATTTATAATAAACATAAATCATACAAAAGTCATCAAAACATTTTATTAATTTTAGATATATCATGAAAGGGTTCAAATAGAGCATCTATTTTTCAGGAAGCTAAGCAAATACGGCCGCTTTGTTTTCCGTAAAAGAGAAATCTCCACTTTCTCCAGGAATTTACTAAGTACTAAACGAAGATATGCATTTATATGTGTCACCCTTTCCACACAAAATGATTTACAGATTCTAGAAAATTTAACCCCATATATCAGTAAATGCTTATATAAATCTGTTTTAATGCTAAAAGGGTTTGTTTTTGCCTTGAGCATAGTTATAGTAAATATTTTGTAGATACTGCTGCTACCTACATATATTTTCTAAATGTTTGTTTCAAAGAAACTTTGTCTTTTACATCCACCCTTTACTAAATTTGAAACACTTAATTGCACGTATTTGTCATTTCAGTTAGATTGTGAAAATCTGATATGGAAATTTTGTGCTTTATACGCGTTTTGGAGGGATGCTGATTTTTAAAAAAAGTGGTTTCGGAACATTGGTCCGTCTGTACAGAGCCATCCTGTCATTCTTATAATTAATCACTATAACTGTCGGTCGTCACAATAAGTTTTTCGGAAAATCGGCAGCAGATGCACAAAGGGTAGCTGCCATGGAACTTTTTTAGTTCTAAAGGTATTGCTTAAAAATTAAAATAATAGGAACAGTTTTTAAATTTCGTGAGCCGCGGTAGCTCAGTCGTGTGAAGCGTCGTGCTCGCATCGGAAGGGTTGTGGGTTCTGTCCTCGGCGGTGCTCGCAATTCTGATGGTTGCTGGGTCGGTGCTTGTATTCGACTAAAGACCGCCGTGTTGCTAATGGTGGCTGGGGCACGTTAAATATGTCGTGGTCACAAAGTCCTCCATGTTATGTTCCCATACCAAATTAATACTATTAATTAATAATAAATTAATAATACAACAAATTAATAATTCCAAATTAATATATATATATTAATACTCTGGGGGTACCAGATCAGGGGGTTATCGGCCTTTGATCTGGATCAAAATTCCGATATGTGAGTGAGAATGGATGTGTGAAAGGGACCTTCCTGTAAAACGGATGTGTCATGCTGCGAGCAAAAATCGGACTTCCTCCCTTGTGGCGCTCAATAAAAAAAACGGAAGCCGCCCCACTTCGCCTTAAAATCGGGTAGTTCTCTATACTCCGGGCTCGGTTACCGAGTGGCATTAGAAACAACAACAACAAATTTCGTGCACCAGTTCCCAGACGTCATAATGTTTTCGAGAAAATGGCACATGCGCAAGTGGTAGCTACCATAGACCTTTTTAGGCTTTAAAGTTATTAAAATTACCTTATAGGGTAGATAATTATCTTCAAATGTATTGGTTTATTGAGTGCAATTAATAGCCAAGTAGTGTTCACCTCTAGTTTTCTCCATTTGAGTTTATTTGGTAACTCTGTAAATCCCAAGAACCTCAAAATTGTAAAAGTTACATTTTCAACAAAGCCTTAAATTTTGATTCCAGTTTATATACGTGTAAATTTAGAATCTTTGAATAATATTTTCTTAAGATCCTATAGTTAATGTTAATATATATCAGACAAATAACAGTAAATTAACAAAAAACAATAGTTTTATTTTGCATTTTTTAAAAACATTTATAAACTCATGATCTGCAAACTCAAACAGTAGTTTCAGTCTAACGTTTTTAATTTAAGTTAATCATAATTTTTAGTACAGTAGTATTCATTAAAATTTACATATTAATTATATGACTTGCTGTAAAGTTGAAGGCAAAAATACATTTTTTAAAATTCAATGTTTAAAACTATCAACTAGGTGATTTTTAAAAGAGTTTCAATTTGCATGTCGATGTATTTTTACTTACTTAAAATAATTAGTTTTTAAAACTCGCATAAATAGTTAGGAAATAATATACAGGTAACTGTTAAGCAATATCAAATGTTTAAAATTAAAATATCACAATTGTGGTGCTACCGCTCCTTTCCCTTACACATACATAACTATTAAAAACAGATATTATATTACAATCAATATGCTCTTGGACCTATAATCATTGAACCATCACATCATGCTTTGGTCCAGTCAATCTTTATTTTTTACATACAAAAAATATACATAATTAGATATTTATAAGAAAAAAATATTTTTGTACATACTTATAAATATCTAAAAGATAAAAAATATATGGAAAAAGTTGGCGTAGCCACTAAAATGTAAATGCCTCTAGTTAAAATATTGTAACAATGTACCTGAATTCACATGAATATATTGTCCGTCCAAAGGCAAAACCATGAATGTGCCATATTCTAGTTATGAGCAGTTTTTGAAGAAATAAAAAGGTTCTTGTTGTAGCCATCAGTCATGGCCATCAACAGCCATCAGTCAAAACGATGCCTTGGATCTTGCAACCAACGGTTAAACAGTCAATAAAAACCAGCTCTTTGAAAACATAAAAAACATCAGTACTAGTGTAGTTGCCTAATAAACCAATTTTTCAATTTTAACCTGTTCACAAGCTGAACCGGCAAAACTGAAACAAAAGCTGGTTTAACCATTTATGCTTTTGATTCCTATGTTTGAGCACTTCCACGGTTTGGTCAGTGGATCAACTCGATATGAAGCATTTTGAAAAAATTAAAACTAAAGGTTAGTAGAATACCTTTTAGACTACCCTATAATCTCTTATGCAATAACTGGGGAAGTAGGAATAAGATACAGATGTTGTCTTTTTCAAAATTAAGGTTGCCAAGTGAAGCAACGAATCGTTTCAGAAGAAAGCTGTAACAAACAATAAGCAAATACAGGGCCGGATAAAAGCAATTCCCCCTGGCTTCTCATATTTTCCGTGTTCCTTACAATTGAAGAGTACAGGGGAAAAACAACTTCATTGCATAGAAATATGTCTGCATCAGGATTCTTTGGCAACAATAGAGTCATAGCCTAAACTGGTGTAAGGAAACCGTTTACTCACTTTGTTTTTCTCTCGCGGCATCCCCGACTCATGCCAGAGATCAGTGGACAGTGGATAGGAATCTGTCTGCATCAGGCCTCTTTGGCAACAATAGCGAGTCATCGCCTAACAGGCCAAAGATAAGTGAACACAAGTCACATGTTTGTGAAAACCGAGAGAAAAACTGGTTTCCTGTCGCCAATGTTCGCCCAGCACAGCAGAATAGGAAAATATTCCTATGGAATGAAGTTGTTTTTCCCCTGTACTCATCAATTGGTATTTAATACATTTTCTGCAACAAAAGTATTGAGTACAGTGATGCTTACATCTTTTTTAAACATAAATTTCATTTAGCTGTATATTATAAAATTGCAATTAATTTCTACAAACTTTATTTTTAAACTACAATTTCAATAAATTACATCATAAATTAAAATTAACTTTTAAAAATCAATTGCCAAATTTTGCTACTCTTGGCTGCAGTCTACTTAGATATACAGCATTGTGTTTCATAGCAAGACTAAAAAAGGAGTCTGGAAAATTATTTGGCACATACACAATCATACACACAATTTGTTGTGCCTATAGTCCAAGTTTTTCCAGATCAGGCCTTGCCAATGAAGGAAATACTAGAATCTTGTTTAATATAGATGTTCCCCACTATGGTCTACAACTGCACAAATTGTATTTCTTTATTTCAGTAATTCTTTCAAAATAATAAAATAAGATGTTTCTGCATGAGATCTCATTGAGAGTGTGGTCTGTTTCAGACATGTACATCCAACCTCATTCCTACCTCCATAAATTAACCTGCACCGACAATAATGTACTGATTTGGGAAATCCCAAACTGCTGTAAGATGGTAACCAATGTTGGACAACACAACAAAATATTCTGCCAATGCAAAAAGGGTGTACATCCCAGGTTCGCAATACCAGTTATGCCTGACGTAGAAATAAACGGACAAACAAAATGCAGCAAAGTTAACATTGAGCAGGATAAACTTGTACCGTGTGGACTTCATTTCTAGTCGCGGTGAGGTGTGGTTGTCATGGCAGTTTGATAAAAGTCCATATAATCTATTATTAGATGCATAAGCATACACAGCATAAAGCAGAGACATGGACACAAGTGCAGAAATTACAAAAGTTACAAACAGTTTTTGGTGAACTGGGAAGTCTTCTACGGAGGATATATATGAAAGTCCCACTAAACTAGTAATTTCTAAGTTCTGGAAGATGAGTATTGCCGAAGCTGAAGTTTGCCACCTAGAGTTAATAGGAAAGCTATTTTGAAAATGCTTGTAGTACATCAAAGTAACTAGAAATCTTGGAGTACAGTGAAGGGCGATACCTATTCGCCATATATATTTTTGAGGAAAAGTGTCTCCAACAGCAGTACTTATGGAAGGTAAGTAATTTTGAACTTGACAGTGGGTAGCCGTTACTTCATCAAAGTTTCTTAAAATTGACAAGATGACACAAGAAAAGAATGCTAGTAGTGGAAAAGAAGCAACCACTACGTAGAATGTTCTGAAAGGAATTTTTACTAAATGCGACATGATTAAAATATATAAATTTTTGTTTTCAACACATTTTGTCACTTTTTGATACAAATTACAAACTAGAAAGTTTTTTTTATATGTTTCGTTTTTGAGCTTGACCTGTGCTACAAATTAAAAATATTGGTATTTTTTTATATTACATTTTTTGTTAGCTTAACAAAAGTAGCCATTATATATTAAATTTTTAGGAAATGATTGAATTGATGCTGGATTTAGTTATAAAATAAATATTTATACAATATTTTTTTTAGAAAATGGCATTGAAACAATAACATCTACGTTCACGACCGGATTGTTTTTCTATTGGTCAGATAAAAGGTTACTATCAGGCAAGGAGTAAAAGGAGCTAAGATTTTTTTTTGCCGATTTGAGCGACTTTTGGAAATTGAACAAGATAACTTAGCCAAATTTTTCATAGCAGTTTATCGAATCTTTCATGAGTATTCCAGATTCTGATCTTTATGTAGTATCACGCGTTCGGGATCGAAATGTACCGGGTTCGATAAAGTGTTTTTACTTGCATTTGATTTTATTTTACCTTAGACCTAGGAAGATTTATACGGCTAATTGTTTCAGAAAATCGGAAGATGTATTCTTTATTCTTTCATCTTTCTTTCCTGCCTTTAATTATTCGATCGGTGCTTTATTTCTGCTTATCATTGAGTCAACAATCAAGGATCTAGAAATAAATTACTTACATTTAGTATTTCTTCATTTCTTGTCACTCCAAGAGATGTGAAACATGCTCATTTCTTGAGACCCAGAGAAATCACCCATATTCAAGTTAAAATTGCCAAAGTTATGATATTTTGCCAAATCTGGTACTAAACCCAGTGAGCAGGTGCAGGTAATAACTAACTAATAAAAGAATGCAGCCGGTCATGTACCTAAACACTCATTATGGGATCAAATATCAAATTTCTCTAGGAAGGATAGTGTGTCAACCTCTTTTGTTCTGCTGTGTGAAAAAAGTTCTTCCAGACGAGACCGGTTCAGGATGGAAAAGGGGTAGATTAGGGATGGAAAATCGGAAACGGTTAAATTGAAAACAGGTTTTCGGATCGGGTTACACCGGAAAAAATGAAATTCTGAACCAGTTAAACCATATACGATTTATTTCTAAGCACCAAACATCCCTTAAAAATGGTTGTGCTGCTAAATCTCTACCCTTTTTAAGGGATGTTTTATTTTGAAAAAAAGGTGATGGCAAAGGGAATTTATAGCAACTGCGATTGCTAGCGTCCTCTGACGGGTGTATGGAATTGCGGAACCCGGTTTTCCTGGGCTTGCAACATGTCTTGAAACGGGAAACGGATTTTATTCTGATTGAGATTTTATTATGTTTTAGTTTGTGTTGTGTGGCAATGTTTCTTTGTTTAGTTTGAGCGTGTTGTAAAGATTTTTTTTTGTTTTAGAAAATTGCAACAGCCAAATTTTAATTACGCGCTTTTGTTTTACATATTTTCAATTTTGAAACTTGTGTTGATGGTTCCTTTCTAAAGAAGAAGTGTTTTATAATCATTACTCGGCTTTAAAGTCTTATTATGTCAAGAGATATGGGTATGGAACTTTGTTGTGTATTATGCACTTTTATTCTTGTTTTTAAACGTAATTTAACGAATAAATATATTTTTTACAGCTCTTTTATTCATTAAAGTTTTGACAAATTAACAAATTTAGTTTTAGCTAAGCAGCATACTTACGATAAGTAAAGCTTCCATGGCGGTAGAGGACTGTTCTGAACAATTCTAGCTTTTTAAACTTGAAAAGTCAGAAAGTTAGTGCCCACAGAAATAATTAATATTTATCGCCAAATGGGAACGATATTCACATATGGCAACTATAGTGTTGCAGAAGATATTACACAAGGAGAAGACCAATTGGCTTCAGCCTAAATACTACAATATGTTAAAATGTAGGTGGGGAACAACTATGATTATAATGACTGGTTGGTTAAAGTAAGTATGCATCAGCGCCCAGGTTGGTGACTAGTCAAAAATTGTCGCCAAGTCAAAATGACAACACACTTGGCGTCAGCCAATTCTCTTGTCATCTTGTGTACTTGCCAAATAGATTGCTGAGACCGAAAATGTCCGCCAAAAAGACCAGAGAAAAATGAAAAATGGCATTAACGATAGAAGCGATCTTTAACAAAAATAATCGGAATTTTAAATTTTTTTTTAGATCAACAATGTAAAAAATTAAGAATCATAACACGTTCTAAAACATTGTATGATTACTATTTTAAATATTTTCAATATGATTTAAGTAAGAATTAAATACGTAAAACATGTGCCAGTTTATAATTAACTGATCATCTAGTAGGAAAAGATTTTCTGTAGCTAAAAAGATTTTTCAAACAGTATTAAAAAAAGTAGTAAAAAAAGGCATTAAAAAATGATTCTTTTTAAAAATTAAACATTTGATAAACATTTATTACATACCGGGAAAAATAAGCAAATCCTACCACGATAATGTAATAAAAAAACGTGGATCATAATATTTCAAGTGCCGAAAAAAACAACAACTAAGATTTAAATAGATTAAAAAAATAAAGATTTAGATTCACGTGCACCGTTTCGCAGTCACGAGTCGGAGTCTAGAAAAAAAATAAAACAACATACAAGTTTGCTAAAATTGGCGAATTTCGCAATTTTGCAGCGTCGAGTGAACTAGCAGCAAGTGAGCAACCATGTCTAGTGCAGGTTGGTAGGAAATCTGTTAGAGTGGGTGATGACTTATATGCTACAATATGTTATAATATAGATGGCTGTTAGTCGAACACAATAGTACATCAGTGCCTTCTAGTGGCGGATCCCTATAGCAACCTTTGCTAACCGTATCCTGTGTTTACTTTAATCAGTTATTTTTCACAATAAAAGTAAACTTAGAAAACTAATGCACCAAACATTGTATACTAGAGCTGTTTCAATGCCAGGGATCAAAATTGTCCTATGTGATGGCCAGGGATCGGAAAGTTACTTTTAAAAAGTATTTTTTTACTTTTAGGTACTTAATATGAAAAGTACATAATTACTGTTATTTTAAGAATTTTCAATTCATAAAAAATATTGCAATTTATCTATCTTTTTCAAGGGAACCAAGATTAAAGAAACATAAGCACAAACAAAACACTGCAATTAGTATTAATTCAATTTTTTAAAACTAATTTTAAAGAGTTGCATCTCAAAATAGGCATCGGACAGCCGATGAGCTCTGTTAAGCTGTGTGTGAAATACAAATAGCGAAAAATTAAAGAAAAGTTTTATTCATTATCGCTAAAAGTAGCTAAGTTACAGTTTCTGAAAAATCTAACAGTGTTACTCAGCATTACCTAAAAAAGTAACTGTTACTACTAGTAACAGCATTACAAGTCACGCATTACTCCGATCCCTGGTGATGGCTCTACTTACTTTTTCAGATACATCCCAATTGAAAATTGCTCTATTTGATGACAGTAATTACTTTTTTTCAGATACATCCCAATTGAAAATTGCTCTATTTGATGACAGTAATTACTTTTTTTCAGACACATCCCAGTGGATTGCCTTCTTCCGTAAGGCAGGTTTGCCGCCAAATGTGGCGGCCAACTACGCAATAATTTTTTTCGACAACCGAATTCAAGTCGACATGTTGCTTGATCTGTCAAAAGAGTACCTCTATGACATGGGCATTAAAGTGATGGGGGATGTTATTGCTATTCTCAAGTATGCAAAGGAGTTTAACAACCAGGTAACTTGATTTACTTGTTTAAGTCCTTTACTTGTTTACCTGATTAGTTGACAAGCAGTTAAAAAACAGTTGTAAGGATACGAAATGTCCCTACCATAGAGTTATAATAAGTAAACTAGAGTGCGAAAAAGAACGAGCCTACACGTCATATTGAAGTCGCGTAATCGTCGTTGGATTCCAAAGAGAAAAACAAAAGTTTCTTTCTATAGCCCACAGCGGGAAAAATTTGTCTGCTCACGCGGAATGTACTCAAAATGGTACCTATCACTGAGCATATGGATGTAGGAAAAATTGACAAAGGGATGACCTTTTACGTATCATTGATTTTTATAAACTTTCCTTATTGAAATTCATATAACTTAATAAATAAAATAAAAAAGTATATTGCTAATCATGGTTTTTAAAATAATATTCGATATATATTCTGTGTTATAATACGATTTATTCTTATCAATGGCATGTGAAATGAAAATGCATGTTTTGTTTAATAATCGACATCAATGGAAAGTGTTTTAACCCTTTCAGTCCCAAGAGCAATTTGGCATGATTATTTTAGAAATTTTTTTTCTGATTGTCTAAGCCATTTATGATATCAAAAAGCGCATCATTCGATTCTTCAAACTTTTTTTCTATTAGAAAATATTTTGTATTAATCCCAATAGATGTCAGCCCTATTATTTTTTAAAACTTTGATCAGAAAAGTGATGCTGCCAAATGGCATCACTGGGACTGAAAGCTAACTTTGAACTGACTAAACATTGTATTTTGTGCTTTTACATGACTTTTATTGTTTCCGAAATCGCCTGGCGGTCTGGCGCCATTGGGGTTATTTTGAAATCGAAACTTAGAATAAGTAGATCTTGGAAATAAGTGTGTGTTGCATATAAAATAAATATTTGTAATAAGTTTACTCAGTTTAAATTGCAGTTTTTACGTTTCCCTATATTTCTTGCATTTTTTTTGTGAAATTAAATTTTTGAAATTTGAATAAGTGATTAATTATATATCTTAATTTATTTTTTGTTTATTTGGTAGTTTCGATTTACAAAATCTGTATTTAAATGCTATTTTTGGAATTTAAAAGTTATTTAAGCAAAACAATATTTTTTCATTTATTTTACTTTATTTTCAACTTTAAAAAAAGTCTCTTTAAAAATATAATGATTATATAAAACATCTATTTTTCATTTCAATATTACAGGTATACTTTCCTGATTTTTATGTAATTTTTTACTTTTGAATTTCGAGATTTATGATATAAAAATTTTGGTTTTTAATTCAGTAGTCTCGATTTCCGACATCAGTGTTTAACGTTAAATTAAAAGATATCTAAAAGAACAACAGTTATTTTAATAAATTCTACCTTTATTTTTGCTTAAAGTTTTTTTTAAACTTATAATAAAGATTTCCTACATGAATTATAAACCTAAAATTCCTTAAAATAATCAGCCTTATTGTTTCAAAACAGTGCGTGTTAATTACTTTTTAATAATATGAACTGACAAGGTTAATTTATTTGAATAAAAAATCTTGTATCATTCCAATGCTCTTATTAAGCTTGTTATTTAATATTTATTTTTTATTACCAATGCAAAAGCTATTTATATTTGTAAAACTAAAGAATTTGTATTACTAACTAAACTAAAACTACTGGGAACTCGTTTTGTCATTTAAATGGAATATTTTGCTTTGGATCAATTATTTTTTATTCCTTTTGTTTTTAATAAAAAATATAAAAGCTAGGTATCTCATGTCATACTGATTAAACAAAAAATTTAAAAATGGAATGGCTAGAACCAAATATGAACGGACAGACGCACGAAAATCTTCACCAACTTTTCAGTTTTGTTATTCTTTTCAAATAAAAAAAGATATATAGTTAAATTTAAAGCATAAAACACTGTAAATTTAAATTTGTTTTAAACTAAAGTACTAATATTGTTTTTCACTTGCACGAGCCAAACCCATTTAAAATAATCACAGTTCCCTCGATTCTTTTTTTAAGTTTTCTTAAATCACATGTTTCATAAGTACCTATTTTAAGGTATCTCCCTACCTTGAAAACAGCAAATTTTAAATTTTTGTTAAAAATTTTGTTTAATGTTTTAAAAAGAAGCCATATTATTTACGTTTAAAATACTGTATAGATTTTTATTCTACGATAGTTTAATCAAAAGTTATAGCTGTTTCAGTGAAGCATAGTGTGTCAAATTTTGCCCTAACCAAACCGGAAGTGGAAGATAGAACTTTATACTTTAAACGTGTTTTCTGAAGAACGGTATTTTTCAACAACAATGTTTTTTTAAAACCTGATATCTCAAAATCTACTTGATATAATGTAATAAAATTTTCATAGCACGTTTATTATAAGTTCATGTGTGTTTTGAAATGAGATCTAAGTAAAATAACTAATAGAATTTATTTTATGGACTTTTTAATATTAAAATTTCCTTGATTTTTGAAAAATTTCTATGAACATGGCTTTAATACTATGTAATTCCTAAAATATTAAGAGTTTTGCTTAAATCTAATTTCAAAACATGTAATAAGGTCGAATGAATGACTCTGCCTAATATTTAAGGAACAAATGAATTATATTTTGACTTATGATGTTTTGCGTAAGGCTTATATTTAAGGCATATTTCTTCAAAATTTCCATTTATTAAAAAAAAATTAAGTTTAATTTTTTTGGTCAAATATTCCATTTAACATTATTATTCATCATTACCACTAAAAAAATTAGTTAATTTTAAAGTATTAAAAAATTAGACCCCTCAAGGTAGGGAGCTACCTTAATATAAATGTAGAAGAAAAAAGAAAAACAACTGTAACAAACAAGTGGATTGCAATTATAAAAAAACGTCACAGACCGCGTAAAAGAACTAGGATTTTTACCAGGAGCGCCAAAAAGGGAGAATCCCATCTTGTGGTTGACCTTGGGGATCAACGCCAAATATCACAGCCCTAAAGCACGAGACTGTAGGAGAACGGCTTCAATTTGGGTATCAGGTAGTGAATGGGAGATTTGCATTATCGCTCTCTCTATTCTTATTATAACTCTATGGTCCCTACAATGTTAAATGTTGTCTAGAACGGAAGTAGAGTGTTTTGGGTATAACTTGGAATAAAATCGCGTAAAAAAATTTTGTAAAATAAAATTTTAATAAAGTTACTATAATTTTGCTCCCATAGAATTATATTACGAATTTCTGAATTTCCAAAAATATTTAATGTAGAGTTGAAGCATATTTTAGCAAAACAAATCTCATGTGGTATCTTTTTTTTTTTCAGTTGGCAAAAGAAAGAATAATTGGAGTCCAACCTGTGCCTACTACAAAAGCAGGTCAGAATTTTTTCAAAATCTCAAATCTTTTAGCAATCTTGTGTACTTTTACAATTAAGCACATTTGAGTAATGATTTTAAAATTTAAACATCTTGAAAATAAGTATTGTAATCAAGTTTTTTTTCTGACTTTCAGTTGCTGAAAGATTTGTTGGTCATTATACAAGGTCCTCTCCATTGAGGACTCAAGGCCCTATAGAAAGAGGTAAGGTTTTACTTAAGATTTTGGAAGACATCAAAATAGTACAGCCACACACCTCTTAAAATGTTTGTTTTTTCCCATTCTTGTGAGATCTCATGACGAACTTAAACACCTTTAGCCCCTTAGAAAACAAATTAAAAGCTTAGTGGAAGCTGGAAGAACGTGCTAAAAAGAACATGCTTTTTTGAAAAAATGATATTTTTGTGTCAATGAACATAATATTCCCTTCTTAAATGATAACAAGTTCCCCTTTTTCATAAGGGTATTCATTTCATAATGGTTATCATTTAAGTATATTTTTTATCGTTTGCAAGTACCGTTTTTAACATATCTAGTGTGCAAACAAAAAACTTTAAAGCTCATTTTTCTCGTTATCACCTTTTTGTCACTTAGCATGTTCTTACACTAAGCTCCTCAACTCACAAAATCTATTTCACGATCCTCAGATGTTCATTACGGTCTTAATTTAAAACTAAAGTGCAAAACGACCTTAAACACAATAAACTTTTCCCATTTAAATGCTTTGTTTCTTATTTGGATACTAACTAAAGAATACTCTGTACATTGAATATATATATCAAAAGTCAACATACCTTGCAGTGGAATGAGCACTCAGCATCTATAATGGGACACACAAATAAAAGACACCAACATGGTTTTAGAAGAGGAGTAAAAGCTTAGGTTATTAGTGGGTAACTCATATATATAGAATACTGATTTACAGGTAGCGCTATCTATGAGCATCAATTATACTAAATATTTTAACATTTCTATATCATTCAATTGCAGCATCTCTCAAGCGAAAGTCGAATATTATCAGCCTCAAGCCCTGTACTCCCCCCCTCCCCTCCCCCTTCAGCAAACCGCGTCGAGTTCCCCCAGAAGAAGAAGGCGCCTACAAGATCAAAATGCCTCAGGGCACCACAGAGCGAACTAGAAAGATACTCAGATTGCAGAAGATGCAACAGATACCACAGGCTCAAGCAGGTATTGGTCGAGTTCTATCATAGAGATCATAGTAAAAGTATTAGAGTGGCAGATCCCCTGACCACCAATTGCGGCGACGGGACACGCATGCAGCCAAGATTACCATGGCAAATTTGCCAGTGTTGCCATTTCTTTAATGTGAAAAATACCATGGCATCATCGAAAAATACCATTTAATACTAAAATTACAACAAAACTACTAGAGAAGTGTTTCACATATTTTTTTATATGAAGTTACTAAAAAGAGTCCATAATGCAGCTAGTATTTTTTTTGTAATTTTAGTATTAAATAGTATTTTTTCGAAGACGCCGTAGTATTTTTCTCACTAAAGAGATGGCAACACTGGCAAATTTGCCATGGTAACCATGGCTCCATGCGTGTCCTGCTTCTGCAATTGGAGGTCACGAGATCTGCCACTCTAATACTTTTACTATAATCTCCGAGTTCTATATTGTTAAGACAAATGGGTGCGAGTTTTGTTGCTTATTCTCTTTAACCCTTTATCTACTGACAGTACTTATAGGTACGACTTCAAAAGCCACTGTTTAACTTTTCATTGTTCAATTTGGAGAAAACTGGGAAAGATGGAACTTTTTTATTGACTTGTTTGGTTGTAGCACATTAAGTCTGTAAAGTTTATGAAAATACTTCCTTATCGTAACATTAAAATATTGAAAGACAAATAATTAAAATGAAAACTTAAGGGGGAATGGGCGCGCTGGACCGCGGGTCCCCAAAGCAAAGGGCATCAGTGTTAATCCAATCGAGAAAAAAATATTTTCTCTGGCACATTTCTCCGGTTGTATTGAATACTTTTATAAACGAATTGTTTTATGTGATAAATGTAGCTAAATTACAGGTCCCAACAATCTCACTTTTTGAAATTGGTTCAAATATTTAAAAAAAATTTCAGTTAATAATTTTACAAAAAGTATTCGAAGCAATTTTAAAAAGTGGGATTATAGAGACCTGTAAGTTATCTACATTTATTATTAAAAAAACCCGTTTGTAAAAATATTTAATGCAGCCAGAGAAATGTGGCAGAGAAAATAGTTTTTTTCCTATTGGATTAAACACTGAGGCACTTGAGTTTAGAGACCCGCGGTCCAGTGCACCCATTCCCCCTTAATTCTGTGCATAAAGGGGAGATCTGACAAAAGTTGGATCAACTCCAGTAGGTTGGTTCAGTATGTGTGATAGTCTCCTTGGAAAGTCCTACGCAACTCAATATGTGCTCCAGAGACGCTGGATGGTTACATCATTTTTTGGAAGTGGGATAGAATTTTATGCCATGTTCAAAGGAAAGACACTTAAGACGTGCACAAGTCTAGCTAGTGCAGTCTGAGAGAAATGATTGCATTTAATTTCCAGAAGAGTGTCATGAAAAGAGATCTCCAGTGTACCATTGGTATGGAAGTAGAATATGCCAAATTTATTTTAGATCTTTCATGCGAGTACAGTGAGTAAGCGAAGAGCTAGTGACCATTTCTCCTTTACTGCCCTCTTTGCTCAATCTATCCCCAACCCTTTTTTAATGATATGCTTAGCTTAGAAAAGTTAGAAGGAGGGGGGGCGTCGCTTTAGTTTTGGCTGCACCAAGATTTTTGACCACGGGCCGCCACTGGGATATAGGTGTCATGGATTTGAGAGAAATGTCTTAGTTTGACCAGAATATAGATACTTTTTTCATCCTTTGACACTACAAATGTTAAAGTGCACTTGTGGCTGTCTGATTAAATCAAAACTTCCTTAAATTACGAGAATGTCTCCAAAAACTGATAGTTTTAGGTTTAGGCTAATTTCACACAAGGGTTCAGATAATGTTCCCCTATTTATGGTGTTGGAATTTTAACGTTCATAAAAATATACTTTATAGATAGACAGTGTTTTTTTTCTTTTTGTGACAGATTTAAATTAAATTATTTTAACTTTATTACAGCTTCGAAACGATCAGTGTTTTCTCGTCTTGGTGAGAGTGCAGTTAGTAGTTCCACAGACTTGGACAAAGTAAGTTTTTTTTTAAAAAAAAAAAAATTATAAAAGAGCGGCAGTAATTAAAAACTGCAAGAAAATTAAATCGGTTAACCAATTTTATTTTTGTATTAATGATATGACTATAAAATAAACATTTTTAGGAAAATATTGCAATTTTTTTACATCTATTATTAGTATAAACATGGGCTAAAACCCACTTAAGAGATCATAATTTGTTGAATACTTATAATAAAAGCTATGGCAAGTAATACACGCCTGAAATAACTAAAATTATTTCATGTGTGCCCTATTTTATGAATTGTATAAACTCATTTAGGCATCAGCATTAAAATTACCTAAAGAATCCCTCTAATTTGCCATAATAAATAATTAATCTATGTTAATATAAATAATTCTAATATATCAATTATTTTAGCCATCATCATCCACTGTTTTTGAACGTCTGGGGCCTGCAGGAAGGAGCGATGAAACCCCCTCCTCAACTGTTATGAATGAAATAACAATGAAACCAAAGGGGAAGCCTTTGCCTTACAGGGGAGTTTTGAAAATGACAGTGGGCAAGAACAGAGTTGTGACTACAACCGTGCCTAAAAACGGTATGTATTTTAGCCTTCGAGTAGGGATGGCTGCTTATTTTTCCCATCCGGTCCAGTGTTAGAAATTGAGATTAAAAAAAATGGGAGCGATCCGTGCTACCCACTTAAAATTTAGGAGTAAATGGTTGATTCGCACTAAATATAAACAGCTGATAATCCGCAAAAAACTTTTAATCCTCCGAGATGAAAAATTTTCAATTCCCGAAAAATAAATTGCCTATCTTCAGAAAGGAAGAAGCCACATAGGTAATATCCATGAAAAAAATAATTTTAGAAAATCGACAAATCGTGAGTCCTCCCATCCAAGTGGGGGAAAAAGCAAGTTCTCAAATATCTTAAGCACTGCACATTTTCAATCGATCACAAATATTGTCGCGTAGATAAGGGGGAAATACGTGAACACGTTGTATTAGAAGTAACGACAGCGTAGCTAGATCTCAACTCGAGACTTTAATAACACAACTGGTTGGTTACAATGCTTTATATACAGCAGTAGAACCTTCTAGTCTAGAAGGTTCTAGAAATCAAATAATTTACATAAATTAAGAAACAAGCTGTAAGTAACGAGATACAATTCAAACTAAGAAATAACGAAATTAAAAGTTAGGCTATGCCCGGGCTCGATCCCACAAACTACTGCCTGGCAGTATCGTACTTTACCCCTGGGCTACGACTTCCTAACTGTTCAATTCTTACTTTGCTACAATATTGAAACAAACTGTTAAAATCAGGAATCTATGAATATCGGTGCATGATAAAACTTATAATATATTCTAATAATATGCATCTCCGAAAATCTGCAAAAAAGAAATAAGGGAATATTTAACTATTAGTAAATTGTTTAACTTTGAAATTCGGCACCTTATGACTCCTTAAATTTCGTGGAAGGTTAGTAAATCAGAAATGCATCAAATCTAATTTAAACTTAATTTAAAAAAGCAGTCGTGATTACGACAACATTTATTTTGTTGTCCCAAAATTGAAGGATATGGTCGCATTTTACGACTCGCAATTGCTAATTTTGAACCATGTGTCTGTCCATCAATAATTTGTTAGCCAATCAGCAAGAATATAGGTAATTATACTTACAAATGCGCATGTTCATAAGTATATATGTCAAACTATTGAGCATTTATACAGACTGCTGGTGTCACCATCTCCATACGTATATTTTATTTGCATTATTTTGTAGGTGTGACTTATTAGTTGGGCTGCAGTTCATTATAACATTTTTAAAAACTAGTTGTAATTATAGTTGACGCTTTTGAAGCTTCTGTCTTTCTGTTATTTTCTTTTCTCCTTACAGCAAGCATTTTATCAAGAACAGTGATCAAACCAGCTGGGCTTGGAAACCAGAGAGTGATAAAAACAGTGCAACTCAATCGTATAAACTCAACCCTGCGCACAAACAGGTCTCCTAAGGCTGGACATGTGGTTATTAATACCAAAAAACCTGTTAAAAGTCAAAGTTTATTTGGTATGTTTTTTAATTTTATCAATTAAAAGAATTACCATTTGGAATCATCAGCATAAGATTTTTGTTCTTACTCAGTTGAGCTCGCACTTATTTATCGTTAGATGACAGAATCATGTCTTTTGAAGAATTAAATAATGTTTGTTTTAATTAAATGAAAATATGAAAAACATGGTAAAATAAAATTCACTCCCAAAAAAATTTTATGAAATATATTGATCCTAAATTCTTCACGCTTGCATTCTTAGATGTTTAAAAAATGATTATTGTTTATAATTTATTCAAAAGTTATGATACCAATTTTTTCCCCTTAAATTTTAGTTAAAAAAATTAAGATTTTGTACCATCGTTTTTTACCATTTCATTGTAGATGCATAATGCATCTATTTCAAAAAGTAAAGATTTTTAAAATAAAAAATAAAAAGTTGAAACTGAAAAGGTTAACAAAAGTACAGAAAGTGCTCTAATTGTTTTGAGCAGTGTAGTTTGAGTCTACTTTTTATGTTTTTGTCCTTCCTGTTTCAAAGTATCCCAAAAATATAAACTGTCCTGTTTTTAGGATTTGTACTACAAAATGTCATGCAATTTGCAGAATGATTAAAATTTCTCCAAAAACCATATTATGTAAGAAGTTTTCTTTGTAGGCAACTCTTAGTCTTAAGAGCCAAGCTGAATAAAACAGAACTACGATATTATGTACTTTCAATTCTTGAAACTTTGCCAGATTTATTTAAGAGTGTGCCACCAGCATAGGTTCATTTATTGAACCCTTTATGGTCCATATTTAAATGCATATATTTCCAGTTTTCGATTTTTAAAATTTGAAGTAGCGGTCTTAATGTTTATGTTTTAGTGTAGAGATTGGCACAGCAAATTAATTTTTCTTTTTGTTAATAGGAGCAGCAATTTCTCAAAGTGTTAAGAGTCGTTTGGGTGAAAAAATTGATGCTCGGAATCCGGCACGAACGAAAATACTCTTAAAGAATAGGTTACAGTTAAAGAGCCAGTCCAATGTGTTTGACAGGCTTGGGAGGTAAAATTCTTTGTTAAATTCTATTTGTTCATTAATTTTAATGCCATTGTGTAACTTTTGTAAGTTTTGTTTTAATGCAAAATTTGTTGCTTCAATGTTGTGCCTGACAGTAAATTTATTACTTAAATTATGTGATTGATGCATAAATTTCATAATGTAACAATTATGGTTGCCAAATGCATTGAATAAAAATGTAGATATAAAAATATTTTATTTTTCATATTTCGTAATTTTTCAAACCAATACAATTCAACAAATTATAAAAAAAATAAACATAATAAATAGTATAACTTTTATGAACTGAATTTAATATTTTTTTAGCAATAAAATGCTTATTGTCTTAAAACAAAGCTCAAATGAGTATAAAATTAAGTATAAAAATACATTTATTCTCTTTATAATAATTTATCAATCATAACAATATATTTTCAGTTTGCAACCACTAACAAATAGAATTAGTTAAAAAAAAATAGCTGTCTTGATCATGCTTTGAAGCGGCACATTTAGTTTGATGGAAAAGTTAAAGCCTATATTTATGATATGTATAGCGTATTAGTAGCTCTGTTGCTTCCTTAGGCATGTATTTCAGCCATTCTTTGCCACTTTGTTCTTTTTCTCCTGCTGCAGTCAGTACTTTATTTTCAAAGTAATCAGTAACGAATTTTTGTAGAATTAAGATTTTGAAGAAATAGTCATTTAGATTTATACATGAAGGATTTTGTCTTTTGAGGACAATTTTTATTTATGGAAATTAAATAATGTCCTCTTTATAATAATTTATCAAGCATTAAATATATTTTTAATTTTTGTCGCAAATTAATAAATTTAATGGATGAATTAATAGATATAATGAATTATTCAATTGAATTAAAAAGAGTTTAAAATAGCCTCTGATTCACAGTTGTGTTGAAATACATTTTGTAAAAGGCAATGTCAGACTGATTTATGTAAGTAAAACAAGGATTTTTTAAAGGACTCAAAAATTAAAATCTCATTTTTCAGGTAAAATATCATTACATTCATCATGCACTGAACCACCAACTTACAACTCCTGAGACATGAAATTCGAATCTCTGCAATTACAATACGGAAAATTACAACAAGGCTGCAACCATGGTTTCCACACGGTATTAAAAAAACTGAACTGGTCTGGTACATGGTCCACTTTTGATCGGTGATTGTCTCTAGCTCTTTCGACCCTAGAAAAAGTTTAATGCTATGTCAATAAAAAGTATATTTGGTGCATATAAGTTTTATTGGGTAAATACCAATTATTGTTTCAATATAAGTGATTGTTGAATTCGTTATTATACAATTATTTTATAGCATATATGAATACAGGCTAATGTATTTACCTATTAAATTTTATATGCCCTAAATATTTGTTCCTGCACTTTTTAGCAAGTTTCCACAGTCTATAAAAGAAATCTTTAAACCATAAATTTTTTTTAGTGGGCCTCTAAATTCCAATTTAAATCTGCTCAATACATTAATTTTTGCTCATAAGGCAAAGACAAAAATACATTATGGAGTTGTACATGGACTTGCATTCATGTTGGTTCCAATTCAATCTAAGTTATGTAAAATTATTATTAATATTAATTATAGTATTAAAAATAATTCTAGAGGGTTGTGAATATAGCTTCAATATAAAATTTGAATTAGAAAGCCCTTAAATTAATCTTGGTCTTGATAAGGAACTCATGAATTGTACCTTTTAAGAATGTCAAAGTAATCTGGATTTGATTTTTGGTCGATAACGACAGATTCTGAAGGGTCATTAGTAAGGTCGTACAAAAGTGGTGGATTGTGGTGTACAACAAAATCCCCAAAGCAGTGGCAAACGTATTCACATTGGCTGGTGCCTGGGAGGAATTTGGGGGTGGTCCAATGTATTTTCCATATTTTCTGCTCTGAAATAAAGAGATCATTTATCGAATGTAACCCATTAGATTTTCTTTTGAATAAACCCCTTTAATAAACTATTGGTGTTTATTGTTATTAATCTTATTATTCTTTTAGTCACATTTATTATTATTATTCTAGCAGGAAATTTTGTTTTGATATTTTTCATTGTTGTCCTATTTGAAGTACAAATGCCAAAGTTAAGGATTTATACAGTTTAAAAATAAACATGTTATATTACAGACCATCATATTAGAATACAGTATTCTAGTATTTAAAACTTGTAAGTTTGTGGATTTTTTCTGTAGTTTGCCAGAAAAAAAAATACTTGGGTATAAATTGTAAACAGTTGTGTTTTGTAACTTTAAAAGGAATTTTTTTAAAACCTATGGAATTACCTGTTATGTCTTTCATTGATACTGAAGATTATGACTTCATGATACTAATTGAGCTTTCTGAATTTTATGTCTGTAAAGAATTAACTTAAGCCCCTATAATATTAAAATATGCAAAATAGAGGTAAATGCTTACTATCATGCTGAATATAAGTGGCTGCATGAATAAGCTTTCCACAATAATGGAAAAGAAACTGGTGTTGGGCCTTTGATTCACCTTTCAGTAGAGGAACAAGCGACTTGCCATCAATGATACGATCCTTAGGCAAAGGTACTTGCGCCAGTTCCAGAACTGTTGGAAAGAGGTCCATTTGGGAGGTGGGTTGTTTTATTTCTCCACTGACAGAAGCTCCCGCCCAGGAAATAATTGATGGAACTCTTATTCCACCTTCCATGCCGCCCATCGTTTTGCCCCCTGTAGGAAAATTTATTTTTGTTTCATGATTTCTCTTTAGGAGAAGTAGAACATTTAAAATTGGAAGTAAGTTTCACATTTCTTTTTTTATTATTTCATATTTAAATGGTGAAATTTTAAATTATGTGTAGGCTTATGTATGATGCCTGTCTCGGCCTTGGGCGTAACTAGCTAGTTTAATCTATGCTGAGTAGCTAGTAATGATTCCCATTGAACTACCAAGCAATCTTGGTGCTTATTTATCGATCTGTGAGGTATGAAGAACCAAGTGAACCACGACCACCCATCTCGGCATTTCAGTGGTCAAGCATAGCAAGCCAATCACTGTTTCGATTTTCGTTAGTACATAGAAGCATGCAAAGAGGGTAAAATGAAAAAAATTAATAGCTCTTAATATCTAGAAAGAAGTTCACATCAAGAAAACGAAACAACTGGAAATTAATATAAACAGTAGTTGGAAACCAGTTGCATGTTCATTGGGGCTCTAGGGAGAGGGGACTATGGGGGAATGGACCCTCTCTATGATTTGATTTTTTAAAAAC
The DNA here is from genome assembly GCA_019343175.1 of Oedothorax gibbosus. Classification (NCBI taxonomy): domain Eukaryota; kingdom Metazoa; phylum Arthropoda; class Arachnida; order Araneae; family Linyphiidae; genus Oedothorax; species Oedothorax gibbosus. The sequence goes on along the minus strand of CM033274.1, from coordinate 14,043,123 downwards.
ATTTTTTACAGAAAAGACGAACTTTGTATTAACTCGTTAACATTTTTGTGGAACACTTTCAGGTCATCAGAATCAGTTGCACAATCGTGAGATTTTAGTGCCATACCTTCATCGCAGATATTCTTTACTATTACAAAAGAAAAAAAATTAAATTAAAAATATTGATTTAGTGCAGGGGTTCCCAACCAGTGGTATGTGGGAAAATTTCAGATGGTATGTGTGAGTGATGTGAGCAACATGATGCTATTAATCAAAGTCAAGTGGTACGCAGGTACAAAAACGTTGGGAACCCCTTATTTAATGTTTAGAAGTTTCAAAAAGAAATAATATTTAAGCTTTACTTAAAAATTCTAATATGCTATCTGATGGAGAAAAAAAAGATCCTAATGGCAGTATTTTCCCATTTGAGGAGACACAACTACATTTTTTAAAAGTTTAAAAGCAGTGGGAAAATAATGGCAGATTTATTTTTTGTAATGAGAACACACTGAGAATGCTGGATCGTTTTGTAACTAAAAAAATGTTTTGCATTGTTACTTGTGATATTTATAGTCACAAGTAAAATCAACTAAGTTACAAGTAAGTTTACTAAAATGGGTTGATTTTATTGTAGGAGTCCCCCCAATTAAAATATGATTATTATTGTGTTTAATTATGGTTTTCCTAATAATTAATAATATGCTCTTATTTTATGAAATATACTTATACATGTCAACAGCAGCAGAACAAAATTTGAGTAAATAATACATACCTCTTAAATTTCCATTGTATCCACCTTCCCTTTGGCCCTTAATACCAACTTCTTCAATATGGGCTCCATTATCAGAAGAAAAATAAACAAAGGTGTTGTTCCTCAGGCCCAAAGCTTCCAACTTTTCCATTATCTTCCCAATCGCCCAGTCCATTTCTTGAACATTATCCCCATAACTACCATGGGCACTCTTACCCTTAAAGTCCTTCGAACAGAATAGCGCTGTGTGAACATGCATGAACGACATATACAGAAGAAATGGGCCCTGCTGTTTATCCAGAAACTCATTGGCCTTCGACACAAACCGCTGAGTCATGCCTTGCAACCGGAGGGGCTGTTCTACAACTTCCATGTTCTCCATCACGACTCCGTTGATCACATTAAGATTCCGCAAGAATAAATTGACACCAATAGGGATTATCACTGCAAACAAAATGAAAATAAGGTTCCAGTATCTCTTTCCAATGAAAAAGGCAAGAGTCAGGCCGATAACCGGAACAGCGTTCATGTACAAGAAGAAGTTTGGAATGTAGGTTGTGATGACACTGTCTCCGTCGCTTCCAAAGTCTTTTAGGTTGGTTAGAGGTGTGCCGTAGAAATAATCGAATCCATGCTTTAGTGGATGGTGCAAACCATCTCCTTTGGTGTTCTGGTCATTGCCCAAGTGCCATTTTCCTAAATGGAGTATTTAAAATAAATTATAAACTTTTACATAACCCTCTGAGGGATACACAAATTGGCTAAGGGGAAACTTGTTTTCACCATATAAGATTAATATTTAAATTTTTTACTAAAAATTTAATTTCTATAAAATTGTATTCATGTAGCAGATGTTTATTAATGACTACCCCATACTTTAAATTTTATAATACAGTAAAATTTATTTATAAATTTTTAAAAATTTTGTGTTTTGCTGGAAAACTTGACAGTCAGGTGACAGGTTTGTACATCTACCCTTCAGAGGGTTAATGTGTAAAATCAAAAGAATACAGTAAAGATTGGGAATGTCTATATTGTACCAACAATGTACAAAAACCAATCCAATTTAAATTGTGCTATTATTTAATCAAATCTTACAAAATTTTTGATTTATTCTTAATTAAACCTTACAATTTTTTTATCCAGTTTTACTTATGAAGTTGTTTAGACAAAGCAACAAAATGTAAAATATTGACAATTCCTTTAAATCTAAACATTTATACTAAATGGTGGATATTGTAATTAACAAGTTCTAAAAGAACTAAATTAGCCTTTCTTGTTACTTTAATACTCAAGTTCTTATTGAAAACAAGGTTAAGGTTTAACAAGTATTTTGTAACAGTAATTATCACGTAGAACCTCTTCCATGCAACATTTATTTATCTTACAAAAATTTGTAAAAACAGTATTCAATTGTAATTTTAACGTTTAAGAGCGAAAATTGGCTATATTTTTCATTAATTTTCTTTCTTCTTAATTTCTATTCTTCTTTATCATTTGCTAAATTTATTTTTAATTGTCCGAAGAATCATTATTTGGTAAAACTGCTTGCTTTTAAAATGGAAGCAAAACTAACATCATTTAAATTTTCGAATAATGATTTATAATTTTCGAAAAACAATACAACGTGAAAACAATGTCTTCAAATGATCTCTTAATAGTGTGATTTTAAAATACTTTGTGAAAAACAAAAACTGTAAAAAGTATTACAGTGAATAATTTGTATTTCGACAGCCTTATACAATTATACATTATTATTACTCTGAAATTTAAATTAAAACTAACAAGCTTTTAATGAAAAAAATTGAACCCAATAAAATGAGAATTTTTTAAAGAGAAACGTGGATAAAAATAGTTGGACATAAAGGACATCCGAACATAATGCAGCTGTACAAAACTGTTTCTCTACTTTAACTTCAATGAGTCAAATTTAAGTTACTGTATCATCTTAAAATCATTTTGATATCTATTTTCAAGTTATATACTTGATCAATAAAAGATTACAGTATTAAAAAATATAATTAATAAAGCTAAAAATTGAATACTCATCTGATTAAAAAAAATGAAGTATATTCTCACCAATTAATGCAGTAGAATAGTCTCTCTTTTTTAAAGCTTTAGCGACAGTTGTTTCATTTTCAGGCAATCCTCCACTTGCAGCCACAAAGAAGAAAACTTTGTTACGATTAGAACTTTCCATGCCTGTATTTTAAAAAAAAATATTAATCAAACATATATAAAAGCATTATGATAAAACAAAATATTATTTTTCTGTTATACAGTAGTCCCTGTTTAATTTAGTGCATAAGGGGTTAATTTAGGGCATTTATTTTTGCCAGCACATAATTGTTTTAGTATGCCATGTTTTTCATAACACTTAAATGCTTATTAATTAAAGACTCCCTTACCCAAATGAATAAAAAAGAGAAAATGGAGAAAAGTTTTATTCAAAGGAAAGTGAGGGAAAGGAAGACTCTGCTTTTTATTTAAAATAAAGACAATTTTATATTCGTTTTGAGTCAGAACTAATGTTCTATCGGGATACAGGATTTTTTAAAAAATAAAATGGACATCTACTGATTCTTTTTTTCATTAGACTCTGTGAATTAACAACAAGCAGATTAACTTGCTAAAATTCTAATAAAAATGAGAACTGGACACCTTAGGAAAATGACAATTCAGCCGGATGAAACTAGAATATCTTTGCAAGCATATTGCAACAACACAGCTTTAGGTTTTGGACACATCCTCTCTTGCCCGGCCATCTTGGCAAGTGTTCAAGAGATTAGTGACTCTCCTTTTGAGGATCTTTTTTTTCCAACAGAGCCGCTTTATTGGCGGCTAAGCCTTTGCAGACTCTGCATGTTCCCCAGAACTGAGAGCCAGTTTTTTTAGCACCATCTAGGCGACTCTCTCCACCAATTTTAAAGATTACAATGAATTTGAGCTCTCTATGGATGTTGAAGAATGCCGAGATAACCCAAGCCAAATGGGTTTGCAATAGATCTTTTACTTGCCACATAATCATATGACATGCATGCTGATGATTTTTCCATCCAGAAAATCTGACGACTCAGCCAAGGACTCAAACCCGTAAACTTGGGCTTATGAGGCAGACACGTAATACCTCTTGGAGATCATGCTACAGACAACCGTCTTCAGATTGCTTAGGCTGTGTGAACCATGTATGGCATTATTTGACCCTCAGCATTTCTATTCATAGACAAGACATCAACATCTAATGATTATTTAATGCGTCATATTTAAATATTATCTTCTGCTAACCAGTAACGGATAGTAGTATCCAGGAAAGGAATTTGGCTAAGAGGTTTCAGCGTCCTCTAAAATAATCATATTGCAGTAGATTTAAGAACCATTCCAATAGATGTATGGATAAGAAAAAAAAATATTATGTAGGTATTATAATGGATTACAAATAGATCATAGACCCCTCCAAAAATCAATTGGATATGTCATCTTTGACTACCGTAATTTGGGTACAGCTAGAATATAATGGCCGATCTGTTCGAAAGCTTGAATGTTGATGAGCTTGAAAATGTAACGCCTGGTTGCAAAACCTAACGAGTTGTAGGAAATATGAAGTGCAATGTTTACCACATTCGGGCATTTCTGTTGCTTGGAAACGTAACGCAAATCTCCAAATAGAGACCGGCAATTATATCCTAACTGTAACCTAATTTGTATTTATTAGACAAGCTCTGAAAGTTTTACTCAACCTAACTACACCATATAGAATTTTGTCAGTTACGTCACGTGTAATTAATGCACAAAAGGACCACCAATTAGGAATTTACTAAGGGTGTTTCTCACCTGATCTAATTGGATATCTGCCAGTCATAATGGCAGCCCTGCTGGGTGTGCAAACAGCAGCTGCTGTTAAATGATGGCTGAGTTTCACTCCATTGCTACAAAGACGATCAATGTTTGGAGTTTTTATAGAGTGGTTCCCGAAGCATCCGATATCACCATATCCCAAATCATCAGCCAAAAATATTAAGAAATTTGGCGAAGAACAGATTAAGGAGGTTTTGCATAGGACTAACATAAAAATGAATAATCGATCCATTATAAAATTAAAACTATACATTCATGTGAAAGGCGTTTCGAAAAACAGTTTCAGATTCTTATCTGTAAACAGCCGAGACTAGCCAATTCTCCTTGATATTGTGAAATCAATCAGTTGTGATTTTAATAATTTTTACTAAAAGGTTCCCTTTATGTAAAACGTTAAAATCATTTTTATTTTCTCGGACAATGGTAAGATTTCAAAATGCTACAATGTTAAAGTTTTTGAAGGTTTGTTTTTGATCTTGACTCTCATAGTTTCATTTTCAAGTTTCAATAGGTGCAGGTTTAACGCTTCCCGATGTCTATTTTTAGCCTCCGAGATGCTTTAACACAGCTAAAATAAAAACCGTAGTTAAGTGACGAGGGTTCTGTTACGTTTAAAAATTCTTTTTAAGCTATATTTCTAAAACATATTAAAAAAATTGTGTCCATTTGACTAACTTACAATTTTTTTTTTACTAAATTAGTTTTTTTAAGTTTATAAGATATCTTTGAATAAGAGTGAAAAGAAGTGAAATTCAGTTTCCGGTTCCCGGCTAAAACAATAACAAAGGAACTAGCAAAAATCGCCGCATGTGTACTGCACATTCTTATTTCCATATATTAAATTAAGTATTAAAAACTTTAAATAATTTCCGTCGCAGAAGTTTATTTTCGGTTGACATGGCATCTACGTCAGGCAGAAAGTCCGCATTTTCCATTTACGCTCTTAACGTATGTAATTAATTTCTTTAAAATATTTCGGATTTGTTTTCTCGTCAGTGGTTTTCTCATGATTTTAAATTTAATTTAACCATTTTTTTTCCAGCCTCCCACCATTACTGAGGCTGAAACAACCACGCCTGAAAAAGATAAACCAACACCAAAGGTATACACAATGACATTTATCCTTAAAAAATAGTTTATTTATTTAAAACCTTCGTTCCTTCAACAAAAAACATTGTCGTAACTCATTATAAAGCCACATGGCCGACGCGGTTAGGGCGCTAGCCTTTGGAGCCTCTGGGTTCGGGTTCGAATCCCGGTAAGGCATGGATGTTTGTGTTTGTCGAGTATATGCGGAGTATGTGCTCGTTAAATCTGTTGGGTCCGAAAGTCCTCCAAGTTCCCATACCAAATCAATACCTCTGGGGGTGACAAGCCAATTCTGGGGATCCTCTAGTTGGCCTCTGTCTTTAAGAATTAGATGGATCCACTTATGTGTGTGTGTTGTCTGTTGTGTCTGTCTTACTTGAAGAAGGTTTATAAGCGGGTCTCTGGCCAAGCACACAAACCTGAATATATATGTCTACCAACCAACCAACCTAAAGCCACATGTAACTGGGTTGTAAAACAAAACTAGTAAACCAATCGCAAAATCAAAACATAGTTGATAGTTGGGTAAATTGTTTTAGAGAAAAGATATTATTTAAAAAAAATGGTACAGATAAAATAACTCATAATAATATTTTAAAAATACATAATTTGCTACATTCACATTTTATTTTGATTGTTAATTTAATAATAATAACAATTGCATTTATCGATTAACTTATAAAACTAGGAGCAAATGTACATGATCTAGGAGCATTTTCAAAAAATATTTATTGATAAAATGCTATTTTTATATAAATTATCCACAAACTGGATATCTGCACTGACTGTGATTTTAAGATTAGTTTTTTTTTTAATATTAGTTCTGAGATTTAACAATACTCAAACTTAGATGTTTTTTAATGTAAATCCTAGTCCAAAAGAGTCTCTAGGAGGATTTTAAACCAAACCAATCAGGGAAATTCCATGCAAAATTATCATGTCTGTAGTGTAAGTCACGTTTGTAAAACGTGATTATCACTACAACTTTTAACATTAAGTGAAAAAAACATTGTGGAATAGTTGATCTACACATATTATAACTAAATAATGTAATGTACTTTATTTAATTTGATTTATTTTTAAAATTTAAAGAGTTTTTAATGTCTTAAATCGTGACTTACACTACAGTTACATGGAATTAGCCATCAACAGAAACAGTGATAAAGAGCATTAAATGAACATTCTCTGCATTGTTTTAAAGAATGGAACTAAACCTTTATTTCCTTTTCTATGTACTGTATTTTTAAAATTATTTAGAAAGCACAGACAGTGGTCGCAAGAAGGTCTTTTCAAAACCAGCCGTCAAAAAGAAAATCTAACCAGTTTCAACAGAAGAAAAATAAAAGACCCAACATTGGCAAGGGAAAATCAGGACTGTTGAATGCTACTAAACATGACACTGCTGATGTAGACCAGCATGTGCCAGAGATGATAGTGGGAGATAGAGTGAAAAGAATTACCATTCAGAATACAGCTAATGGAAGCATTATGATTCATGATCTTGACGCTGACGACTCCTTGGATGAAGAATTTCGCAACAATACTTTAGAGAAGGCAAGAGAATCTAAAAAGAAACTTCAGCTTGGGAGAAGTAAGTATGGAGATTTGCCATGTCACTCAGGGTTGGATTTTTTCCGTCCAAAACAAATATTTTCCATCCCATCGGGAAAAACTGGTAAATACCAGGCAAAATTGGTAAATACCGAGAAAAACTGGGAAATACCTTACTTTCTAGTATATATCTTACCTATGAAATTCCTTTTAATTAATAAAAAAGTTTTATAAAAGTGTACATCAGTTTTTCTTTTTGTTTACATCCTAATCTTTGAATTATGGCTGTCATTGCAACTGTGCTATTGTCTGGGTGGAGGATCCCTTGCTATAGCTCGCACTTTTTGTTCCTCCTCATCCCCACTATAGCCATTATAGTTTGCCCAAGGCCAGTAAAGTCGTTTGAGTTTATTTCTAAATTTAATAAACATAATTTGATAATAATTTATCCTATACAAAAGTTAAATGAATATTTTTACCACAGACAATATTTTAATAATTATTTCTGGTTATGCAGATGGGAATATATTTAAATAATAAACAAAAGCACATGATTATTAAATTACCATAGATGTAAAATAATTAAGGAAGACTTTTCAATTTTTAAAAATATTAAGGCCACGATGAATATTTATTGAAATACAAAATTAAAATTATTTTGAATGAATCCCATTAAATAACATTTTAACCGATTCAATAATTAGGTTTTCCCAGGTGGGAAAAACATATTTTTTCCCAGGACGGTAAATACTAGTTTTTACCATGGTATTTACCGGGGGTGGTAAAAACCATGCCATCCCTTATGTCACTTAAGGGCATATTATATAGACACTCATTCATCCAAACCCTCAATGTAACTCGGTCTTCAACTTTTATCTCAATTTCGACTTCGCAAAGTTGGACATAGGGTTGCTGACTTATTCTATTTTCGGGCAGTCATAAATAGTACTTGATCCCCATGCTTTTCACATATTTATATTTGCTCAGCAAAGTTGACTGAATTTACCTGTGTGCTAGCAGACGGCAGATTACATCTAACTTGCAGGGTTCATACGCCTCCTGAAATTCCTGAACAACTCCTGAATTCCATTTTTTTCTTCCAAGGGCCCTTATAACTCCTGAAATTTGTGTCTCATCTCCTGATATTTTTTTCCCTCTCCTGAAAATATTGACGGCACAAAAAGTTTTTCTCTATTCTCTGCCGAGCGCAGTAGAAAATTAGAGTTTAGACATCACGATGATAGATAGTTAATGTTCCAGAATGCACCGCACAACTCTTTAGACGATTTGTTTTCCTTCTGTTTCATTATTTGAAGTACAGTAAAGTCACTCGACTAATGCGATAATGAACAAACATTCAATTTTATTCCTTGTTGCCTCCTGAATTTACATTGCTGCCTTCCTGAGAAACTCCTGAATTTTACTATCATAGATAGAGTATGAACCCTGTATGAGTTTTGTCTTGAAGATATGGTTGATTTGAGGGTTGGGTTGGAGAATTTACGGTCATGTGATATGCCTTTTAGTCACCTTAATTTACGATCTCTATTTTGCATGATAACCGCTTAATAGCCACTTATTGAACTAAATGTACTTAAAATATAAATAGGTACATTTTAACAGAGATCGGTAAGTTTCTTTTAAAAAGTAACTCTGGTATAGTTACTCAATTGAAAATAACTCTGTTTCAGTTATAGTTACTTAATATGCAAAGTAACTAATTAAATACTTTTTGAAACTTCAAGTTATAAGAAAAATTGAAACTTAACCACCTTACCTTTTTTTTAAAAAAGATAATCAAGATTAAAGAAATAGGGGCAATCGGGAAAAACGTTACATATGAAAATGCACTGTTGTTTTAAAAGTTAAATAATTAAACATATACCGAACTGCCGAAACTATCCACGAAGTGCGTCATGAAGAGTAACGAAAAGTAACAATTTTTTTTTACCGTTAATCTCATTGGATTTGGTCTCATTTTGCAACTAGTTGATAATTTTAACCCCAGCAATATCCTACCTTTTTTTGTATATTGTTTTTTTTATTTATTTAGGACCATCTCTTCCACCTTCTGTTCAATTCAATAACGAAAATATGCAAAATCTAAGTAGTGGCGGCTGTGGAAATGAAGTTGCAGAAAATATCTTCAACTGGCTCATCCATCCATTGTCCCCTTCTGATTTTTTTGAGTGAGTACACTGTCAGATATTTAATTTTTCTTTTATTCTATGTTTAGTGTTAACATAGATATTTTTATTAAAAGTACTAGCTTTATAAACCCGGCGTTGCACGTGTGTACCCTTAATAACAGTAATTAGTAGTTTTTATGTAAACTTTTATATTGTACTAATTGATCCCCTCTCCACTGGTCCACTCTATCAGGATATTATAATCTTCTCCCATTCTGATATGAGGGGTTGATTTTATCAAGGCCCTTCCAGGAGTTTGAGGGCTTTCCCATAGGCCCTTTTCAAATTGTCAAAACAGCTATGATATAATGGCATGTATTTCACGATTAGCGCAACGAAACTGCGCAAATGTGGTAAACATCCCACTTCATATTTCATACAACTCGATAGGGTAAGGGTTGGGGGAACCAGTCAGTAAAGACTTTCGTCTTGCATGTGGTAGGTCCCAGGTTCAGGTCCGGGCATCGCCAAAATAACAGATGACCTATAAACGGCTCGTTCAGCCAAAAAATGTTCGATGAATAATACCCCGTGTAGAGGAAGAGCACTTTAAATATCCTCCAAATTCCCAACGCTGCGTACGATGTCGCCCTTAATAGTTGCAATGGGTACCTACTCACGTGTCGGCTCGTAACTTGACTGTGGTTCTAAATTGCGACTCCCGTTTCCATTTTATTAATTAGATGCTTACTGATTTTAAATAATTAAATACTTTTTTTAAATCAATTCTTCGTCATTTTAAAGTTTTACTTTTTTTTATAAATCTGGTCTGCAATTTAATGAATTTTTCCGCTGTTTTAAGTTGGCCATTTTGAAATTAGGTAGTATTTTTGGTCATTTCAAGATGGTAACCATCTCGGCAAGTGCCGGGGTTTGTTATCACTTCAACTTGGCGACATTTTTGAAAATTCGCCAAATCCGGCCACGATTCTTTAGGTTAACCTATATTCCTACATATCATCATTTCTTACCATTTGTAAACATCAATTAAATTAAATTCGGAAACGTAATTAAAATCTAGTTGAGGAAATCTAATCCACCATAAAAAAAATGAAAAGATTTAAAATCAACAAATAAAATAAAATACTGATATTCAAATAACAATCCAGAAAACGCGCTCTTTTTTTCTTTTCTTAATTTTCGTTCACGCTGAACGTGCTGGAACTTCTTTAAATTGAATTAAAAAGTATAAATTCTAATCTTACAATGCTATTCCTATGGGGAAATCGGCTCACGTTTTGCACCCCTACACCCGTTTGGATTCAAATAAAAAGTATCCTATAGCTTATTCCTGCTTCTAAGCTACCTTCCCACCAATTTTCAGCCAAATCAGTTAAGCCGTTCTTGAGTTATAAATGGTCTTACTAACACGACTTTCTTTTATATATATAGATTAGAGTGGCGGATCACGTGACCTACAATTGCAAAGGTGGGACACATATGGAGCCAAGAATATCATGAAAAAACGTGCCAGTGTTGCCATGTCTTTAATGAGAAAAATACTACGGCATCATTGAAAAAGTACCATTTAATACTAAAATTACAAAAAAAACCCTATAAAAGCATTTCACATATTTTTTTTAGAAAGTTACTTTTTTATGGTATTTTTTATAATTTTAGTATTAAATGGTATTTTTGGATAACGGCGTAGTATTTTCTCGTTAAAGTGGTGGCAACACTGGCTGACTGGCATGTTTGCCATGATTTTCTTGGCTCCATACGTGTCCTGCCTTCGCAATTGGATGTCACATGATCAACCTCTCTAATAGTACTTTTAATATGATCTCTATGATTGTTAGAGTGAAACCCATGTGGGAAAGACCTGAACTGTGATTCTCTAAAAAAAAAGTTTAAACCGTGAATGATTCCTTATTTTACAAGGAACATGTTTGAAACAGCAAATCGCTGAAGAGTTTGTGGCTTGGGTCTTCCCCATTGTATAAGCATTTTATTTAAGATTGTTACCTCCTTTCTATTATTTTAAGATACAAAGTCATTTAAATTGTATTCATTTCTTTTGTAGCAAGAAAGATTTTATTTTACCTTAAATAAGTAATTTATTTTTTGTTAATGCTTAGATTGCATGGGTAAGATTCAAAATTTAAGATCATATTAATATTATATTAATTACATTTTCAATGTTAATTTATGATACTTTTTACGTTGAATATTGCAATCCAAATTATTAAAAAAATGAGTTTATACAAGTTTTTAAAAATATGATATTTTTTATGTGTATGATTGATTTTTTTCAATTTTATGTGATTTGACATTTTTATACCTTGTGTAGCAATATCTTTGAACAACAACCTTACTACCTCAAGAGGGAAAATGCAACATACTTTGAAGGACTTTATTCTTCAAAAGATTTTGAGAAAATTGTCAAAGAGGTACTCTTTTTGTTAAAATACATTTTTGGTATTTCATTATTTATAACTTTTGTTATGTAGGGTCAATCAAGGTTATTATAAAAGAATTTGATGTTTTTTATTATAAATTTGCCAGGGCCAATGACTTAATTGTATTTTACAAGAGCTTGTATCGATTTATGAATAAACCCAAACTCGTCAGTACTGTCCAACATTGTGTACATAGTATTTTTACCACAAGTTCCACATATCACCTAAATTTTATCCAAGTTCCTCCTTTTGTCATTTGATCGTTCCATGCAAAATCAGTTTCTATAGTAAAATTTCTCATTATCCCAAAATCTTCTAGTCTCAGTTATATACTGACGTGAGTACAAGACTGATCTAGGATAAAATGGACTCTAGGCAAAACAATTTTTTTTTTGTCTTCCCCTTTTTGAAACATTTATGTATATTTGAAGAGCTTAGTGGAAGAACATGCTAAGTGACATTTTTGAAAATTGAGATTTTTGTGTCAATGAACATATTACTAACTTCTTTAACGAAAACAAGTTTCCCCTTTTTCATAAACTTCAAATTTAGAAAAATATTGTTGTTTATTATATCATGGTTCAATTGCTAGCATATTATTTATTTTCTTTTAGAATAATCTTCATACTGGAATCCAAATGGACATAACTGCGTATGTTGGTGGAGAAAGAAATCCCACTGATATTGCTGACACTCTTACCCCAAGCATTATTTGGGAATATTTCTCGGTATTTTCTTGCTTATTTATTATTATTTGTTATAGTTACCAGTGGGATTAAACACTTAAGCCCTATTAAAACCCAAACAAAAGTTATATATATAAAATATAATTACCCTCTTTTCGTTTTGGACATTCTCAGGATCACACACATCATGGAACTGGTTAAATATAGACCCAGGGATATGTAAAAAAAAAATCTAATTACTACAATAAAAAAGATTTAAAACATGGAGGGGCGTGTGTGTGAAAACCGAACTGCCATTGTAAATTACTAGTTTTTAGAATTAATCTTCTTTATTTAAGTACCAGCTTTTTTTTGTTATAAATAAAAAGTTCTTATTGTTACTTTTATGATTAAAAATATTATTTTTTTATTGTCTTTTATAATCCAATCAATTAAGGTGTACATACACACTAGAAAATGCTAAATATGACCAAAATTGTCAATTTTATTTTTTTAATCCATTAGAATCTCCAATTCTTCCTCTTTATAACGGTACCAAGTTTGTATCTGTACTCCACATTGGTAATCAGTTAGAGATGATTTTATTACCTCCCATTTCAGAAAACTTAGTTTCGGTTTCGGAAGAAATTCAGCATTGTGACAATTTTAGGGATATTTTCAAAGTCAACATTTATTTTAATATTGTTAATTATGAAAATAACTAATTATAAGATTAGTGATTTGTTTGTGGCATCATAATTTAACTGTGACTGTAGTTGAACCGTATTATATTTGTTTATTTTCTGTGCCAAACTTCATACTTCATCACGTTTTTTATTATCTTTTACTATCCGAGAGACTATCACCGTTCAAACACTTTTTTAACTTTTAAAAATGGGATCTAATTCGCGTAATAAGCGTACTAAGAAAAGAAAATTTGCAGGTAATCAATTTTCCAATGAAGCTCAAGACAAAAATACGAAAGTAGAGGAAGACAAACCGCCCAAAAAGCTATGCATTTCAAAAGCGAAACTCATCAACGATGAGAGTGTTGTAAAAGACTGCGACTCGGATGGTATTTCATTCATCATAGACTTTGACTGTATGAGAAACTTATTTGCTTTTGTCAGCTGCCCAGAATGCTCCATGCAAACTGTCACAGTAGAAGAGCAATCCGTAAATAGAAGTGGATGTGCTTTGGAACTGGTTTTACATTGTCTGACTTGTGGATATATTAGTAAACCATGTTCAACTTCTAAAAAGCAAGGCCAGTTTCATGAAGTCAATAGACGCCTTGTGTACGCTATGCGACAATCCGGATGTGGCCATCGTGAAGCGAGCAACTTCATGAGAGTTATGAACATGCCCCTCCTCCAAATCAATCTGCATATAACAACCACAACAAAGTGTTGCTGCAAGTAGTGCGACGAATGGCAGACGAAGCGATGAGGACTGCGGCTTTCCGTGTTCATGCTGTAAATGACACTCCAGAATGCGGTGTCTCCATAGACGGATCCTGGCAACGAAGAGGATATTCTTCCCTAAATGGTGTCGTTACAGCGGCATCAATAGACACTGGTGAAATTGTCGATGTGGAAGTTTTATCTAAAGACTGTGTTGGATGCCGAAAGTGGTCGAAGAAAGATAAAACCAGCATTGAATACAAGATATGGGAAGCTGACCACAAATGTTCCATCAACCATCATGGTTCTTCTACGAGTATGGAGCCTGAAGGAGCATGTAGGATTTTCTTGAGGTCCAAAGACGCCCGAGGTTTGCAATATACAGACTTTTACGGTGATGGGGACAGTAAAAGCTACTTGTCGGTTTGTGATATAGACCCATATCCAGGAAAAACTATTTCCAAAAAAGAGTGCATTGGACATTACCAGAAGAGGCTGGGAACTGCACTGAGAAATCTAAAGAAGAAAAATAAAGGAATAGGAGGGAAAGGAAAGCTGACAAATGTGAAAATTAACCGCATGCAAAATTACTTCGGGATGGCCCTTCGGAACAATACTTCTTCTGTAGAAATCATGTCAAGAGCCATATGGGGCACTTTTTATCATTTGTGTGCGACTGACGAATACCCTCTCCATTCCAAATGTCCAGAAGGAAAAGACAGTTGGTGTTCATATCAACAAGCTGTTGCACACGGAAAAAAGGAAGCCTACAAGCACAAAGGAGGATTGCCTTTCGACCTGATTCGACTCATTAAACCCATCTATGAACGATTGACAATACCCGAAATGCTGTCCAAATGCCTACATGGGAAGACGCAAAACACCAATGAAAGTTTTCACGGCATGATTTGGAATCGATGCCCAAAAAAGAAGTTTGCGAGTTCCGATGTTGTGCAACTATCTACATATGACTCTGTTTTACATTTCAACTTGGGGACCAAACCAGAGTTGGAAGTTATGAGAAGAATGAGAATCACGCCGGGTCATTTTATGGTTGAAAGTGTTAAGAAAAGGGACTTGTTGAGGATTTCCGAGAACATTCGTCAATCTACACCCGAGCAAAAACAACGGCGTAAGCAATTGAGGGGTCTCAAAAAAACAAAAGAGGACAAAAATGTTCAAAAAGAAGGGTCAACATATGGTGCAGGGTTGTTTGATAACCTTTAAATATACACAGTTAGTATGATCTATCATTCTTTTATTATGAAAATGTGTTATGCAATCTTTAAACTCAATTTCTGAAGAACTGTTTTTTCAGCATGTGTTATGTCGTTCAAACAGTGATAACTCATTTTATAATCAATACTTTGTTAAAATTATAGTTTCCTTTTACTGAATACTAGTTGGCAGATGTTGTGAACCTCTAACAAAAGGATTTTACCAATAAATTATTTATTTATATAATTTTAAAGTTGACTATTTATTTATATAATTTTAAAGTTGACTTCCCTGTATAAATATAGGTTTATAAAAAAATCTAATAAAGATAGAAACTTAGTTAGAGGTTCACAACATTAAGAAGAATCAGACGGATAATTTGCATGGTAATTTTATATGTCTAGGTAAATTAGATAGGAAGTTATGAGTGTTCAATAAACATGCTAATTAAGGCATAAAATGCTAATTAGTTAATTAACACTTAACTTTTTTCAAAAAATTTTTACACATACCCTCATAAATTTATAAGTTTAATAAAATCTAAAAAAATTGGAATTGTAAGTGAAAAATTGAAGAAAAAATGTTCAAGTGTGTACGTACACCTTAAATAAAACCAGTTTATGCTTAAGGTTCTCTTAAAAATAAAATGTTTTTTATTCTATTTACAGGATGGCTTTACATTGAGAATGCGTAATCCCCAAGTTTACCATAAAGGTCTTTGGAAAACATGCTCTCTCTTACAGGAGTACTTTTCAAGTTCTGTTGGAGCTAATATGTAAGCAGAAAAGAATGTATTAGAAATCTCCTAAAGAATACATTTGTTATAAGAGTTTCTAAAAAATAGATTAGTTTGTAGTACTATTACATGGTGTCATTAAATGTAATCTTTATTTGTGCCCAGTACTTTTACATATCCACTGCCTTTTATTGGTGACCTAGTGACTGGTCGTTGGTAATCCATTGTACTTGCCATGCCCACAGATACAAACACTGTTTTGAGCTCTGATTGAGAAAAAATCATTCAACCTATCATACCTTCTGTGGGTTAAAATTTGGACAAGGCTACCGGGGGACGAGAGATAAACACAAGGAATTTTTCATGTCAGTCTGACCAGAAAAATGTCACACCTTCTTGCTCCTAATTTTGTAAGCTAAAATACTCCTAGTAGGTCTTGGGGCTGAATTTTCATTTATGTTTTTGTATTTAGGACCTACCCTTAGCTTAAATTTATTATTGTTAATTTTGTAATATATAAATTGCACACTTTTTACTCCATTACAAACTTAATATTTCATAGATTTTTTTTTGTAACTTGATTTACATATTTCTTTTTATTCATTTAAAAAGGTACCTGACACCTCCTAACACTCAAGGATTTCCACCACATTGGGATGATATTGATGCATTTATTCTTCAAATTGAAGGAACGAAACACTGGAAAGTGTATCATCCAAGGTCAGTTATATATTTTTTGATTTAGCTGGTTTTTTTTTTGTTTTTTATTGTTAGACGATTCTACTAGATCTGGTCTTTATAGCAAATTTCAGTATTTTTGGGCGATTTGTAAGAAGTTAGATATAGTTTCTTTATAAATTTTCCAAAAACTTGAGGGCACCAGCTTCAATACCAATTTTTCATCACAACCTACTTCAGTGTGTTATGTTTAGGGTAGATGCCACGTAGGTTACCTGAGCAGGTTCTGTTTTTACTCCAGGCACCCCATTTAAGATGTCACTATAAGATTGTTTATGTAAGCTCAGGTGTCGAATTCATCACTTGGCCATGGTTTAAATTTACAATGCCTGTTGGCCCTTGTATAGATTTAGTGATATATTAACTAAACCAAACACTATTGTTGGTAGATACTGATTTTAGCTACCATTATTTTTTTGCAGCACTAGAAAGGACATGCTTCCTCGATATTCAAGTGGTAAGTGTGTGATTAAATTGTTTAATGTAATCTATAAAAAAAATTAATTAACTATTAATAGATTATGCATATGATATTTTGACAGTTTTTTTATGCAGTTATTTTAAAAGGAAAGTTGAAACATGCAGCATTCTAATTGCTTGCATTTTTCATGTTATAAATTCATGACTGTTGTAGAAAATTATTCAAGTCCATGTATAAATATTTTTTTTAAATACAGTTTTGTTTATTCTGAACAAAGAAAAGGTGTAACCAGGATTACCACACAGTAAAACTTATTTCAAAATATACAATAGAAGCGTTTTAGATTTTCACATCATTTTTTTCAATTTTAGGCGACCTAAAAGATGAAGACCTTGATGAACCTTGCCTTGAAATAGATGTTGTCCCAGGAGATTTGTTATACATACCAAGGGGATTTGTTCATGAGGTGTGCATTGTTATTTCAGTGACAACATTTTTTAATGAAATTGAAGTTTTCACTGTAAAAAAGCTTCTGTCAAATAATTTTTTTGTTAATATTAAATAATAATACTATAACTTTTTTTTTATAAAAAGTTGTTGTTTCTACTATGCTCTGTAACATAAATACAAACAAGAAAGTGTTGTACTTTATTGCTCTGGTATTGTAATGGATCTCCATACTTATTCAATGGGGGAACTTGTAAACTTATTCCTGAATAAAGTATGCAACATATACTCTCTAGAAAATTCACAAATTGCATAATAACACTATTTAGTAAGTGAAAGGGTTAATAAACATTTTTAAAAAAGTAAAAAGTTATAATTTAAAAATACTTGCCAATTTTTCCTATAATTTGTGTTGCCATCTGTCGGAATATTTCTTTAAAAAAAAGAAATTTTGTTTTATTTAATTAAATGTTAAAGCTAAATATTTAAAAAATAATTTATATATCAGCTAAGTCATTAATCAGTAAAATGCCTAAATACATGGAACTTTGCCTAACTAAACCTCCCGCAGGATACATTATTAATTCGAATCAATAAAACAACTACTTTAATTTGTATAACTTTGAATTTTTAATAGATAATGTTTTTACAAAGTAGTTTATATGTAATATAACTGTATTGTGCTTATAAAAAATACTAACATATTATTAAAAAAAGACTTCCGTTTTAATACTATTTCATTTTTACTTCATTTTGCAATTCATTTTAAATTTCATTTAGGCTTTTGCTACTGAAGAGCTTTCTCTTCATCTCACTATTTCCACTAATCAGCTAAACACATGGGCAGATTTCTTTGAGAAGGTAAGTCGCCTACTGGAATTTAAATATTTATTTACATTTTGGCTCAAGTTTTTGTTGTTTGTGTAGCAAAAATATTTAAATAGGCCTTACCTTTGAAATTTTTTGTTGTTGAAAAAATTTGGCCTGTGATAAAAAAAAAATAAGCGTTAAACAGGAAGATTTACAAAAGAAAAAAATCATGTTGCATTTAACAGGGAAAGATGGTACTTTAGCTAAGTCGTCATCTTTCGGTAAGCTATATTTTATGTTTGTATTTTCTATGTTTTATATTGATTGGTGGTCATATTTATTTACAGGCACTACCTAAAGCTCTGAAAAGTGCTGCTGCAAAAAATGTGTCCTTAAGAAGATCGTTACCTAAGGATTTCTATGAACATGTAGGAGTAGCCTTTGCTCCAGTGGTATGAAAATATTGTATGCTTTTTTACAGGGATTGGACAGTTACTTTTAAAAAGTAACTCTGTTACCGTTATAGTTCTTTTTTTCAAAATGTAACTTTGTTACAGTTACTATATACAAAAAGTAACTACTTACAGTTACTTTAAGAAATTTCAAGTTATACGAAAAATTGCAATTTAAACCATCTTAACATTTTTCAAAGAGAACCACAATTAACGAAACCTAAGCACAAACAAAACACTGAAATTATGTTTTATAAACATTTTTAAAATTCAATTTTAATCCTTTACCCTAAAAATTGGCTGACAACAGGTCCATCAGCAAACTCTGGGGTGGGTACTGACAAATGGGTGTAGGGTAGCTCAAGAAGGAAGGACTTTATTGTTGTAAAACCCATTCACAAAGGGGTTTGCACTGAAAGATACAACTTGCTTGGTAGTCAGCGTGATTTATTTCAAAACCCTCCGTTTCGGACTTGTTTGGTAGATGCCTGTAACTACAGGGTTTATAATTTGATACTTGGAGAGGTAAACAGGCAAGGAGAAATATTCTTACTTAAACGATTCTGGCTGACAGCTGCCAACACGCCTTTAGGGGCCAAAATGGACAATTCTATTTTGCTTTTTCCTTCCCAAGAAAAGCTTGTATATCGGAAATGTGAAATGTTCCCTTCTCTTAGGGGTTGAATTTCAAAATCGGCATCTGTCAGAAAGGAAAGAGAAAAGTAACATAATTTTTCATTACTTAGCTAACACTAAAAGTAATTAAGTTGCAGTTTCTAAAGAAAGTAACTGTAACAAGTAATGTGGTACTCCAACCCATGCTTTTTTACTATGATTTGTATTTTTCTATGCAAAAATCTCTTCTTTTACTCTTAAATACTTATAACCTTGGACTTAGCTGCACAACAAACAAAACTAAGTAAAGTAATAGTAGCTGAACAAAACTTTAGTAAAATACATATACGCTACTTCAACCAACACAATTTTTATGAATTCACCAAATTACTTTTTGGGCATAAAATCATTATCCGCGAACTTTTTTTACCAATTTTAAGTTAGTTATAACATTATTTTACGTTTTAATATTTGCCAATTGAAAATGTAATAATAAATAGTAATAACGTTAAATTGAATGAATGCTATATATTTTGTTTTATAACCGATGACTATTTGACATCTTTTCCATAAACCAAACCGGTCCAAATAAAGAACTACTTAATAGACAAACCCAGACTTGTGATTTGACAATATGTTCATGATCATAAAATTGGAGTTTGCGGTGATTTGTTATTTCTATTCTCATTTAAAATTTTGTCTTCTCCTGCCAAAAAACAACTAGCTTTAGGATAAGCCCAGTATTGTATATGTAGGCCGGTTGTTAACTTATCATTGACATGGCCGATACACTCAACTCTTCTGTTAGGCACATTTGTCCTTACTATGTTGTAATTAAACCTTTTTTTCTTTTAGGAAAATGAAGAGGAATCTCCTACAAGACAAATGTTTAAGACACAAGCTTTTAAACATTTGCAGAAGATCTGCAACCACTTTAATGTTGATGAGGCAGCAGATACTCATGCTGAAGAATTCATTCACAGTTGCATGCCGCCGAGCTTCAGCAAAAGTATGTTTAATTGCTGTTTTCGATTGTAGTAATAACCAGGGATTTGAGTAACGCGTTACTTGTAACAGCTACTTTTTTTAGGTAATGCTGTTAGATTTTTTAGCAATTGTAACTTAGTTACTTTTAGTAGTAACTAAGTAACAAAAAACTTCATTACTTTTCTGTTACTTCTCACGCCTCTCTTCGCGGATATTTTCTGCAGTTTGGCGTTCAGCTTTTAAACTTAACTATTTGACATTTAAAGATAAACTATAAGATGGTTAAATTGCAATTTTTCTTACAGCTTGAAATTTCTAAAAGTAACTGTAATTAGTTCCTGTAACAGTTACTTTTTAATTAAGTCTGTAACTGAGTTACTTTATAAAAGTAACTTTCCAATCTTAAAACTTAAAGGAACTTTAAAAATTGTCACTTCTCAATCATCTGCTGAAATTTAAACCAAAGAAGTTGTGTTCGGAAGAGTTACAGCACAGCTGGAAAGTTTTTTTTAACTGGTTTATGTTTGTCTAAAAAATTGTCTTTAAAAGTTGAAAACTTAATTTTGCTGATTGCTTCAATTAATGTCCTATTCTTATGAAATGGTTTAAAAGAATTATGTTAAAGAGAAATAGGGAGGGGGTAATTTTCAAAAATTCCTGCCTTCCCATATGGCCTAGAAATCTTGTTCTCACGACGAAGTCCAAAATTTGGACCCTATGGTAAACTATGGCGGCAAACTAAGGTCTCTGAAAATAGGAACTTATCTAAGGAATTTGGCTGTTCCTATTTGAACCACCAAAATTCTTTTCATTATTGTGTGTGTATTCATGTCTTTGACTTCAGCCAAACCTTTGACCATCCTAAAATTGGTATGTGCTGCTCAGCTTGGCTCCTCAATAGTTATACCAACCTTCACTGTGTAGATCTAAAAAAAAAATTACACATTTATTTGACCTTTAAAATAATCACTGAATTTTATTTTAAAATATTGTAGTTCAAGTACTTTTAAACTAGTTGTGACGTTATTCTTATTTATTATAGGTGAAGCCGATTTAAGTTTTCATGGAAATGGGTTTAAATTTGAGAATGGGGAAGTCAAACTGTGCCCTGGAGTCAAACCCGAAACTAAGGTTCGATGGATAAGAAGAAGAGCCATTAGGTAATGCTAATTTGTATTTGAATTGTAAATTTTTAAATAAATCCTAAAATCAATATAAATGTTTGCTGGCTTTTATCTACAATATTTTCTGGGAGGATTCCTTCTATCTCTCTTTTTTTTTTGTTAAAAACCTGTTATCAGAATTTGGTTCAATTGTTATTAAGTATTTTATATAAACAAATTTTTAAAAGGTGGTATGGCCATAACCCTTGGAACATGCTCCTCTAATTTGAGATTTTGTAAAAATACGAAGCTATCTTGCTTGTGTAATATTGACTGTATCATATTTCTAAAGTGTTAAGCGCTTAAAAGGTTTTGTGTTCAAAAGGTAAGATAAATTAAAATACAAGAGCGGTTTTTAAAGTAAGTTTTTTTTTTTAATCACGTCTCTATTGTTTTGGATACATAATTTTTGGCCGTCTCTAAAAAAGATTTGGTTATACATTTGTTAAAAATATTCAAACAATTATATTTAAATTGCTAAGTATATCTTTTATATTGGGAAGACATATAAACATGATTTTAAATACTGTCCTATAAACTCCTTATTAAATTGTTTCAGTTTAGTAACACAAAAGTGTGCATATCTTGTTTAATAAACTTTTAAGGCTAAATGTTCTCCTAGATTAATCATGGATGAGAGCGGTTGTCACCTTTCCCACACTCTTAGCAACAACAAGAACTCCAAAGAGGATCCATTGATCACATTCCCATTGGAAGAGTGGGCAGTTCCTGCAGTCAGCTACCTTTTCAAGAAACATCCAGAATTTGTAGCTGTCATTGACTTGCCGCTGGAGCGAAGCCTTGATGAAAGAGTAGGGAAATCAGTTGGTTCTTTTTAAAATATTTTTATTTACCCTCTCAGCAGGGATTGAGAAGTTACTTTTAAAAAGTAACTGTGTTATAGGGGCAGTAGTTTATTGTGAAAAGTAACTAATCATAGTTACTTTTAGAAATGCCAAGTTATAAGGAAAATTGAAATTTAGCCATTTTTCAAAGAGAATCAAGACCAAAGAAGCACAGCCAATAAAAAAAAAAGTTAAGAACGAAAATTCGACATTGTTAAAAGTTAAATTTTAAATAAATAAATTTTAGCCAAACTCCAAACTGAGCCGAAAATATCGGCACAGTTTGGACATGGGCATGATCCGCGTGAGAAGTATCAGAAAGTATTGAAATTTTTTGCTACTTTGATACCACTAAAAGTAACCAAATTATAGTTACTTTCTGAAAGATATAACAGCATTGCTCTGCATGACCAAAAAAAAAAGTAACTGTTACAAGTAATGTGTTACTCCACTCCCTGCCTCTGAGGGATGCGCTTTTTGGCTGACGTGTAAATGTGTTTAACACTCCATGAGATTTAAATTTTTCATCTCTAAAGTAACATTTTTGAATAAGTTTTAATTTTTTTAAAATTTATTGATTTTAAAAGAAGTAGGTTGGTAATAGAATATGTCACTTAACCTGCTTCCACACAACAGTTGTGTTTAACAGGTAAAAAGGCGACAAACACAGCATTGATATTCTATATTAAACATTGCATGCTAAATTTGGCTAGTTTCATTTATTTTATTTCGAAAATTCAATAATTATTACTTATCGTGGCAAAATTAATTATATTTCAAAGAATAAATATGTATATTCTCGCTTTAAAATAGAATGAAAATATTTCATATCAACATACAAGGAATCTCGTAGGGAAATATATTTGAAGTCCTTTCAAACTGATCGATGTCGCAAAAATAAATTTATTTTAATTTATTGTCTAAAAGAATTAAAGTTTCTCGAGCGATTGTTGCAAATGGCAATGGTGATTTAATTCTAATAAAAATGGCTTCCTATGCTTTTTAAATGAGCATTAAATTTTGCAGTTTTTAAAATAATTTTTTTGACGTATCACACTTGTCCATAGCATTTGTAGTTTGGGCTATGAAAGTAGGTGACAGACGGACTGAACGATTATAATATCTTCTACTTTTTACGTTATAAACGTAGTGTGGAAGGTAAAAGAATTTATAAATTTCTAAAAAGTGTGTATACAGAAAAACAACTGTTCCTTGACGGGTTTATGCGTCTGTGTCCCTCAAGTTTTTGAGGACTTAACATAACTATTAAAATGGTCCTTATTTATACTTAAACATGCTTCAATGATTTTTTTGCTTTTATTTTTAAATCCTGTATAAAAAATATTTCTGACAATTATAATCAGATTTATATTATATTTCTGTATATCACATTGCTCTCTAATTAGTATTTCTGACTTTTCAGTTACAATTTGCTCAACAATTATATGACAGTGGACTGCTGATGACAGAAGAAGCTTTAGAGCGTGATGAATAAACTTTTAAAATGTAAAAACGTCCCTGTGATTATTCATCTTATTTGTGTACAAGTGTCTCATATGAACTAATAAATTCACCTTTAGAATGAAACAAATGTATATAAAAGGTCCAATTTATTTAAGGAATAATTTTCTATTTCCAAAAAAAATAAGTTGTAGAATTGTTTTTATAAAATATTAATTTTGAATTAAATTGCAATATTAGAGTTCTTTAGACAAGCAAAGCATTCTCTGCAGTTTCTAACTCTTTTAAATTGAAAAAATGATTTTCCTTCCGGCTCCAAGGTAGATTTTATTTGCTAATAATTTCGTGTCTGTATCGCACAATGCATGTTAATTCAAACAAATGCTCTATTTATTATAAGGTTAAGTGGATTTTCAATGCATTTTGCAAGATGACAATTTTAAAAGAGGTCTCATAATGAATTACACTTTGACATGTATTTTAAGAATTGCCTTAGAATATTAATTCCTTTTTAAGAACTGGGGAAACCTAAATAGTGCTATGAAATCTACCATTTGCACATGCTTGATTTTTCCCAAAATCTTATGATGTTCGACAGGTAACAAAGAACTTGTGTACCAAAATAGAAGCTCTTTTAGTTTGAACTGTCAAGTCTTTTAGTTTGTTCAGGGAGACAATGTTCAAATGCCACTCTTGGAATCATCCCCCCCCCTCACATGTATAAAACACAAAATTCTTCATTTCGGATTTACGACTACATCACAATACTTATACAGGACTTTTAGTGAGAATAATTACCCAGTCAATTATTCTCACTAAAAGTTAATTTTTTTTTCTTTAGTCACTAAAAGTTACTATTGGTTAAAACTAGTCACTAAAGTCAAAATTAATTTTTTTTTTCATCATAACCTTTCATTCATTAATCCTGCGCATGTTGAGAAATATTTATATTTTTTATAATTATAAATGGAAAAAATTCTGTTATAGTGGCTAGTAGTAATATTTATATTTTTTAAAAATAATAGAAAAAAAATTTCTGTGGTTCACAGTGAAATTAGTTTTAAATGAATGAAATGTATGTGAATTACTGTTAAACTTAGATATTGTTCCAAATCACTTTAACAAGGAAATTTTGAAGTACAATTTTGACCGCCACTGTAAATATTCGTCATCATATTTTGAACTTGTGTGTACCTTTATTTGACAAAATCAAAGACACTGTTGTGATCGTTTTATTTTATGTTTTTGAACATTCGAAGGGTGAAGTTCCTTGCAATTAAGCATGCTACTAACAAAAGAGTGTCCTGAAAGGAAAAGGATTTAAGACAAATGAATGTAGAAAGATGAATATGAGAATTCTGATTCAAATGTTTTGGAAAGTAGTTTGTATGATTAGTAAAATTAATTATGTTTGACAAGAGTTACACAAATTGGTTCTAATATTTTTTCCAATTTTCGATAAATAATTTTACAATAAAACATTCAAACCATTTTCATAAAGTGGAATTCTATAGCTCCGTAAACAGCTAGATTTATAATATAAAAAAAGTTAAAAATATTCAATAAAGCTAGAGAATTTTTAGTAGTAAATCTTTGCATTGGAATAACACATACTAAAAGTACCTGCCTTTGCCTGTTTGTTGCATGCTTATTTAAATTAAATTTATCCAACAACAGGGCTGTTTTCACAAATATATCGCTTAATTAAAAAAAATTTATTTGCGCTTAAATAAAAACAAAATCGCTGCTTTAATTTTTTGTGGAAACTAAATGCTACGATTCCCATGTCAAGTCTTTTAGATCGATTAAAATAATCAAAACTTCAAACCAAAAGAAATTGATTTTTTTAAAAACTAAACTGATTACATTTGCCATGTAACTTTTAAAAAGACTTCTGGCGTTAATTGCAAAGTTCTATGTCTAGAAGTTTGGGGGTCAGGGTTACAAACTTTGAGATTATTAGTATATAAATTCATATTTTGCCGATGAGTTCATTCCTTTAGTAACTTTTTGGCCACTTATTTTTTTCAAACGGTCACTATTTTCACTTTTGTTTAACTCTGTTTCTTGGTGGGAGCCCTGCTTATATAATACTCGTTTTAAGAGAAGAGAGTATTTTTAAAGGCATAAACAAAACCTTAAAACAAACTTGGATATTCTTATTGCTCATAATGATGAAATAATCACAATTTTTCAAACTTGTTTTCTAATAAGTTATAAATGCTATATTGAAGTAAATAAAATATTAGACCATTACAGGCATAAAAAAACACAACATAGAGTAATAATTTTATTTTAAATTTTGTGAATAAAATTCTTCAAAAACAAAAGTTTGAAACATATTTGACTTTACAAATTTCATGTTTTTACACATTTACAAAACATTAGTTCTACTTCACAAATAAGTTTATTATATGTTTTGTCCTAAATGCTAAAAAAACTTCATTATAATAGAATAGTTGTATTGTTTCAAAACCTTAATTTTATTTAAAAGCAAACTTTTTATACTTTTATTGTATTTAACTACCAGAAAATTATCAATATGTAAAAGAAACTTTAAGTGACTGCATATTGATTATTTTAAAGCCTCTCTAGAGTATAAAAAATATATGAAAATATAACTTAATTTCTATAACTCAGTTTACTATTTTAAAAACTTTATATTTATGTATGGGTATGCAAGAGTTTTTCTAAAAAGATGTTTCATATAAAAACCCTACCCAATCAATTTACTGTTAGACTTCAAAATATATTATAAAAAAACCCATGAGCAAATAATTTCATTAATAAACTTATCTAGTATGAACTTTTAAAAATGAAAAACTATTTTTTTTCTCAATTTCTTATGGATGTGCATTAAAAAAAAATTGACACTTTGATGTTTAATACACCCCAAAAAGTTTATAAAAATGGCAATTGCTTGAATCACTATTAACCATAGGAAAACCTTAACCTTATCTTCAATACAATAGATATTTTAAAATTACATTACGAAAAAAAGTTATTAGAAATTTTATGAAATATTTTATTTAAGAATTCACATTAAGGTCTTGAACCATTTCATTTCCAATTATTTAAAGTTTGGTTGAATAGAGCTTGAAGAGAGCGTTTCTTGACAGGCCTCGAAATTTATTTTATTTTGAGCCCATTTAATTGATTAAAACCTTTTTACTAATTAATCCTGACTATAGAAAATAATAAAGTAAATTAATTACATAGTACACATTAATTCTTTAATATTATAGCTTGCAATTCTTTGTATACAGTCGCAAACCTTGTTAATATGAACAGGAAGGAGAAAGAGACATAAGAGTTAATTGTAAAAAGTCAATAGTAAATTTTGTACTCAAAATTATAATAAAAGTAAAACTAATTTTTTTAAAACATTTGTAGAAGAGACTATTTATGCTTATGTAGGGAATTAATTTATAAGAACAAATTGAGAGAAAATATTAAATCCATTAGTAAATTTTTAAATGCCGATCACTGATTTCAAGGGGGGAAAAATTGAACAATATTTATAGATTAGATAGTTTTAGTAATGCTAAACGAGATTTCATATTAAGCAAGAAAAATGCTTAGCATTAGTTTAAGTTTTACAAGCAAAGAAAACACTGTTAGTTCATCTTAAGTGAGTTCACATTAACATAAATTTCATTGTGTATTTCTCTACAGGAAGGATGGAATGTTAAAGGCACAGAAATCCTATAACCAAGTGCAGATATAATATTGTGAGTTAAAGCTAGAGTTGTATGCATAATATATTACAGTATAACCTAGCTAGTCTAGGTGAAGCAAAACAATTAAAAAAAATTAGTTTACTCTAAAGTAAAGTATTAGAGTACGGAAAAAAAACATATTAGTTAAAAAAAATAAGATTTGGGGTCAGTTGAGTGAATTTTTTGGGGCTGTTTATGCAGTCGGGTATAGAGTTGTTTAAAATTACCACGGATGATTTAATTTATTTCTTCAAATTCTTTTACCAATTATAAAAAAAATAGAATTGTATGATTATTTTGGATCCTAATAGAAACACACTAGAATACCGTCTTGTAATTTTGGACCAGTGGTAAGTTAAGGATAATTTTAAATATGTGTAATGCAAAATGGTTGGATAAGCATACAAAGGTAGCAGATTTGAATAGAAGTATTTTATAATAAAACTAATAATAAATCACACACACTTTTGTAGTATATGAAGTCCTTTATATATTTGAATCTTTTACATGCATAAAAACATAAAATTGTCTCTGAAAAATGATTCAAACAACAAAATGCATTTTAGTAACAGAAATAAAGTGAAACTGCTTTTTTTGACTTAGAAATTCCAAACAAATATAAATCTTTTTTCTTTCATGGAAACAACTTTTTACACCTGCACATATTAACACATTCTATAATAAGGATTCTACAGCCATATGTACACAGTTTCTAAGAGTGAAAAACAAATACAGTGACCGTATCAACATGTGCAGAACTGCTTAATTTTAGAAAAAAAAACTTTACCGAAATTTTGCATACACAATAACATACGTTGCATAGTCAGTATACAATGTTTGTCTGACAAGTACTGGAACTAATTTTTCTTTACCTAGGACCGTACAAAAGAACTAAGATGCCTATATCTTTATTTTTAAATCCATGTTTTCATATAACATAACAGATATCTAGAAATTAAATAGGAAATTGCAATCAAAATTATTAATTGAAATTTCTTAAATTATATTTTAAAAAAAATATGAAGGTATGATTTTTGAAATATCTTAAGTATCTTTTCATAGCTTAGTTCTCACTTTGGAAAATAACGGTCTATCAATTTTCTACTGCCTTTAACTGATGAGGAGAAATCAGTTTCAATAGTTCTCAGACAAACTCTGTAATAAGTGTAAAAAAATTATCAAAGGTTGCCCCGATGATAAAATGAAACAAACAATGGTGGAAATCCTGTTTCTTTGGGCTGCATTCTATGTGCAGTAACAAGGCAAAGATATATAATTCTTAACGGCATCAAGGCCTGAAACAAAAACAAAATGGGGTTAAATAAAAGTAAATTACAGACAATACACAAATATATTTTGAGAGAGAAGCAACACACAAAACATTAAAAATTAATAAAACTAGAAATTAAAAAGCTTGGTAGTCACCCTAACCACCATAGCTGTATGCCTACTACAGGAATATCAGAGACTATTATTTAACTTTTAAAATTAAAAACTTATTGATTCCAACTCATTTAACATAAACAAATTAGTGGTTCTTGGCTTTATAACCTTTATGTTTAAACAGGTCCTTGTTTTAAGTAAAAATCATTAGTCACCTTATAACATTTAAACGTTAATATATACAATTAAAACATTTGCCATAGGTCGTTACTTCAGTCACTACTACCACTGCGTCTAGTTCTATTCAGATATGTAATATTTTACATGATTTTAAAGTTACCTTAATATTTTTTTTTATGATTAATACTGACTCGCAACTACATATAATTTAAAAATAAGTTATTTACTGTAATAAATTAACACTTTTTATAAAATTTAAATTTTATTAATAACAAATGTAATTAATAAAAATTAAACTGATTTTTGTAAGTCAACATATTCAGAAAATATCTTCAACTTTGAGCATGACACACGAGAAGATTAATGAAGTAAACAACGTAGAATATTGGTGCAAATAATTTACTTCACAAATCTTGTCATAAGGAAACATAGTCTCGAACTTCTAATGGAATCAATTCTTTGCCATGAAAAAACAAATACAGTATAACCTGGTTATCGCGTCTTTCAAGGAATGTGATGTTTATGATGTTATAAATGAGTAAAGTTATAAACAAGGTTGAATATGAAATGTAGTATTAAATTATGTAAAATACCTATTATGCACTCATATTAATAATTAAAGTTAATAAAATAACATCTATTGACTTTATAAATTTTAATCATATGTGCAATTAGTAGTAGTTCAATTTCATCCACCAGTCAATGGCAATAATTTTTCAGGAGAGAAATTTTGAATCTGGCAACTTCTTGCACCTTTTGGAGAATGATATAAAATTTAAAAAGTAAAAACCAATTTTTTTAAATGTCTTTTTTTAAGAAGGTGTTTTGAGTATCATATAAAAGATTTTTAGCATTATAAACCAAGGAGTTAATTAAAAACTGTGATTATAAGCAAGATATTATAAAATTAAGATCTATGGGCAAATCAAGGGACTAAACATTTATGATGTTATATGAGTTGTCACTGTAAATGAGATCATTGTAACCGTGTTTTATACTGTATAAACAATTTTACATACCTTCTCATCCAACTGCCTCATTCACTAGGACGTGCTAGTGATGGTCGTCACAGTAATCCCCTGGGACTGCAAATGGGCTCGCAGTGCCTGGTTCTCGTTCTTGAGCTCTTCAAACTGCTGCCTCAGGGATTCCAGGTCGAGCGCAAGCCGCTCGTTCTCCTTGACGACGTCGGGCAGCCGAGCGCAGGAGGACCGCAGCTCATGTATGTAGTCGCAGGCCTTCGCAAGGATTCCTCCCTTGCTTTGGGAATAAAACTGTGAATTACACAGAAATGAATTGTCGATCTCATTACTATGAGATGGAAAGAAAAATAAAGTACAGTCAAACCTCTGACGGATAAGCGAATTGGCTGAAGTGTAACCTTAAAATTTTTAACTGAAAAATTCCATTTCTTAAATCATTTAAACATTATATATCTGTAGTAGATAAATGGCTACTCCAAGCTTTAAATTTAATAAATTATTAAATTTATAATTTTTTAAAAATTATGTGTGTTACTGGGAAAACATGACAGCCATGTTTATACGTCTGTAGCCCTCAGAGGGTTAAAACGAACTTGGATAATATGAATTACTGTTACTTTGACATCTTGTGTTTTTTTGCCAGATAAGTCAAACTTAATTTTAAGACAACTAATGCATCAAGTTCTTTGGGTTTGGAATTAATGCGGTTTGACTGTACTACCTACAGGAGGATCAAAGTCATTTTTTTATCACCAATGCCACACAACAATCGCATGAGACACTTTAATTATTAACTAATTTACATAGTGTTAAATAACTACAATATAAATCAGTTTGGAATCATGTTAAAACATATCACAAGGATTCTTTGAAGGTTTACATTATTAGTTTATTAAAGCGACAGACTTTTTTTTGGCATAAAAATCGAGACATGATCAGGTAAAATAACTTTTGCTTCTATTTTTAAAGAAAAAAAATTATTCTTTGAACTTTAAATAAATTGAGCACACCATAAACTATACTAATTAAAAAAATCACACACTCTGTTTTCATTCTTACACACTCTAAGTGAGCAAGAATGAAAATTGTTAATTGGTAATGCCAGATCAACTCAATTCAATTCTAATCGTCTTTGTGCTGCTAAAAGAATGTTAAAACAGATTAGTGGTATTAATAGCTCACTTTAGCCATTTTAATG
This sequence comes from Oedothorax gibbosus, assembly GCA_019343175.1. Lineage (NCBI taxonomy): Eukaryota > Metazoa > Arthropoda > Arachnida > Araneae > Linyphiidae > Oedothorax > Oedothorax gibbosus. The sequence continues at coordinate 14,011,886 of CM033274.1, read as the reverse complement.
CTCAAACTTATTGGGATTAGTTTTTGATATTTAGAAATTCATCATTAGAAATTACAATAATAAGTTTTTATTGTAATTTCTAATCTTTGCTTGCTATTGTTTGCTTGATGTGAAATGTTTTTATTAAAAACATTTCACATCAAGCCATGAAGTGTAAGAAATGATCTATTTTATTAAACATACTTATTTCGATTATATCAAGGCAAATTCATGAACTGATCAGTGAGAAATCCTACTTCTCACCTGTCCTTGTTTGGTGTGATCAGTAGTGCAATCTGGGACTATCTTCGAGAGCTTCATAATCCAATTGTTGATTTTGTCTCTTCTTCGCCTCTCAACTGAAAATTGAGATAAATATATAAAATTGAAATTATAGAAGAAAAAAACTTGCATGCAATTATAATGATTACACATTATTGTAATTATACTGACAGATGTTAACAGTTGTTATTAATTTTGATGATTAGTAAGGGACTTACTCTTAACCCTGATTGAGTCTGTCTAAGTGATATCGGAATCCATAAAATTGAACCATTAATGACGACTTAATACCATTAACACCTTCATTTCCAAATAAAACATTTTTTTTTTTTTAATTTTGTTTTTCGTGTAATTTAATATGTTTTACATAAATTCAGGATTATGGCTTCATTTGCTTAATTAGATATAAACATAAGTTAAAAGATAATTTCAGCGTGGAATTTTTTCTTGCCAATCACGGTTAATGAGCTTAAGTTCTGGAATATTACTAAATATGGATAAACTAACAGTATAATCTGGTGTTTTTTTATGATTTTATTACAATGGCTGTAATACATATGCAGAATATACCAAGTGGTTACAAACTATTCACATGCAGCATGTGTAATATTGAACTTCCCACACACTAAACATTAGTGTTAAGAACCTACATTGGATACTGAGAACTCACAAAGTGAAAATCATTTTCCAAAACTAAGGCATTTTTAAAGCACTCATCGCCAAATGTTTACCTTCATTGTGTGTGGCTCTCCTTCTTTCATCTCTTGCGGTCCTGTTTCCCTCCAGCTTGGGGCTGAACTGGTGTGTCCTAGGGGCCAAGGCCCTCTGTCCACCTGTCTGAAGGACATCTTGAGGGGACATCATCACATAGAAAGGGCCTAAATTGGGAAAGGTGAACGTCAGTTTAAGTTTCCTAAATCAGGCCTTAGCCTTGTCCAAAGTGTTATTTTACAACTCCCTTGCTGTCAATCTAGGCTCTTATAAGAGTTGGACATCAGCGTTATTCAGAAAAAATTGAACATGGTCAAAACATGCCGCATGAGCCAATATTGATAAATAAAATCCAGAAACATGCTACAAATCCATGATATTACTTGTTAGAATAACTGCTAAATCTTTCCGGCAGGATTTATACAAGATATTCCAAAATAATTCTAAAATTTTATTAAAAGATATTGACATATTTTTTTGCATATAGCTTCATTATTAAATCAAACCTAATGATTTTGTTTCTATGACTTGATGTCCGCAAATGATAGTCTGTAAATAGTGCATATTTTTAACTCGCAGGGTACGATCCTGTTTTGCCTTATAAATACACAATTAAAGAAATTATAAATTTTATTAAATGTATTCAAGCCTTAAAAGTTACATACCAATAAAAAAAATCAATAATTTTTTCATTCAAGTCTAGAAAATTGGAAATTTGCCACTATGTTTTGCTATTTTGTTTTAAAAATCAGCATCATATGGATGGGAGATTGCTAATGAAACTAGCCCCTTTTAGCTTATTTTTGCATTTTAAGGGTTGAAGCGGATATCTAATCTAATTAAACAGAGTCTGTTAAAGAAGGAGCCAACTGTACCTTCTGCCCCTGGGCTAGCACTACCATTAGCAGCACTGAACGGGTTTGCAATGATTGCCTGTGCCACCTGTTGGCCTCCCACCAAGGCTGCTGAAGTTGTGACAATTTGTGCCCCTGAGGCATCATCTCTGGAGCCATCTGGACCCAATTGTACCACTCTGTATGTAACAGTACCTACGGGGGAAAACATGGTACAAATCAAATATGGTTAGTAAAGCTAGCTCTGCCCAATCCTACTGGCTTACAAGGTCCATTTCTGTAGCACTTGGGCCTGAGAGGCTAATACTAGCCACTGCCCGAGCTGAGCGGCTAGTTAACCTCAATTAACTACCCAAGCAAGTTGGTACTTATTAACTAACCCTGATAGGATGGACATGCTGAGGGAAGGCATGACTAGTTTTCATCTCGTATAAGAGCCAAAGTCAACAGCAATGGAGTTAAGACACCTTAACCACTAAAAATATTTAAATATGCAATCGCAATAAGAACATTTGAGAGAATATTGAATGTAAAAATTACATGAAATCTTTTGGGGAAAATTCTAGTTTAGGGAATCAAAGTACTAATATACAATTCCCAAGAATACTAAATAATTCCAGATCAATTAAAATATTCCAGGGCTATAAAAATATTTTATTTTGGAAAGAATCATAAATCATGTTTTATATTCATATCAACTACTAGTAACCTTAAAATTTAATTCACACTTCCTACTGTGTAAATAATAATAAAATTGTTTGAACTTACCATCTGTTACTACAGGTGGATCATCAGGATTATCTTGTCTAAAAACAAATGGATTTAATTTAATTAAATGAATTATTGAGTAAAACTGATAAATACTTATAGACTGTATAATCTGATTTGAGGTTACAAGAAACATATTTATAGTGCTGGATTTATAATTTTAACTGTAAAACTTATTGCAGCAATTCCTAAAAATATTTTTTTGTATGCCTTTCTTGTTATTTTGTTTTTTGAAATCCAGTAACAAGTTACATTCAAAAATTATTCATGTACAACAGAACTAATATTTGATATTCAATAAATTAACAAATAATTATGCTTTCATTCCATATCTAGAAGTTTTCGGTAAATAGTTATACTCTTTATTGATCTTGATTACTTTTAATTTAATATATCAACATTTTCTGAAAATTCAATATAATCAAGGAAAGAGAAAAGGTGCTTACTTAAGGCTATCTGCACAGATAAGTTCTGGGTGAAGACTTCTATTATTAATATCCCCAATAACTTCTACCACTTCCCACCTGCCCGCGTTTGTACTGTCTTCTCCGTTAACATCCATAGAGAGCCTGCAATTTTTATAGAACACGGTTCATATAAATATATTACTTTTAAGGCCAATTGTCTTTTTTAAGAACCTTATGGACCAACAAATTAAAAAGATAAGACCTTTCTAAACTAATAATACCAAAATGAAAAAAAAGAAAGACTGAACAGTTTTTCCTAATACATTTAAAATCTCATTACGTATGTATTATCTTTCCCACACAATTTGTAATGCAGTAGACTAGAATATTTTGTATTTCTAAATTGCGAAGCATTACTAGGCTGTACAAAAGCTAGAAATAGATAGCAGCCGGAAACATTCAGCCCACAAAATCTTATACTTTTGAACTGATATTTAATATGTGGCTGGCTACTGACTATTAGAGTGTTCAAACAGTTTAGCCCTTTTAAGTTTCAGGCAAAACATTCTTAGTTGCTTTCTATTATTTATAATTTTTTATTTAGTTGCTCATCTAGTAGATCGAATTACATACTGGAAAAAAAAATAAGTACTTAAGATTTGAGATTAGCTTTTCGGTAAAAAATGGGGGACATAAGAAAGGGATTTCTATATCGAAGATGAATTAAGGTTGGTATACTTTAGTCAAGTAATGTTCATGTTATTTCGTGGCCTAGTAGTTCACAGCATCCATCAATGACATCTAGTTAAATATTTTTCTTCTTCGCACAGTGTTACTTTGGTACAGAGCATTTTAGTTAACCAGTCAGTTTTTTTTTTAAATTTCACAAAGAAAAGAAAACAATGCCAAGGTCTACTTCACAGCTTACATGTTTGGCAATGAACACTGTGATTCTCCATTCAATGTTATCAAAATAAGTACGAAGAAAAGGTCAAGCACAATTTGTCTGGCCGAAACCTGTTTTTTTTTTAGCCCAGGTTAAGAAAAAAAAAATGCTATCTGCCATGGACCAGTTTCCTGTTTTATTTTTGAAGGCTCTGGTATGATCTTTTGGTTGCGCTTTTTAAAACCTGTGGTTATTATATGGTTTCTGATTATTGAAGGATAATGGGTTTAAAATTGGGTCAACTAAAACAAAGATCAGCTTATACCAGTGGCGGCTCGTGGCATACAGCAAGTACAGCCAGGCTGTACCTAAATATTCAGTTTAAAACAAAATCCCTAATCCGATCATGTAATTTTTATCCATTATTATAATTTTCCAAAGGAGCGCATCTTTTAATGCGCAATGCTTTCACACCAAAATTGAAAATTTCGCTTAAATAGTGGGATTGATAAAAGGTACCTATTTTTGTATCAAATGAGTTGCCTGCTAATAATCCAATCCTACTGACTGCAGCCCGTGAAGAGTAATGAGAGAAGGGCTGCAGAACTTGAGCCGGGTTACCATGACGACTAAGAATATGCATTGCTTAATTCACATACAATATTACGCTTTTCGGCTGCAGTTGGAATTCGCTGATATGATTGGTGGTTGCCAAACACGTGTTAGGCCATGTGTGATGATGGGGGAATCAAGAATTTGAACACTTCATCACTCAGCGTTCCAACCATTATTATTTTTTGGTGTGTACGGAATGCTTTTGTTCCTTGTTTTAATGTTTTATTTGTTCTGTATTAAAAAATAGAGCCCCGCTATGATAAAATATACTTAAAGTATTACACTATGTTTTTTTTAAAAAGTAAGTTTTTCTATTTTCTATAATTTTATATACTTTTTAGCCTACTTTTCTTTTTTTAATTCGAAAGAATTAAAAAAAAATGAAAAAGTAGGTATTGACATGCGGTCGATGTCCGTACCCCCCTTCCAAAATCGGTTCTATCATTCGGATCTTAAAAATTCTTTTTTTTTGTTAGAAAGCCATGACCTCAGAGACCCAACTTTCATACTTTTTGTACGCCTGTCTGTATGTCCGGACGATTGTTGATGATATTTACTGTTATGAACCTAGTTGTTTCCCGATTAGAATTTCAGTAAGTATTTAAGTAACAGGAAAGTAGGCTATTTTAGTTCTTTAAGAACTTCTTGTTTATTATATGCTTCTCAATTTATGCTCAGCTAACTAAAGTTTGTGAGTGGGCGGTGTCGCGTTTCCTCGACTGTACAAACATTTTTTACCACGGGCCGCCACTGGCTTATACACATGTATATATGATAGTATCTAAAAAGTGTTTTTAAATTTTTTTTTATCTTTACACATTACTTTTAAAAAATAAGTAGTTTAAATAAACTGTAAAATATCATGAAGGTTATTCTAATACTATAGGTTAATAAAGTCAAACTGTTATTTAAAGGTTTTTTTTATGAAACAAAAGACCTTTTTAAATGCAGGTTAAAAATAAATAAAAGTGACCTACTTTGAATTCACATAAACACTTTCTAAATATTCTTTTCCAGATTTTATGACACAATCTCCTCTATTTTAAGGAAAAGAAAAGCTGTAATTAAGAAAAGCATTTATATATTTATATTGATTGCATGTCACAATGATTGGGACTTTTTGGTAAGTCAGATGCTCCTTTTTTTTTCATATAAATCAATATTAAAGATACATATCAGTGGCAGTTTTATTTTGCAAAATGACTGGACATATTCCAGAGGTCTTCCAACCAAATGATAGAAATTTGTAAGTTATTGATTCATAAATTTGGCAGACACAGATGAATAAATTTTTTCAGAAACTCTTTAAGTCCCAATTTTATTAAAATTAAGATTTTGATGTTAGTCAATTCATCCTGCATAAACACACATTCTGTGAAGAAATCCTGTTAATCCAGTGATTTGCACAGCCAAGGGAAGCAACCGAATATAGCATTTCGGGGAGAAACCCTTTGCGGTTAAAACAGTCTTTTTTCAATTAATCGAAAGGTCTAAGTTTCCTGGGCTTGTGGGGTTTTTGAAAAAAATTATTCAGATAGTGTAGCAATAATTTATGACAGTTGAGCAATCTGGGCAAACCGAAAAGGACCCAATAATTAAATAAAAACCTAATTTAGATAAATAAAATAGATAAATTTGCCTTGATTTCAGCTGTTGTTTTACAACGTATGAAGATATGTACAGTTAAAATAGTAAAAAATGAGTTACAAATTTGTGAAAAGGTGCAGAATCAAACCACTACAGTCGAGAACAATTTAAGCATTTGGGTGAACAAACTTGATAATGTGATTTTCAAATGCATGAAAGCAATATTATATATATATTTTTTAATTATGAATGTCTAGTTACTAACACTGTAATTTTAAGCAATTATACACAAGTTACAAGTACTTGACCTAAATACTTATTGCTCTTCAGATAATATTCATATATAATATAATAAAAAAGCATAGCAATAAATATAAAAAAATATCACAATTATTAAATTTCATTAAAAAAATAATCGTTAAAACTACTTCCTCGTACTCAGTGATCACAAAAGACGTCATTAAGTTAATAATAAACACCTTGAATTTACACAATTCATTAAAAAAACCTGAAAAAAATAACTATAAATAAATTTATTGCTTTTAGATAATACAAGCGTTAATAAAATAGCACTTTAACCCATAGTTACTATTACTTCCTGCTCCACATACAAAACACGCAAAGCCAAATTTTTGACACGATCTCACAAGAAGCCATTTTAAGGTGCAGCCCTCGGAAATTTCCGACACATTTTTTTTACGATTTAAACGTTCTCCTTACCTTTCATTTAATTCTTCATTCAATAAATCCATGTGATCATAGGTAAATATTTTGAATTTGCCAGGAAGTAATGTGCAAGTGATCACGGGGCCAAACAACAGGTCATGTGAGTCGACAAAATGAACATGTGACAATATGGCGCTAGCTAAAGGCTACTTATGCACTTTACAAATATTCGTACGCATTTGGGTTCGGAACAAAAATAATGAAATTTTGCTGCACAACTATGTTCATAGAGGCAAAATAAAGTTGATTGGATTTTGAAATAATTATAAAATATGATAAAACTTACGTTTAAAGACGCAGATAATCGGACTACTTGTTTCACATATTAATGCCACTATTTTTTTAATCACTATCAAAAGATGTGATGACGAATGTAAATAATCTAAATGGTATGACGTATTAAAAAGAATTTACGTTTCAGAAAATATTCAACATAGCTTTATAATACTACACAATATTATATTATTTATAGAATTATATTTTGAACTATATCGAATGTCTTTAAAATAATAAGAGGAGATAATAGCCAATGAGATTGAGACAAATACCAGTAGGAAAAGTTTATCCTGAAAATATGGCATTGACGAGTCTTGTTTATATTTTGAATTTGATCAGAAAAAATGACGGCGCTGCAAAATTGGCACGTGTATGTTGGGACCGAAGTTGGTTTATTAAAGGGTTTGTAAATTTTATCATCTTATATTAATAATAAAACCGCATTTTGTTAAGATGCTATTTAAACTGAAGAATTAGAACGAAAAAATATAGATCCGCTGGTAAAGAAGGTGGATTTGAAAGCCTCTTCAAATGATGATCTTCATTTGATGACCGCAAATTTACAGAAAATAATAAAAACTATTAAATATTTATATTAAATAATGGATGCTATTATAGATCTAAGATTATACGCGAAAGGGTTTTCGTTTAAAAATATAGCAAATTTTACATACGTTAAATTATTCGGATCAGATTTACAGTACGGTCCCCCTTGGCGCGATGTTTTCGGATTTGGCGATAAATAATTTTTTCTAGCAACCTGTCTGACTTCCACTGAAGATTCGAATTCTATGACTTCGCACCGATGCGTTTTCCGGCAACCCTATCGGACCGTTGGTTGAGTTTTCATAAGAAATATTCCCATACGATCTTTGAATCGTGGTTTTTTCGAAAAAGTCGCCAAAATACGGACTTTTGGCTCGATTTTGGAAAGTTCGCCAAGGGGGACCGTACAGTAAATCTCTACCAATTATTCAAATTTTACATATTAAAACATAGTTACTACTGTCGCTCTCTGCGGAATATTTCGACGTAAGCTCTTCTGATGGTTTTAACATGACATACCTTAAACCACTAGCACATTTATAAAGGAACGTTTGGTAAACATGCTGATATTATCACTGCAGAGTGTTGTAATTTTTAAGATATATTTGGTCGAAGTCAAATATTTTTTTTGTTTTGAACGAGAGTTTATGAACGGGGCACAACAAATGCCATCAAAGTCTGATTTTTTTTAAATAAAGAAAAAAAAAAGCACAGCTATGATAATGGCCGGTCTGTCCATTGGCAGTGTTTGAAGAGCTTAAATTTTTAACATAGGGTTACTATACCTATAAAATTGTATGAATTATGAAGTGGAATGTTTACTACATTTGGGTATTTTTGTTGATTGGCAACATAATACAAATCACCCAAATCAAGAATGACCATTATATCATAGCTGTCATAAAAAAAGTAAAATTGTCAGCCAGTATGCATGCACATTTGTGCGATTGGTGCCCATGCATGCATCTTTCTGCTTATAAAATTTGACCTTCCAAACTCTTTAGGTGTAGACACCACAAAAGAAGCATTTACCAACTTGAATCCAATTGATGGACTGGAGAAAGAAGAAGAAATCACAGCCATGTGCTGGGGTGATGCGTCAGAAAGAGTGGTTTGTCCCTTTTGATATTTTTACTTAATTAAAGTTAATCATGAATATAATAGTTTGATATCTTATCTAGATATCAAACCAGTAATACTTAATTTATTAAGCAAACTTCAGCTAAAACTTTTGTGAAACATAAAACCAATTTTTTTAGCATGTCTAGAAGGTATTTTGCAAAAGTGACTAATTTTTTTTAAAAGTTATGTAATAATTTTTATTGTGTAAGATTGTGATGCACACTGAAAAGCAATTATAATTTTTTTTAATCAAGTAACTGTATCTTTTTGAGGAAGTCAAACGCCTCTTGTTCTGCTTTCTCTTCTCATGTTGACTCTTATAAGACAGTTTTTAAAGTACTCTGTCTTTATCTAAGTTTATCAATCAATTATTTTTTTATTGAAGTTGTTTTAAGGATATTGTAGTGTACACTTTTATTTTACCCTGGCAGATTATTTTTTTCAAAGTTAAAAAGAAAGAAAAAAAAACTGTCAAGATAAAAGGAAACAGTATTGATATCACAAAAAAAACTTCCTGGAATTTCTTGTGAAAAAATCCACTAGTTGATAAACTTCTATAAAAACAAGGGCAGAATGCACAAAAATCAAACCGTTCCTTAGAGTTAACACAGGAAGTTAAAAAAAGGGATTGGTTAGACTTTCCTTTAAACTTGTTTCTGTAAACATATTTGTAAGCCTTAATATTGTAAAGTAATTATTTTTTTAAAAAAAATTGTATAATGTCAGGAGAGGGATTTTAATATCTTACCTTGTTGGAGATCGAGCTAGCGTACAAGAATATTATACCTGACTGCATATTTGAATTTCAAATCATGTTGGCTATCAATTGCTCTCTTTTAGCTTTAGTGCAACATCAGTATAGCAAATATAATGTTGGAATCTAGATACAGGCGGTAAATTAAGTTATTTTTATTAGATTACGTGAAGTTCAATTTAATTCTTTTCCAGGTTTGTGCGGGCCTCAAAAACCAAGTTGTAAAAGTATTTGATTCTGAGACAAGATCGTTCCCAGCCCCACGACATTATCCAACCGGCGAAGGTGCAATTAGAGGGCTTTGTTACTTTGATGGGTGAGATTTATATCTGTAAATTGTTTTAGAAATACAGCACATTGAAGGAGGCTACACATGGAGAGACTTCGTCAGATAGACCATGTCTATACTCATGATGTCTCTGGCAATAATTTGTTCTCTATTTATTCTTGTTCGTAATTGTTGTTGTGTGCTCATATAAGCTCATCCCACGTTTTTATCTCGTTGGATCAAGAAATGATCACGACACATGGAGCCCACTAACAAGATAAAGTACTTCCTGTGGCATCACAGAAGAGGTTTAGCAACGGTTCATCTGATTATTTCTCTGTTTCTCATTTCTCTCTGTATGTGGCCAGCTTAAGGTGTCTTCTACTGAAGAAGATGATGACTCAAGAGGGTCGAAAAAATTTCTTTTGCCCTAACCCTAATATTTTGCAATTGCCTTAGATTGCCAACTTATCGATCAGCAAAAACATTTTAGCATTGAAAAATCCTTCTCCTTTATGCCAATTGTATGCCAAAGGAGCATGTGAAAAATACTTGTTAAATAAAATTCTTAAAAACTTGGCTAAAAGCAAAAAATAAACCTGTATTTTTAAACTTTGAAAATTTATCCTTTTGAATATTATCAAAAAAAGCTTCTAAATGCCTTTATTTCTGTGGGTAGTCAAGATATTCAAAGAGCAATCTTTGTCTATGTGAAGCGAGCAGAAGTTTGACCTGTGAACGACAGAAGTATTTTTTTCAACATCTTGCTCCCCCTCCTGTAGTACAAGCACTTTGTATGAAACCACTTATAACTTGTATATTCCATGTGGGAGGTAAATTGGTCAAAAAAACATTAATTAAATAAGCTTTGGTAATTTAATCACCATTTTAAAGGAAGATATTTTTATAACTAACGTTATCCTTCCTATTGCTGTTTCAACTAATAAATTAGAAGCACTTCTTTTAAATGCAATAAGGGTATTGATATTTTTATATTTAAAAAGTTTTTTATTAATTTTTGTGGTTTGTCTTTTCCAGTTGTTTAGTAACTGCATCAGAATCAGGAATTGTTAAACTGTGGAATAAAGATAATGAACAGGTAATTAACAACTTTTATTTTCAATTGAATAAAATAATAATTGAAATATTGTCCTTTTTTCACCAATTAAAATATTCTAGAAATGTAGGAAATTCAGGATAATCAAAAAATTAATTTTAAAAATCAAATATAAATTTTATAATATTCTATTGTCAAGTAAAATACCGCTTTTTGCCTTTTAGCTTTTGCTTGAATAGGAATTGAACAAAATATATTATGCCTGCTAAAGTGTATTTTGGTTATGCCTTTAAATTTGTTAACAAGCAACATTCTGACTTGCTGAAATCAATTTTAATATTTTATATTTGAACTAAAGTTGAGAAAAATCCAGTTTTTAGTTTTGCACAGCATTGTGTTTAAAGAATCTTGCTCGAAAAATGTTTAGATATTTTACTGATTTTTCTCATGTGCATGCAGCTTGTCAGTATGATTTAAATTACTTTTGATTTAACTATTTCATTTACAACTAATTTATATTCTAAACGCACAATATGTGTATTTTTTTAAATATAGGACGCCGAAATCAATACTGGTGGTAACTTGTGTAAAATGGCACCAAATTCATTCACAAACTTCCAAGTCGCCACTGGTGGAAACGAAAATGATTTGAAAGTTTGGGACTTAAAGTCGCCTGATTCTCCAATATTTCAAGCAAGAAATGTAAGTGGTAAAATAAAACTCTACTAACTGTAACACTGTTAATTCTGAATGTAATTAAAATAAAATTTTACTTCTGGAACACGTCACACTATTTGTAGAAAAGTTTCATGTGTTTCTCGAAAAGTTAAATGCCTTGACAATTCTATAGAAGGGCCACTTTTTTGTGTGAAATATAGCATGTAATTATTTTCAGAAGTTAAGTTCTTCTTAATCATTAACTTACTGCTATGTATGTTTTATGTTCTTCTACCTCAAATTAGTCTGCTATTTTTGAAACTTGAATGCCTTTTCTTAGCTACATGAAATATGAAACTAAGTTGAAGTTAAAATATGATTAAAATCTATTTTTAAAAAAAAAATTATTATAGGTCAAGAATGATTTCTTGGATTTGAGAGTTCCTGTGTGGATTCAAGATTTAGCTTTCAAAACAAATGATACCATTGTCACTTGTACCCGGCATCATCAAGTAAGTGGCGACATGTGAACTGTTTACACTTTTTTGTGTGAACCAAATAGTAGTCATGTCTTATAATTCACAATCATTTATTATAATTAATACTTTTTTGGTGATCTTGTGCTAGGCGTTATGCAATGATGCTATTTTTATGGTGGACTGTTTCAAATTTGCTATGTCACAATCACTAAGAAAGCAAATTATGATTTTTCCTCACTAAAACCTTTATTTTTTAATACATTTAATTTAAAACTGTTGTTACAGTATAAAATAGAATAAAAGGACAGCAATAAATAATTAGATAACCATAAGTCAATTATATAATATGCAAGTTAAAATTGTTAAGTGAATTCTCAGTTATCCAAGTGATACTGAAGCATTTTCTTAGGCAAGCCTCAGATTCTAATAGATTCTTTTAAAAAAAAATCTGCTGCTACAAAGTTAGCCTTTAAATCAGAAAGCTTATTTTCCATATTCTTAAACCAGCAGGATTTGGAATTTTAGAAGTGCAAAATGGCATAACACTACTTGCCTACACTCTCTTTAACAATAACTTAACAAAGCTTTTATAAACAATGATTGACTTTATTTTTTTGCTTTTTATACACATAGTAAAAAGTGTTTGAGTTTATTAGTAGAGCTTCTAAAATAAACATGTATCATATCCATTTTAGATCCGCCTCTACGATACCCGAGCCCAGAAAAGGCCCGTCATCGATATGCCCTTTGAACGCTACCCCTTAATGTCACTGTCTCTAGCGCACAATGACAACCAACTTGTAGTTGGCAGTAGCAGAGGCCGAATGGCATTAGTCGACTTGCGTAAAAAGCTCCTTGTGCATGTTTTCAAGGGATTCGCTGGCAGTATTCGCAGTGTTAAGTGTCACCCAACGCTGCCTCTGGTGGCCTCTTGTGGACTGGATAGGTTTTTAAGGATACATGATTTGAATCGACACAAGTTGCTTAAGAAGGTGAGTTTTGTGGATTTTGTACTGTATGTAAAATTATTTTGAGTTGCGTGTAAGGGGAAATACCTTTACACAGAAGGGCATAATTATTCGTTAATTTCGTTTTACAAATTAAGGAGATTGGACAACCAAAAATATTTCATTATTTCACATTGCAATATTTAAAGTTTTAGAAGAATAGTTATTAAAGAGAGCCAGAAAGGCAGCCAAAAGCACACAACATCACATGTTGAGGTCTATTTAAGAAGTGACTATTTTTAATGGTTTTGAGAAGGGTGGACTAGGAATTTAAAAGTATTTTGCTGTGTTTGCAATTTTTTATCGGAAAGAATTTTACTATGCACCCTTTTAGATCATGGGAACTTTTCCAAAGATCGAAGACATTAACTGAGAATTATTAAAAGGAGAACCTTATATATAATATTATAGATATCTGTGATATATTACATGCATATCTGTTACGCCATTAAAGATCATTTTAAAAGTTACCTAAAAATCTATATGAATCTACCAATAAACCAATTTTATTGCCATGAAAGCCTTTTCTATAACTAAATATATTTTAAAATATTTTTTCCAAATTATTAAGATTGCAGATATTTTTAAAATTCCTTTATACTGTGTCATGTTTTCTTGCTCTGTTTGTTGGGATTTTTAAAATTGCCTTTCTATATTTTTCTATTTCTTGCTTTTTCTATAGTGAACTTAAATCACAACTAATTAAATGAATGCATTCTTTTTAGGTTTACCTGAAGACACGCCTTAACTGCTTACTATTCAGGACGGATGTAGATAATCTGGCTGTAGAAGATAAACCTAAACCAAATAAACCTAAGGAAGCCAAAATGGCTGTCGATGACGAAGCAGAGAATTTATGGAGCTCCATGTCTCTGGTAAAAGAAGGCAAGAAGAAAAGGGCTTTGAATAATGATGCCCCAAAGCCAGTTAAAAAGAAGAAAGTAATTGAGATGTAAGTTATAGTACAGAAGGCTTCCTCTAAACCGTATTCGGTTTAATCGGATAACCGGATGAATTTTTTGTTCCGTAAAATGTAAAGTTAGCTAAAAAATTAATTGTTTTGTTAGCAATCTCCCATCTATATGGCACTTATAAAAAAAATGAAGAAACTGTGTGGTAGGTTTCCTATTTTCTTGGCTTCAACAGCAACAAACAAGTGCTATTTTTACTGATATGTATCTTGTAATTGTAACCTTAACCTCACTTCTTGCAAACCTTAATCTCACTTCCAAGGTTTGACTGGATTTTCACTTAACCAGCTTGCCATTGGTCATTTAAACCATTTAAGAGGGATTCTACCGTATGTGTCCGAAAATGTGTTTCAGAGAACTTTACTCTTTTACAAACTAATGTCTAAATTTCGAGATTGAAGATAGATGGCAGCACTTGCTACTGTCTGTCAATCTTATGGGTAATGATGGCTTCTTAGTTAGTATCAATTGACAAATTGACATTAATTTGTGCTCCTTGTGGGACGGAAAGGTTAACAACCCATTTAGCTTAGCACTAAAATGGAAAATAGATTATTCAAGAAAATAATAATTTTTAATCTGGAAATGCTTCTTTTGGAAACATTAGGGTATTTACTATAATTTTTCCTCTGAGGTAACTTATTTATCACAATATTAACAGCCAGGAAGTGCCACATAAAATAATGGATGACTTCACAAGTTACTTAATAATATTCATTCACCTATCCTATACATGACGTTATATTTTTCCTTACAAAGGCCTGTCTCTTGTTTTTGGTCACTGAACATGTAGCCAAATAATTAAATATGTCTTAATGTGTTAAAGTTATTTTTCTAAATTTATGTATAATTTTTTTTCATATGAAAGTTACTGCTTTAGAAGCATTATTTTGCAAAGTGTAACAAGTTTTTAAAATACAACAATTATTTGTATCAGCTTAATACCTATGAAAATGTTCTATTAAATTTTGAAAATTCTGCTATATTGATTTTAAATTAAATATAGGCATGCTGTATTTATTATCTTGATTGAATTTCTCAATTTCTTTTTGTTTTTATTTAGGTCTGCAGCTGATTGATTTATAGTAAAGACCATTGCTGTAAGAACTGTAAATAAAATAAGACCTTTTATTTAAAACTAATTTGTATTTCTCTTTATTGCTATTGAAAGAATTTCCTTTTTCACTATTGTTTTTAGTGGGTATGTATTATTTATTAATAACAAATAATTTTGAAGACTTATAAATTGGTTAGGTTAAAGAATATACCTCTATTAATTAATAATTAAGATACAAACCAAAAGGATAGCTTAGCCTTGTGTCAAATGTACATGATATCCGAGCAGTAAAAGATATTAGAATATTTTATAGTTATAATTTTGTAATTTAAAACTTACATTAAAAATTGCTCTACTTAGAGTAAAATAAGTTTTCCTGCAAACCACTGGAAAAAGATTTAAAGACTCATTGTCTAACTTGCTAAAATCAAAAATTATGAACTGCCTTTAAAAATGATATACTTTTGAGCTATGAGATACTTTTAATAATGAAATGTAAAGGAGGAAGAAATAGTAATTATTATTATTATTTTTTTAATTTTTCAAAATATTTTCTTGCAGGAGAAACTATTAACAAATATATTCACCGCTAGATGGCGCTAAATGTACATACAATGACCATTTATTCACCCCTTCGTCAAATTTAGCGTCTAAAATGAAATAAAATTGTTGATTATTATTTTTTTCTTATTAAAACCACTATAGTTGGATTTTATTCAAAGGAATGTTTTCTTATCTATGCCTTCTTTTTTTCTACGTATGATTATTTTAATTTTGAAAACATTAAAAATCGAATATTCATTTTTTTAAATACTGTTAATCGTAAAACGACTCCGGTTAAATCTTATGTGATCTTACAAAAATGAAATTCTCTTCTCGAATGGTTAGACAGAAGTACACAATGCACACTGGAAGATGCCAGATGATAATTTTAAAGCAATTTTAAGATACTTTGTAATCCAAAAAAACACACACTTAAACCTCATCTGTATTAAATCTGGTTCAAATATCGTAACCATTTTGGGGATGGAAAATAGGTGAAACTAAAAAAAAAATCAATGAAAGTTACTTCAGCTATGTTTCAACTAGTTGGGTGAGTTTTTATTGATGCGTTTCGTTAACAGATGGCGCTAGGTTACCACTTTCCAACACCATATTAACAGACTCTCGTATTATCTGCCTGTATAAAAGCAATAGCTACTATTGAATGATTCTATATAAATTCACAATTGAAAAATCGTAATAAAAAAATTATGTGCAATAGCTAACATCAATTTATGAATAACCTTATTTTATGGGAAAGGATGATTGATAGTCTGCAAAGATTTTTCAAAATTTATCTTATTAATTGTTTAGTACTAATTTGAAACCAATTATTTGTAGCTATGAGATACTTTTAATAATGAAATGTAAAGGAGGAAGAAATAGTAATTATTATTATTTTTTTAATTTTTTAAAATATTTTTCTTGCCCGGGGAAACTATTAACAAATATACTCACCGCTAGATGGCGCTAAATGTACATACAATGACCATTTATTCAATATTCACCCCTTCGTCAAATTTAGCGTCTAAAATGAAATAAAATTGTTTACTATTATTTTTTTCTTATTAAAACCACTATAGATTTGGATTGTATTCAAAGGAATGTTTTCTTATCTATGCTTTCTTTTTTTTTCTACGTATGATTATTTTAATTTTGAAAATATTAAAAATCGAATATTCATTTTTTTAATACTGTTAATCGTAAAACGACTCCGTTTAAATCTTACAGGTAAAATTATTCTAACGTCCCCACTTTCTATACATTTCCTTTGTATTTTTTCCCCTTCTAACTAAATAAATTGAAACATAAGATAATGAAAATATTGTGATGGGTTTGAAAATCCGAAATAAAGATTTTGTATTCTCGACGCGTTTTGGAGGGTGCAGATTCTAAAAAAGTGTTTTTTGAACATTGAACAGTCTGTTTGTCTATCTGAAACCACTCTATAGCATGAACTAAAAGAGCTATGGACTTCAGATTTGGTACTCGAGTTTCTAGTACCTGGATCGGATGTCATTATAATTACCTTTAAATGTATTGGTTGATTGGTAATTGAAATTCGTGTACACCCCTAGTTTAAGATTCCATTCTATCCAAAAGAAATTTCTGTGTATGAATATCAAAGCATGTTGAACTACTGAGTTCTTTATCTTATGTTAACGCAGCGTTCGGTAGCTCTCACATTGGTGTCCTGCTCAGCTGTCAAACACATTTCGAAATGGCTGAAATTACGAATCTGGAAAAAGATACTAATTCATGTGTAGCTGCAAAAGAAAAAAAAATCCAAGCCAGTTCAGTTTTTTGCGTCTTAAGCCATACAAAATTGTCCTGCTTTCGAATAACATTGTAGTATTTGTGAAGTATACACTGTTAAAAATGAAACTCTCAAAATTGACGGCTCGCATATGCCAAAAAAATCTGTTTTCCCTAAATTTAACCCATGGATGTGATTTAAGCGCTGCCATAAACTTCTCTGGAAACTCCTTCTAGTGCTACGATGCGCTCATTTTTTTCGCATTATCAACAATGAGGCATGCTTGATCTCAAGTTCTTAAAGCGCATGATCTCCAATTTCAAAACCAAGCCTATTCGGAGCCAATGATGTTCTCGAAATTAAGAACTCATTTTTAGGAGTCCAGATGATTCATAAGAACAAATTACTGCCATAGGAATATCTAAGGAGTTATATAATTCATAAAACCTCTTAGATGGGAAAAAAAAGTAGAATTCAATTTTTAATTCAAGTGCGAGTAGAAAGCAAATCATATGGAACACTGTTAAAAATGTCATGCCAGGTTGTACAAAAAAAAAATGGTTTCTAGTAGCTGTAATAATTGTCTGGTGAAATGTTTCCAAAGTTTTTAGAATTCGGTTGAACAATCTTTAAAGTTTCGGTTTTCGAAAAATGGTTCAACATAAAACTGAAAATATTGAAATACGTTTTACCACACAAACGTATTGCAGCTTCTATGAACCAATTTTTGGGCAAACCAAGTATGACATTTTGTAACAGATTAGTAAACGTGTTAAAGACAATATCCGTTTATTAAAGTGGTCTGATCGAATATAAAACACTTGTAAATAGGAATTCCCTATTCCAAAAAGGGCTCTTACCACCCATTACTCGAAATTTCCCCCCCCCCCCCAACGAAATGAAGATGGAACGCTTGTTAAGTGATCACTATCCTCTGAATTTCCTGGCACAATCCTGGTTGCTATAATTGGGGTTCCAGGGCATTATTTCGCCGGTTCTTTTAAGCGGTTGTTTACGACGAGCCACAAACATAAATTGGAGGGAAGTGGAAGTACACACCCTTTTTTTGTAGAAGGAGGTTGTTGATTTGACCTTCATGTTCTTCATGGTCACCTTTTCCATCCAGGTGCCTTCTTGAAATTTCTTAATAAATGTTATATTTTAAGGTCGTTTTGTTAGAACTGAAATACCAAGGTAGCAAGCACACTAATGGGAGATGCGTATATTGGTCCTTGGGTAATTTGGGGACCAGACGACCCCCATTAATTTGGTCAAACCACATGAGCCCACCTGGGCTATCCCACGTAGGAACATTCACAATTATGTTCCACTTACAGTTATAATTAAGAAATCTATTCTAAATTTAAAATAAAAGTTAATTTATTTTAAAAAACGATGCTTATTTAAATAAACAATTAAACCTAATTTTACATTGAAAAATCACTAACCAAATAATAATGAGCACTTTGTCCTATCTGACTCCTTTCGATAACACTGGTCTCACATATGGTTAGCCCATATAAATGTTTATGGTTCATTCTTTACCAACCCATGTGAAATGCCATTAAAGATTTTTTTTATCAAAGAAATACAATCACGTAGATCAACAGAGGGCAGTGTAGGCAAACCATAAATATTATGTGCTACCCATATAATGCCCATATTATCGAAAGGAGTAATCGAGGACAAGTATTAGTTATTATTTGGATAATGTAATCATGATTTATTTGTGAAATTACACGTAAATGTTAATTTGATGTCATTCTGCCCCCCCAAAAGTTTATCTGTTTCCATATTTCGAATAATTTCTCTAGAGATAGATGTAAGACATACTTGAAAATAGACTTACGTGGTATATTTCAGGTGGGTCCATGTGGTTTGCAAAAAATATAGCGGATCGTTTCTTTCTGAGTACATATGAGTAACCCACTTGGAAAAAGTCATACTATTACTCGAAAAATACTCTTGCAACCCAACTATATCAACTAACCACAGCACACCTCTTAGAAAGCGAAAGCAACATAGACTTTCGGAAATGAATATAAAAGAATGGATTTTTTTCTTTTTCAGATGTTCTTTTACAGAAACAAAAGCAAAGCAAACTTTCATGAGTTTATAAGATCACGTCCTTTTACAACATTCTTCGTTTGTTTTATAAACAAAAAATCTTAAAATAAACGGTAAACGGTTATATTTCGCTAATTTATTAATGAATATTTATCTCTCTCAAAATCGGTCTTGTGGTTATATAATTGGCCCACTACTGAAAAAGTAATTACAAAACTGTTTTTTTTTATAATACAGACATTGGTCGCCTTTTTATTTGTGTAGTCCCCATAGATATCATAGTTAAAATATTAGATTGACTGATCACGTGACCTCCAATGCTAACGACGGGCCGCATGGAGGCATTTTAAGGGGGCAAAATTGCCAGTGTTGCTGCCACTTTAAGGAGAAAAATAGTACGAAAAAAATACCATTTAATTCTAAAATTACAAAAAAATATCGTAAAAATACTAGCTTCATTTTGGAATCTTTTTAGTGACTAAATCCTTTTCTAGTATTTTTTTTGTAATTTTAGAATTAAATGGTATTTTTTGCGTAGTATTTTTCTCCTTAAAGTGGCAGCAACACTGGCCATTTTGCCCCCTTAAAATGCATCCATGCGCGTCCCGTCGTTAGGATTGGAGGTCACGTGATCAGCCAATCTAATACTTTAACTTTGATATCTATGGTAGTCCCCTTAATTAAAAAGGGGTGGGGAAATTGAGTCATTAAAATAAAATGGACCTTTTTTAAGATTTGCAATACCGGAAAAATAATGTATTTAAAAATTAAAAATACGTTCACTTATTTATTTCTTGGTTTCTTGATAAACTTTAAAAAATGCAGTTGGTGCAACAGTTATTGACGGCGTTTTTTTCATTTTTTGCACTATAATAAAAACTACTGGTTTCGTCAATTATTCATTTTTACCATGTAAAATAAATATTTCATCACACATTTTGCAGTGTGATGGTTAACTAGAACTTCGATTACCGTCAACTAATCAGGCTCTTCCTTCAAGTTCACGTTAACAAGATTTGACTGTAATAAAAAAAGAGCGTATAAAAACAAATATTACTTTTTCAAAAACAACTTAGTACAACTAAGATCTTTTTTCACCAGGTAATCCTCTCCCTCGAGGGCTAAAACCATAAGACAAAAGAAATTAGTTTTAGGGCCAAAATATCAGCTTTTGGCTTCAAAACGCGGATAATGCCCACTTTCTCCTTTTCTACAGGGTAAACCCATCATTATAAGGGTATATTTAAGGGCAGTTTACTCAAGGCATTTCCAGAAAGGGGGAGGTTTGTAACAGTTGAAGAGCTTAGTGGAAGAACGTGCTAAGTGACAAAAAGGTGAACACGAGAAAATGAGCTTAAAAGTTTGTAGTTTGCACTTAGGTCTTAGATCAGTTAAAAACAGAACGTGCAAACCGTAAAATATAAACTAAACTTAAAGTTAATGAAAAAGGGGAATCTTGTTATCGTTAAAGAAGTTAGTAATATGTTCATTGACACAAAAATTTAAATTTTTTCAAAAATGTCACTTAGCACGTTCTTCCACTAAGCTCTTCAGTTATTGTTCCGGGTGTGTGTTATTGGTGGGTATGGAAAATGGATGTGTTGGTTGTTAGTGGACGTTTGTTTTATAGGGCTTTTGTTTTGTTGTTGTTGTAAAATTTACATTACAATTACATGTAATGAGTATTGGTGAAAGTTTAGGCCATTTTGCTGAAAAGAAACATATACTTGAAACCCTTTTTCTTACCTCTGTACACAAAATCTTTGCGTTTTCTCCTAGTTTCAATTATTTCGTGTTTTTTAAATATCAAAGTTAAGCCCGATAAGTTTTTGAGGTCATGCAGGATTTTTATAATTATGTTTTTAAGTAGTTCTAAATAGATCTACTGGTCCAGATGATGTTAAATTTCTCTTTCTTTAGGAATCTCTCTCACATAGTTATATGGCATTCACATGGCTACGCTTTTCTAGACTTCTTTCTCTTTTTTTGAGAATATCTGTCTTGTCTTCTGTCTGGCTGGTACTTGCACCCGAATTCTGAGAGTTTTGAGGAGAGCATTCTACAAGCTACGCGCCATCCACTGAGATGAAAACTTTATATTTTGCACATATATTGCAGATAAAATAATCAAACGTATTGGAATTCGTGTCAATTTTGTGGAGTTTGATCAATGAAAATATGTATAATATAACGAACAAATACATTGAATTGAATAAATTTGTTTGCGAAGAAACTTGTTTTATGTGCTGCTAAAATGTGTCAAAGTGGTTCTTAGTGAAAGCTACATTTGCAAATGTTTTGCTTACTTACAGAAAAACATCCTTATTCTATTTTTAATTTTTATACGATTTTCAAACTTGTAATGTTCTTTTCATCCTTAATGCATTTGTATTTTTTTTATAACTATAGATCATTCTTGAACTAACATCTAATGGCTCCTAGCTTTCCAGGCCAACTTTCCATCTGTTTCATTGCCCACACTTAAATAACAAGAAAAAACTTTCCACAAATGTACAGATCCAATACATACCCATACAAACCAATAATACCCTTGTTCAAACCCATCATATCCGTATCCACCATAGCAAAGTAACTCTGCATCCTTTTAACCGGTGTTTTGTGTTTACCCAATGCCTTTTATGATAGCAACATAAACGTTCGCCTTGTCCACTCCAGTATATACTCATAAAGTATATTTTTTTGCTCACATTGTTGCTTTGTTGGGGTTCCCCTTGCTTACAGCTTTCTTCGAGGCAACAATGCACCCAGTGTTGAGTCAACACAACCGGGGAATCTTTTTTCATGGAAATAGTATGGATCCCGAGGTTTTTGTGTTGTGGAGCGGGGTTGCAGATGAGAAAAGTCGCCAAAATTTAATGTACGAAAATTTATGTAAAATTACAATTATTTCATGCTAAATCTGTCAAAGCCTGATGGCCCATATTATGTTGCCACATGGTCTACCAGCTCAGTTGTCAGCTATGTCACTTGACACTGGTTTAAAATTATGTCAATTACCCTAGTTAAATGTCAATAACCTTCACGTAGCACTAGTGCAAAGTTAAGTCAACAAAAAAAATTCAGCATATTAACCCACATTCTGTGTTTTTGATTGCAGCTGGTGCTGTAAAGAAAATTTATAGAACTTGGTTGGAATTTCTTAGTTGTGCATGCCCAGACACCATGATTTTGCAATCAGTGTTCATCTTTTCTAATTTAAGGGGCGGAAAATATTCAAACTTGATCGCGGCCGAATCATATGTGCATTAAATTTGTAAAATTTTTGTTCACAACTAAATTGTCATTTTCTTTTGGCACTATTCTGTCTGAAAATGGGTGGCAACTTTACAATAATTTTTGGTTTATAGGGTAGTGGGTAGTTAATTGGTTGACTGAATCAATGGCCCTTAAGAGCTGCACGCTAAAAATGTCACCAAAATGTACGTCGTAGATCCTAAGTGCCTATATTAAGTTGCATTGAATGGTTTTATGTGTCGACCCTATTATATTACATGACCAGACTTCAAAATTACCACACATAAATTACAAATCTGAAAAATAGTCTACACTCGACAAATGGATGTAGTACGAATGGACAATTCGAACGGGGCGGAGCTTAGTTTATTTGTGGAAAAGAAGACAATATTTAACTCAACTGTGGTGTCACTGTAGGCGTGACCATTCTAGTTTATACGAAATAGTTGCCGGGTGTTTTTTTTGTGGAGTTTGAGATAACGATAGGCATAACAGTGAGGTTACTGTAGGCGTGGCAGTTCTAGTGGTCCAATACAAATACATTTAAATTAAAAAAAAAGTTCGAAACTGCGATATCTCGCCAAATATGGAAAACATTATACGCCAAGGTGGGGTTGAATAGCATTATGTAGCAAATGACTCTAATAGAGATATCATAAATCTGGATCGGAGAGTTTCAGCGATTGTCGCGTAGTTAAAGAAGGTGGTTCCACAGGGGGGACTTTTCATTATTTGCAGACGATATTCCATTATTTGCAGACAATATTTATGGCTTATTTCCTTCTTCTTGTCCATCGAGTTTTGGAGGAGATTTCGGGGTACGGCACGTGTTTTTTACGGCCATTTGATTCCCGAGAAAAGCGCTTGTCCAAATATTGGGAGGAGGCGTTTAAAAAATGATTTTTTCCTCCTTGGGATCTAAAAGATTAACTTTTTATGAGAACGCGACATTGGAACATGATTTTTATGAATGGATGTAGGGTAGTCTCGCTTGTACGAAAGGTATTTTTTGATTAATCAAGGTTCTATAAGAGATTTCGGAAGAAGGATTAATTAATGCATTCATTTTGTACAGTCAAAAAGGCGAGTGTGTAGAAAGTGATGTAAGGTTTATATTTATGCAGTATGTTTAAATATATTTCAATTGATATTGATGATGAATGACTACCAATAGAAAATCTGTTCAAATAAATTTCCTTATATCTAAGACAAAATCGTATTATCCTTTTTTTTCACTATACTTTTTACTTTCAATTACCTCAAATGAAATATACACTCTTAAAACAAAAGAGCGGTTTTAACTCAGTCTGAGTAAATTTCCACTCCTTTCCGTGCCGAAACTGCACACTTCCCCTATAGGATTGGATTTCACTCTTTTGTTTTAAGAGTGATAAGGTAATGAAAGTATAGTATTGCCATGGGGGTCAAAGATCTAAAATGGAAATTTTGTGTTTTCTTTCTGCACGCGCGATTTGTAGGGTGCTGATTCGAAAAAAGTGGTAAGTACATTGATACGCCTGTTAGTCTAAAACCACTTTAACTCGAACTAAAAGAGATTCAGACTTAAAATTTGGTACACGAATTCCTAGTACAAGTCGGACGCCATAATAAAGTTGTTGAGAAAATTTATCATGCTCAAATGGTATCTGCCATTGAACCTTTTAGGTTTTAAAGTTATTGAAATAACCTCATGGGGTAGTTAATTCTTTTAAATGCATTGATTTATGAAGTAGTAATTGAAAGTCGTGTTGTGTTACACACTTCTAGTTTTTATTTTCGAAAGATTGCCTTTACTTCTCTCAATTTACTAATGCCCAATTTCAATGCAAATTTCATAATAAGCCCCAATAAAATAAAATACAGAAGACTTCCTATGTTCCTCATTATTCTAATATTCATTTTACATGTTCTGCCATTCAATAGAGTTCGAATTTTGAATGGGAATCCCAATAATAAGTGTGATTGCAACAATAGTCACACAGTAGTACAATTGATTCCCCCATGTAGTGATTGCCATTGTTACGGTTCATTGAACTCAAGTTACAATATTTGAAGTCAGCACCGTTTGTATGTATGTTGCTATTGTGTTTGATTATAATATTATATTTAGGTGTTTGTAGAACATGCAACTGGATAATGTTATTCTTATTAGTCTAAAATTACGACAGATTGATATATAATTAGTTACACGTAGAATGATTATAATTTAAAGTTATGGTTTAAAATGCTGTGACAAAATTGTCTGTATCATGTGATATTTATTAAGACTACTTGTGGAATAATAATATTTTGTTTGGCGTAGATGAATGATAATGGAAGTGTACATCTTAACAAGAGCGAAATCCTCTAATGGAAGTGCATTCGGCCGAAGGAGTGAATTAACTCAGACTGAGTTAACCCGTTAAGAGTGTAGAGCGATTGTTTCTTTTCTTACCACTCGAAAAGTGAATTTACTCCTATAGGAAGTGCATTTCGGCCGAAAGTGATTACTCAGACTAGTTAAACCGCTCGTTTTAAAGTGTAGCAAATACTATATTATATGGTTAGCATTATTGCTTCATACCTAAATGTAAAGCATTATGTCCCATAATCTTTTATCTTAGCATTATGAGTTATCAGTATGAGTTATCAGTAAAAAACAAGAACCTCGGGAAAAAATTGTGTTTTCTCCAGTTATTTATGTTGAAGGGGTAGCACGCATTTGTATATTCTTCCGAAATATAGTTCAGATCTGCTCTTTAATGTTTCGGATAAATAGCTATGCTAAACATTTTCCACTTGAATGTTTGACAATGTTTGAACACAAGCTTTTTCTTGTGTATTATCTGAATTGTTTTAAAATACATTATTAATTTATATCTAAAAAAAATATTTATTCTAATGCAGTTGCGCTGCAATGAAACACGATTGTATTTCAATAGATCCATTTATGGCATTTTCCCTGGCAGTGTTCGTAATCTGTGTAATAATACTTCTAGTAATGAAACTTGGAAACGTATAATTTTAACTTGTCCTGTATGCGAATCCTTCAGTGGAAAATACTTATCAATACATTCCAACAATTTTTCAAATTTCGCAGATTTTTTTTTACAATTTTCTAAATAAAACTTTTTTTAACATCTTTAAATATTTAATATCAGTTTTAAAATTTAAACAAAATCCCTCTTGCGTTGATGCAGTTGTTAATAAAATTACTTATTTGTGATTCATATTGTTTATTTGTATTTGTTTATTTACGTGTGTGCCTCTAAAGGTTGCTTCATATTAATTTATTTAGTATTGTATGCTTTATTATTGATATCTAGTTTTATGTTTTTTTTTAAATGCCAACCTTTGTAGAGCAGTGTTGGAAAAAAATTGGGAAAAATATCGCGTATATGAAAAAACATGTTGAAAATAATCCTGTGAAATACTTTAACTGCACAGTATGTATGTTAAAGGAAAATACAGTTTTACAGGTTACACACTGTTCCAAGTGTAAAAACCTGTTTAAACAGTTTCCTCTGTCACAATTTTATTATTATTTTTTCATGCATTTTATTTTAAATATATATTTAAATACATTTGTAAGTATTTAAAAAGAATTTAAAATTTAATAAATAACTTTGCTGCTGCACAAGAAAAGACATACGAAAGAAAGAGGTTTTTCTAATGATCGCAAATGAATAAACGGAAGAATAGATGGACGGACAGGCATCTAAAAGTTTGACAGACAGACAAACAAAAGATGGATAGACAAACAAATGTTTTTCTAAATCTGGGGTATACGGTTCATCACCCATATGACAAACACAAAATACCTTGGTCGGTTTTAGCTATGTAAGTCATAATTACTTAATCAATTTAGTCAATTTACTAAGCGCTCAACCTATATTCAGTCAGAGTTAATATAGTAAGCGTCAATATGAGTAATATTTTTTCCAAAATAAAGGGTACAATTTTGAATAAAAAAAAATATCACGTAACTGCGTAATTAAATAAATGCTTCTCTACAAATAGAGACAAATTACTAACGCAACTTTATTCTATATAACGTCAAACCACGAACTAATGTATAATAAATATATCAAGCGGCTATTTTAATTGATTTAAATGGCAATTTTGGTTGCTACCTCACACACAGCCTTTAATGTGATCGTAATAGTTGGTATAATTCAGAAATAATAAGCACAGTATTTATCATAATGATGGCGGCGAGTCTGTCAAATCAATAATCAATTAGTTATGCACGAAAACTTGTCGTTAACCTATCGCACTTAGAGGTTTTTTTTTGTTGGAATAGCACAAAAAACGATGATCATTTATTAACTGAAGGTGTGCTTTGAAAAAAAAAAATCAACCACTAATGCACAGAATTTCTTTGAGATGCCGCAATGGATGACTTGGGGATTCAGCCATGCTTTAAAAAAGTGTCGAAATGAAGGTTTTCAAACGAAATTAGTTTGTTTGTATTGTTCTGTTTAAATGACGTTATTTAGACTGAACTCAAAGTTATTCGAAGTCGAAAAGATGTTTTTCAGGTGTCTTTATTTCTGTTTCATTATTTAGGGGTTGTGAAAAGTTCATCGAAATGTCAGTTTTTTAAAATAAATAAACTGAGCGTCTTTATTAGTTTGTTTAATTGACATTTTTGTGCGGGAATAAATATGGTAAAATTAAGACGTTAAAACTGACTTTTATGCTACCGAATTTTTTGTAATGAATTTTTATTACTTTTAATTACGAATACAAAATATAGATAAAAACAATATTACAATGGTTAAAATTCAAAATGGATTTATGTGTTTAAAAAATAGTAAAATATTATATGTTTTCAATTGGCTACGCAATGCTGCACAACACTTTTTTATTTTTTTAAAAACGATAGTTGCTTCTATATTACCTAAAAATGTTTGATACATACATGGCAAAATTGTTATTACTATCGATATTTTTAAATAAGTATGTATGGTTTTCGGAAAAACACATAATATAAAATTTCTTTGAGGCTTTCCAAAAAGTTTGGTAGTAAGAAAAACGGGGAACAGAATTGCCAGGATATTTTCTGCTTTTTCATGCTTAATTTGTTTAAAAATCTTTCTTAAACCTTTTCTTTTGTACAAACACAACTTTTATTAAAAGAAAATAGTTTAATAAAATTACATCCAATACATATATACTAATTTCAATAATTTATATATTTAAAAGAAAGACATAACAAAATATATTCTTAAAAAAAATCGCTGCCAAAAAATAAAAATCAGAGCCTCCTTTTCACCAAAAATAAGCTGTTATGTATACATAAATAACATTTTCCATCACACCGGACCCGACGCCAAATGAAATTTAAACAATACCCTCTAACGCGCCGTGAGCCTTCAATAAATGTTAACAGTGTCAGCTAACCCCGCCTTACTCTGACGTATTGCGAAGCGTCACAATGGGCTATTGGGGGCATTAGAGGGGGTGTAGCGTGACAAATCAGATCGGGTGACAGGTATTGAGGCGGCTCGACGGGGGGCGACCGGGGGCGAAGGGGCAGTTTACAGAAAACATCATCACACTCCGATGCAACTCGAAATAGAAGATGCGGAAGAGTTGGAGGGTGTGTTTGTTTTTACTTGTTCTTTAAAGAAGGATTTTTTAAAAAATTTGTATGTACAATTTTTTTAATGTGTAAATTTAGTTAAAAAATTCTCTTAAAAGAAATAAGAAATAAAAATGGGTGCCTGATTTAAGCTATTGCTCGATAACATTCTGTTGATGATGTTTGTAATTTTATTAAATTAACGTTATCAAAATAGAAAAACTATATACAATTTATTTTTTTTTAAATCGAAAGTATAAAGTACAATTTAATTGCAATTACTTATTTTTTAAACAGCATGTTAGCTAATAAATTCTAACTTAAAACATTAAAAAATATTTGCTTAAAATGTATCAAAAAGTTTTGAATTATTATCAAATTTACAGAACAATTATTCTGTCAACAAGAATACCCTGCTTGAGATCTAAAATATTAATTACTATAATTACTGTTCTGTTGCTGAACATTGAAATAAAGATATAAAAATCTGGTAGCAGAAGCAACTCTAAATAACAGTGACTGTTACACACCCATATCTTTACTGTAATAAAATATTTAATACAAAAAGAAGATTTCCAGGAACAAAATCAAACTGTTCCCTTAAAAAGACATATCTTTTCCATTTCACGCCAAATTGGCTAATGTTTGGCACCCTTGCCCCCGAGTTTGATGGCAATTGGACCAGAAAGAGACGTCGAGATTTTTTTAAAGGGGGGGGGGGGGGGGGGGCTGTAAAAAATAATAATGGATCGCCTTAGAGCATAATTATGGGAGGAGTTCCAAATAAAGGACTTTTGTGGGGGTGTAGATGAACAGGTGGATGGATTGTTTAGTATCCTATCGGGCATCTGTGCGTAAAACAATTCATAAAATGTGTATATAAATAAAAATGTATAGGATATTCTGTGTGTTGTTTATACAAATATTGCTTTAATTTTTTGTTAACATCTTGCTTACTTAATCTTTGAACCGAGGAAAGGTCGAAGTTAACTTTCGTAATTTGCACGTCTGATTAAACAAAAATGAAGAAAAGTAAGAGTATTACCATAAAAAAATTAGCCTATATTATTTGATGACTTAAAAAAACATGAAAGGTACCAAATCAAAGAAATCAAATCTTTAAAAAAATATTGTAAATATTAAAAAAAATCATGCATAGTTTTTAAATTTAATTGTTGATTGTAAAAAATGGTTATTACATCTACGCTATATTTTCTTTCAACATTAGCTATTCAATTCAATTCTTTTTTTTTCTTTAAAGCCGGATTGAATACATTACTTGCTGAGATAGACTAACTTAAGTAAAATGAGTAATTTAATTTATCAATGAAAGCATGCAATATCCATGAACATTGTTGATTTGTCATATCATTCGTTATACGTAACAAAAATAAAATCCCAGCTGATAAAAAAGCAGAATAGTATTTAGTTTTAAACTTTACACATATACAAAAAAAGTCTTCTATCTAAAAATATATCTTCTACAAAAAATGGCACAATACTAGGTACAAAATATAACTGGACATATAGTCATTGAGAACCAATGTCCATCGAGTCAAAGAGTCACAGATGGGGGAATGGTGAGAATGTTGGAAAAATGCAAAACTCTAGGGGCCAAAAACGGTAACTCAATTATTTGCAGTGCCAATTTTGGGAGTGACTCTGTTTTAATGAATTAAAAAAATATTTTGGAATGCGAGAGAGAAAGAGCTAAACAAGATGTATGTATCATTGCTCTATGTGTGACTTTAACAACTTTAATATCGACCGGACACTCGAACTGCATCCAAATCAATCTCGTTTAGGCTGCAACTGAAAAAAACAACAACAAACGAAATACAAATACTAGTCACTTTATAAAATATTAGCTCACATGCATGTTACATTCTATCGGTAATATGTAACACTTTGGATTACATTAAATTTGCAATTAATAATATTTTATTTAGTAAGACCCACATCTGTGTCTCCTTTTCAAACAAAATGGCTTCGTAAATCTGTTCCGACTTTCAATGTTTTCCATGAAAATTTTCCAACACTATACCGTTCTTTTATTCCATCTCCTATAACAACCAAGTGACGGTTAACATAGCTTCGTATCGAAACTTTCAAAATCCACTACAAGAATATCAATTCCGACAAGCATCAGAGAGGAATCAGTCAAAAAGTCACAGATGGGCAAATGGTGAGAATGTTTGGAAACATGCAAACCTGTAGTGTGTAGGGGCCTAAAACGGTCACTCAATTACTTGCAATGCTAATTATGGGAGAGACTGTTTTAATGAAATAAGCCAAAGTAGTTGCATGTACCATTTTACTGTGAGACTTCAACTTTAATATCAATCGAATACTTGAAAAGTGCCAAAAGAAAATATTTTGTTTGACGGAAAATATTATGAAATGTTAGTCATAACAGAAAATAATTTCACATGCACTGTTATCCAAAATTCTATATTGAATAATGTACACTGTGGATTACTTATATTCGCAACTATTAACCTAAGGTTTGGAAAGTCCCATCTGTGATTGTTACAATACCCTTTTCAAACAATATGCTTCGTAAATCTATTCCGAATTTCAATGTTTTCAATGATAATTTTCCAACACTACCATTCTTTTATTCCATCTCCTATAACAACCAAAGTGACGGTTAACATAGCTTCTGTTATCGAATCCACGCTTTATGAAAGTCCACTTTAAAATGTCGTATATACAATACAAATTCCCCATAAAAAACGCCATTCAGAGCAAATGGACATCAAGTCAAAAAAGTCACAGATGGGCAAATGGTGAGAATGTTTGGAAACATGAAAAACTGTTGTGTGTAGGGGCCTAAAACGGTCACTCAATTACTTGCAATGCTAATTATGGGAGCGACTGTTTAATGAATTAAGCTAAAGTATATGTATGTACCATTGTACTATATGTGACTTTAACAACTTTAATATCGATCAAACGCCCAAACTGTGTCCAAAGCAATCTTTTTTAGATTGTAACGAAAAAACAACACATAAAAAAACGAAATACTGGTCACTTCACAAAATATTATTGGCAATTATTAATATATTTTTTAGAAAGTCCCATCTGTGTTTGTTACAATACCCTTTTTAAACAATATGCTTCGTAAATCTGTTCCGAATTTCAATGTTTTCCATGAGAATTTTCCAACACTACCATTCTTTTATTCCATCCCGTATGACAGCGGATCGTAGCTTCTGTTATCGAATCTACGCTTATATAAAAGTCCACTACAAAGTGTCGTATATATATAATACAAATTCCCCGGACAAAAGGCCATTCAGAGCAAATGGACATCAAGTCAAAAAGTCACAGATGGGCAAATGGTGAGAATGTTTGGAAACACGCGAATATTCCACCTGTTAACTGCAACTGTGATCATTGAGCGTTGAATGTATAAGTGCGTGACTGATGGCAACATATGTTTCGCGCTTTTAAAAAACTTCCGATATTTATTGTGATTTGAAGGTAGGTCTCATGTGAAATTACATTGGGGCCATATGTCATGTACAGTAAAAAGTAAATAAAAGTTAAGTGTGTATAGTGCTTTAATGATTTATTATTCTTTATATTAACAGTTACTCTCATTATAAGCAGGTCTCGACTTACAACTCTTGGAGCCCAGGGAACAAGCAAGTTTAGGGCCCCACTACATGCTTTATTAGATGTTTGAAAGGGATTCTTTCGTTTTAAATTTGCAAAAAAAACCGTTTAACAATTATTACGTGTAAGCATTGCGTTTTTGTATATTTTTAATACATACAGAAGATAAGACGTCAGAGACCAATCATATTTCCTTATCATATTTCAAATACATACAAACTTTTTATTCTCATGGCCAGGGCATGGTTTATAAAAATAAAAAGGGATATAATAATTATAAAAGATCACGTTTGAAAAAATCTGGCACTTGGTTCAATTGTATTATATTTATTAATGATTTATTCGGTAATTAATTTTGTCACATTTTCTCCCGATATTATTCTTTGAAGCATATTTGGAGGTCCCTTCAAGTTTGAGCCCTTTACAAGTGCCCAGTTTGCCCTACCGGATATCAGGCTCTAATTACAAATAAACCTAATGTGAGTAATAATGTAAGGACGCTGCTTACTTTTCCATGGGATTATTGACAAAGAAATATTTAATTATCTAAAAGCAAAAAAATATCTTAATTTACACTTAAAGATTTTTATACGTTTTCTATAATTTTAAAAAGGGAGAGGATGATTAAAGTTCTATTAATTAATGGCGGAAAGGGATAGGAGTGAGGAAGAAGGGGGGGGGGGGACTTTTTGAAGGATTCGTTTGGTCGCATGGATGATCTATTTGACACAGTACTGTACGCAGTATACAGTTTATCTGTATAGAAGAATGAGGTCTCAATATTCCTGTGTCCTGATAAAATTGTTTAAAAATCTCTTTTTTTATTTGATCATTTTAGAAACTATATTTATCAGTGCGTTGTTAAAACATATTTTATTTTAAACATCAGGTCCATTCTAATAAATTTGAATTCAATTAATAATGTGTCAAGTTATATTTAATTACCTGTTTTGCAATAATTACCCTCGTATCCCAAACAAAAAAAAATCGCCCAGTTATTACAGCCCCCTACAACCCAACTCTTTCGGCTTTTTTTCTTTTTATCTACGGGGCAGATGTTTTTTCAATGGCGTCTCCCATTTCCATACGCTCACAAAGAGGGACGGGGTAAAATGTTGATAGAAACATCCCTCCTACAAACCAGACAGAAAAATTCAGACAAGACGGTCCCGCCATTATGTTCGAATTAAATTTCACGCCATTTCTATTTTATTCTTTTTTATCATTATTATTCTCTTCCCTTTCCCGCTCAAACTGCGTATTTACCCGGAAGGTAATTTATTCTCATTCAAAAGAGGTGAACAAGGATGAAATAAAAAGTGAGAATGAAAACTAAAAGAAGAAAAAAATGGAAAACTGATTTTATTGTTGTTAAACAGTGCATTAAAAAAAAAGCTCCAAACAGGTGTTGATTTTCACGGGTTTTGATGATGCTGATGACACCGCGTTGAGTTGTATCTTAATTTAGAATATTGGTGACCGAATTTAGCTGCAAGATTTTCGAATCTAACAAGAATCTTTTAGAATATGATAAAAAGTTTTTTTTTTGCACTTTATATTTCTAATAATACATGCATTAAAATAATCTGCAAGCCAAAATGTACTTTTAATTAGATTAGATGTGTGTTGCCAAGTGTCAAAAGCGACGGCCAAATATAACCAGGGTCAGTTTTCTAAACTTTTTTCAAAATAATTTGTTCGATTATTATTATTATTTTTAATTAAATAGGTTCCTAGTAAATTTTAATAGTAATTTGAATATTTTTAAACGCAATAAATAAGACGTCAAAAACAAAGTCTGAATACGCAATTATTCCAACATTTTACGTATTTAGTATACATAGTTGGTTGAATGTTATGTAGATAATTTTTGGGTCGTTTTCTGTGGGATATGGTGAAATCTGTTTTGTGTTTTTTATTCGTTGCTGCCTCTCCAAAAGATGTATTTTTGGTTGGTATGGGATACTGGAGATTTCTCCTTGAAATTTTTATCATCAGTAACCTTAAAATCTTGATGTCTCATTTTTTAGATAAAATAAATTACGAATGAAATATGGCAAAACATACATGATCAATGAACCTCTTTAAATGATAAACATGTAGAACTTAATCCAAATCCAGTTATTTATTCTGATTTCAGTGCTTAAGTTTTATTCTTCTTTTAACTTATTGTTATTAACCACTGTTAAGTCTGCATATTCTTTTAAAAGTTGTATATTATTGTAAAAAAAAATTGGGAAGGTGTAAAATAACTTCATGCACTTTGTTTTTCTCATTGATGGATACATTAATTTGTGTTTTTAAATTATGGTGGTTGCCTATTGTTCGAAAATTGGTTTTAGAACTTTGAACTTGTACTATTTCTTCAACTAGATTTAAGTCAAACCTGAACTTCTTCCTTCATTATGTTGAGAATTTGAATTTTTCCAGGTATTTCATCAGAAAGAAGAATATGCATAACTTATACTTGTGTTTTTACTCAGTGACTTTATTCCTGCTACGTTTTTTTAAATCGGTATATAGAATGTAAAGATGGGTTTCAGAAAATCTTAAAATTCTTGTTAACTCTGTTTTAGTACATTTTTATTATGATATTCTTTTATTTACTAAAAACTGAGTTTCTTTTATATTCTTCCAGATCCGAGCAATCAAAAAGAATTTCGTCAGAATCGGCGTCCGAAAGATCAAGGGAACATGAATCAAATGGAACTTTACTTTCCGCCATTCGTAGAATTCCCTTCTTTCTGCCGCAATAGAAACACAAGTAAACCCCAAGAATAACTTTCAACGAGAACAGGACTAGACCTAATACTATCCATTGCCACATACAAATCTTTGCAATTTGAACCGCATCGGCTTCAGATCCGGTTGCAACTCTTGGCATTTGTTTATTTGTTGATACATTGGTAGAATCGTTGAATGTTTGCAACGTCTTCAAAATGCGCTCGATCTTTTGAATCAATTCTAAAGAGTCGTTGATGTCTTTGTTACTCAGTGTCCAATTATTTATGTCAGTGTTGGGTGTTGGTACCACTTTTAAAATCGGTGAGCGAAACATTTTTCTGGATTTAAAAGCCATCTTCGGTGCAGCTTTGTGTTTCAACGTTGGAAAATGGATAATAGGCTCACTTTTTGGTGTTCTTTGAATTGTAGCGTTTTCAAACACAATGTTCTTTTGATTTTCAGCTTTAAAGATTGAGGGGACTAAATTTTCTTGAGTATAGTTCGGCAATGGGGCTGCTTGTTTTAAAGTTCCATTATGTTCCGATAATGTTTTGTTTCTTTTGTCAGATATTTGCATTTTATGAAACCTACGAAGTTTTTTCTTGTTTCTGTTCAAATATTTCTTTTTTGAACCATTCATATTTGATATTTTACTCTTCAATGATTTTTGAGTTTGAAATTTATTAAAATTATTCTTCTGATTTTTGTTCAAGTTTCCATCATATTTATTAAAGCTCTCATTGTTGTGATTCCTTAACATACGTGCAATATTCTCAAAATTCCTATTGGACTTTTCTGTGACTAAATCGGGTTTGGTTTTCTTGCCTGGACCAAGTCTTTTAATGACTCGAACTTTGCTTCCATAAGACTTTTTCTGCTGTAATGAATTGCACAACATTACACACTAATAATAAAATGGGAACATCTATGATATAATGTCCGTTCTCGATTTAAGTTACGTTGCCAAGCAATGAAAATACCCAAATGTGATAAACATTCCACTTCATATTTCATACAACTCCATAAGTATAGCAATACTACGTTAAATTTTCAAACTTGCCAAAAGTCGCCAATGAACAGACCGTCCATTATATCATAGCAGTACCATTAGATAGTAAAAACTTTTAAATTATTGTCTACCGTTATTGTTTATTTAACATTTTTGACTTCTTAACACCAAAGCTACATAAAGATGAAATTTATCTGCTTGATAACAGAAAATAGAGGAATCTCTCTTGGTTTTTATCTCTTTTGTAAGCAATTTTTTTTAAATAGATTATTTGCATAAATCTTACAACTTATATGCATTTAGCAATCAACAAAAAATTCTCAAATTCAAGCAAAAACTGAAAAATTATTCCATTTTGATCTTAGTCAGCAATATACCAACATGGCTGCTTTTTATCGAATCCTTTAAATCAACTATGGATTTATTTTAATTTTAATGCGATAAACATTGTTTATTTATAAACAAATCATATACTAAAAAAATTTTAGACACACACAGAAGTTCAGCTGTGCTGATAAACATCATAAAGCAAACGCAATTTCTATTATATTTAAAAATTTCACTGAAAAATGGTTAAATAATTATTTTGTTTCACGAATTTCAGTCTATATTAAATTGGTTTGGTATATAGACACAGATTAAAAGTGTTCTTGGCTGAATTAAAATTTCGAATTTTTACGATCTGATAAAAAATAAATATAATTTTTTGATATTTTTCTTCTTAATGCTATGTCGTATGCTGAAATCTTTAAGTATATACGGTAAATCAAAATTTATAACAATGTTTCTTTGTGTAATATATTTCCCTTTTGTCCACATTAGCCGAGTATATATTATATAATTTCCCAATAAAAAACTTACTTTGGTTCCATTAGCATTTGCCTTATGTAAAATTGCTGTTATAGCATCGAACAACAAGAGAAAGCAAATGAAAGTACAACAAAAACTTCTTAATTTCAACTGACTATACAAAATAGAGTTTTTGATTTGCATTTGAAAATTAGATTTTACATATATCATCATAACAAGAATAATAAGTATAAAGTAGAGAACGTGACAAATTCGATTACGATTAATACAAATATTATCTTGATAATATTTATGTGTAAACTATTTTAAACTTAATTTTGACACAATTGGACTGTCGGCTATGAATCTAAGAACTATTCAATTAAACTCATCACAATAAAATAGTTATTTGATGATTTTAAGAACAATAGGAATGTTCTTCTGAAAGCCTACTAATCATAAAATAATTGTGCATATTTAAAAGTTTAAAAGAAAGTGCGTTAGTAAATTCAAAAGTAAGAAGATAACTCATTAATTTTTTTTGGGAAAATAAATCGATTAGTTTGTTTAATCCCATTTTGCAATTTTAGCTTCCACACTACGTTTATAACGTAAAAAGTGGAAGGTATTACAATCGTTCAGCCCGTCCGTCCGTCTGTCACCCACTTTCATAGAACGAACCGTAAGTCTCGCAAACAAGTGGGATACGTCATTTTGAAGCAAAAAATCAGGATAGACTACATCCCAAATTTCATGAAAAAATTTAAATTATAAGTTTATTTAAAATTTAAATAATTACAAATTTTAACTACATTGAAATAATATGAAAATTCCATTTTTTATTCAATATTTTCACTGTTGCCATTTTGTTAAACGTACGAGAAACTTTATTTAAAATAAAAATAAAACTTTTGAAAGAATATTTATTTATGTGATATAATTCAGTTTGGATTGTTGTAATAACAATAGAGTTTTTTTGATGGTTCATTATATATGTATGAAGAAAGATGCATAGAGAATTCTAACTTTTCATAAAAAATATGCAAAGTTTCGCTTTTATTTTTAAAGCATCAATTTTACTAATTATATATTTTTCGAACTGTAAATTAAATTGTGGCGACTAAAAGATATTTATTAAAAAAATTGTATTATTATTCTACGAATTTCAAACAAATTTAGCAAGCGATAATGATTAATTATTAATTTGCGAAAGAAGACTAATGAAAATAGTTAATTTTGGCGTTTAAAAGTTTGAATTAGAAGTCTCTGATAGGCGAATTTCTTTTTGAGGTGTATAAATAGTGTGTTTCCCGTTGAGCATAAATATTGTGTGGAAGCGGTTTAAGTGACAGATTCTGTAACAAACCTACTTGTTTTTAAAAAAAAATATTATTACAATAATTCTAGCAAAGAGATTTTGAATCAAATGCCAGTTTTGTATGTTTATTATGAAAACTTTGTAAATAAGTAAGAAAACAACTTTGAAATGATACTTTTTATAATATCTCCAGGAATTTCAATTTTTTAAAAAATCAATTACATTACATATTTGTAAAAATTTATATTGAAATGATTTTAGTTAAAGTAGTAAAGTAATCCATTTAGTTTCAGTTATAAATTTAAGGATCGAAAAGTAGATCTTTTACAGAAAAATACAACTGCTTCAAGATATTTAGATAAGACATAAGAGAATATAGATTCAATTGCATTTTATTTAATGAAAATTTGTCAATGTAAATTGATGAATAAAAAATACTTTAGTGCCATATAAATGTCAAAATGTATTTCGTCTAGAATAATTTTCATTCATCTATATAAATACAATTTTACCTTTTCACGATAAAAATAAAATCAAATAGTGACCATATACCGTTATAGGAGCACAACTATTGTTGTTCCGCTCGTTTAAATTATAAAATCCCGTTTCATTGCCTAAAATTCAAATGAAAATACGCTATAAATGCACTCATAAATGTCATCACCATTCCCTCATAATACATAAACTTAGTCATTTGCGCGTTGGGAATATTTGCGAGAAATAATATATACCACACCCATATACAGTTCTAACACAATGACCTTCGAACAACCGACCAGCTTATAAATTATTATAAGAAATTGCTATTGGCGAATTTAGTTATATTGGCGAGTTTGGCAATATTTGGCGAAAATAAAGAATGAACACTAATACTCTATGCATGGCTTTATTAACCACATAGTTCATAATAGCTTAAATACATTTATTGCTTAAATATGCATACATGGCAACAGAAAAATCATGAAAATCATCAAATAACCCCAATAATCCGGATGAGACTGCGGATAGTCACTTGAAACAGTCATATTTCAAATAGAATTAAATTTATAAATAATGGCAAAAGAATAAAACATTGAATTTTAATGTTTTCGTAAAGTTTTATTTAATTTTTTCAGCGATGCATCAGAAAGAGAAAAAAATGATCGATTTGGCGAAAGTGTGTATTTTTTTCAGAAAATTCGAATTTTCTTCAAAAGGAACAAATATGAAAACTAAGCCTCAGTGCACACGTTAGATAAAGGAATCTATCTTAAAATTTCAAATTTCGAGGCAGTATAAGTAGTCTTTTACGATCCGATAACAGCACACAGACAGACAGACTCTTTCTTTATTATTATAGATACTCTAATACGGCCCCAAATTTCCTATATTTCTAACTCTGGAATGGCAACTATCGAAATGACAATACTACTAATTTCAATGACGACTGAACAACACAAAGTGTTTCTCAGGAATGGCTTGAAAAAGGGAAAAATAACTATAAATATTATGCACAAAACCATAGTTCGATACGGCAGAAAAACATTGAATGTATATTTTTTTGAGAAAAGCACCACGAAATAACACAAGGATGGACAATTTCGGGAATGACTGCAATAAGGCCAAAAGAAACAACAACTTTAGGATGTAATCAGTAAGTTTAACTTTAAACATGCATAATATTAGGAGCGTTTAATGTATAAAAATTTAAATTATAACTGATTAATCTAAAGGACCCTGTCTGGATTTGGCGACTTTCCTTCAAAACGGTCGACTGAAGTGACCAAAAATATTACCCATTTTCAAAATGGCCGACTGAAAACAACAAAAAAGTATACTTTCAGGAATGGTTTTAAAAAGGCGAAAAAGGAAAAAATAACTTTAAATATTATGCCCAAAACATAGTTCGATACAGCAGAAAAGCATTGAATAAATTTTTTTAAAAGCACTACGAAATTAGTGGATTACGAAGAATTGGCAAGTTCAGGAATAGCTGTAAAAAGTCCAAAAATGAAAAATAACCATAAATATTATGTGCAAAACGTTGTTCGATATGGAAGTAAAATAGAAAATACTTTTTTTTTACTAAAAACACTACGAAATTAGTAGATTGCAAAGTAGCGACGAAGCGTTGTCATATTTTTCACAACTTCGCCCAAATTGCGATAGTTGGCGATTGCGTCTAAAATTTGTCGCCAAGGGTTGCCATAAAATTGATTTTTCGGGGTTACCAGATTTGGCAAAAAAATTGCCGGACATGCTTCGTTTAACCAAAAGAATCGTGCCCGGATTTGGCGACCATTAGAAACTCTCGCCAAGTCGAAATGACAACAAACTCCGGCAATTGCCGAGAGGGTTGCCATCTCGAATGAAATTTCAAAAATGAAAATGAAATGAATATTTTCTTTTTAATTTTTGAAAAATTTAAAAGAAAATAAACTTTTACGTAACAGGAAAAATTCATTACATTGCAGACCAGATTTATGGAAAACGTGGAACGTTAAAATGACGACGAATTTACTTAAAAAAAGTAAATAGTTATTTAAAATCGTTAAGCATATAATTGATAGAAGATTGGTGTAAAAAACTTCAAAATAAATTATATACATTTAAGATTTAAATGGATTAACATTTAGAAATTGGCAATGCAATTGCTAATTTTGGCCAAAGGTTGCCATAACACCAATTTTCGGGGCTACCAGATTTGACGTAAATTTGCCGGGCACGATTCTTTAGGTTAACCCATGCTTCTTTAGGTTTAACTTATAATTTAACATATAATTTTATTTTTAAACACTATTGTCAATAAAAAACACAGGCGTATAACTTTATAAACATTAATTTGTTATTATTTTAAAAGGATACCAAAGGCTAGACTAAAATATTTCAATGAACGGTGAGCGAGCGAAGCGAGCCTGGATCGCAAAGCGATCCAAAGGGAACTGCACAAGCAGTTCCCGGGGGTTGGCGAGCGATAGCGAGCAGGGGGCGTTCCACCTAGTTTAATATATCTTTATAACTAAACCAAAATAAGGTAACTTTCCAATAAGTTTTATAAGTAGGAAATTGAGTTAAAAAATAAAAATACCTGAAAGATTAAAATATTATTTTTAATTGTTATTTAAACTATCAAAGCAGTTTATTTCCCTCAAGAATTTTATAAAAAGAAAATAACTTCAATGTTTCATTTTTTTACTTAAGTATATTATATATAGGGAAGAAAACTGAAAGTACTTTTAAAATTTGAAGCTAAACCTTTTAACGATTTATTACATTTTTATACATTTAAAATTATTATTAACTTTGTGTGCAATTATTATTAGTTAGATAGTCATTGATAATTGATATATCAATTATTATTGATTGTTTATTTGTTGGAAAAATTGCACTTAATCGTAAACAGGATTTGCTTGAAAATTAAAAAGAATCTTTTAGTTGTCTTCTCTGTATATAATGTATCGTAGTAGGGAAACAACATTGAGGAGTATGTAAATTTTTGTACTCTTATATTATTTCCATACTTTCTTTCATAATGCTAGCAAAATAATATTTTTCTTTTATAGTACTAGCATAATAAACAAATAAAATGAGTTTTTATTAAATTAGTTTTTATTTGTCATTTAAACTATCGATAATAATTATTATTTCCTTAAAAAGTTCTAGAAAAAAAGAAATAAAAAAACTCCCACAGCAATGTTGTTTTCTTACTTGGGTACATTACATACAGAGAAGAAAAATAAATAATTGTTTTTTAAATTTTTTCAGGCAGATATTTTTTACAATTTAGTTCATTTTTTTCAATAAATAAAAAATCAACAAGAAGTTGGTTTGTAACTGTGATTGATTTAAAAGAAAGTAAAATATAAATAGTAATTTCTATGGAGTACTGGGAAATGACCCTTAACTGCTTTGAAATGAATATCAGTTAAAAACAGGATATTTGTTGTATATAATAATTGGAACATCCTGTAACATTGGTACATTTTTAGTTTTCTCCCTTGCGTTTGAACAAGGCATTATAAATTGCTGACAAACTAAATTATATGACATAGTACTAGTTAAGAAAAGTCACATTCTCTTGAATGGCTCCTCTTACATATGGGAAATCATAAAATGATGTAAACTCTTTAAATCTCTCCTAAAACTAGTTAAGAAACTAGTAGTAAAAATTGCACTTAATCGTAAACAGGATTTGCTTGAAATTAAAAGTTTGAACAAGGCATTATAAATTGCTGACAAACTAAATTATATGACATAGTACTAGTTAAGAAAAGTCACATTCTCTTGAATGGCTCCTCTTACATATGGGAAATCATAAAATGATGTAAACTCTTTAAATCTCTCCTAAAACTAGTTAAGAAACTAGTAGTAAAAATTGCACTTAATCGTAAACAGGATTTGCTTGAAAATTAAAAAAGAATCTTTTAGTTGTCTTCTCTGTATATAATGTATCGTAGTAGGGAAACAACATTGGGGAGATTGTAAATTTTTGTACTTTTATATTATTTCCATACTTTCTTTCATAGTTACTTTCATAGTGCTAACA
Organism: Oedothorax gibbosus; assembly: GCA_019343175.1. NCBI lineage: Eukaryota > Metazoa > Arthropoda > Arachnida > Araneae > Linyphiidae > Oedothorax > Oedothorax gibbosus. Next base: position 13,969,704 of record CM033274.1, on the reverse strand, counting down.
AAATAATACTAGTTAAGAAAGACTAGTTAATACATAGTACTAGTTAAGAAAAGTCACATGCTCTTGAATGGCTCCTCTTACATATGGGAAATCATAAAATGATGTAAACTATTTAAATATCTCCTAAAACGTTTAAATATTGTTATATTAAATGATAGTATGGTTACATATAACCCGTATAACGTTATCATAATAATTTTATTACAATCGCAATTTTAATTAACAATTTTTTTATGTTTCTCTAGCATTATTTTTGTTATTGTATTACTTTTTTATTGCCTCCTACCCTTCTCAGTCCATTTTGAATTTTATGTTACGAATCATACAATTTTATGCTTCAGGCTTGAATTTCAGTGCCTTTTAACAAAAAAAAACTCTACTAAAAATAGTTCTACTTTTTAACACATTTTCACTGTCAAAATCACCGTACACATAATAGACATTCCACATGGTACTAATACTAGTCCTAAGTAAACACACACCAACTGCGTGGGCCAATGTTTGTCTATCAAACCGAAGCCAAGCCCCCTTTATTTCGATGCCTGGTTTGGTCAAAATAATGCCAATAAATCATCGATTACGGATACGAGTGGCATGAAAAGGACCCCAGAAATCCGCCACCAGCCCCCTACAATGGGCGAGGGGCAGAGGGCCCTTTCTGTGCCACCCTTTGCAAATCGTTCTTCGCTTAGGTCTTCATGGAGGGCATTGAGACTGCTTGACAACTTTAGTCCAAATAACCCGGGGGCCCAAATGAGTGATGACTTCGAATGATCAGTCAACTTTTTATAGTTGAAGCTTGGCTTGGGATAGAGTTTTATAGCTCGTTTTGTATATTTAAAGTTTATTTTTGATGGTTCTGTACAGTGGATCCTTCTCAAGTTTACAGAAAGGCATAAAAATACGCTAACTTCGATATAGGTTTCAGGCTAAGTCTATGACCTCAAACAGACAATTTAATATTATATTTTAAAGTTTAAATTCAGAATTTAGACAGACTTAAGACACGATATTTTTTGATGTTATCAGTTAAAAAAAATTTCTTTGTAATAGGTTCGTGATATTGGGGCGATAAGGATTTTTTATTCTGCACTTTAATAAAAAAGGACACCTGTCAAAAGTTATAACATTGAAACATGACTATTTTTTCTTTACTAAAGGAGATAAATAAGCCACATAAATCTTCAACAACACTCTCAAAAACTCCTCGTTCAATTAACGGAAACATGACTGGCAACTTTGCTGATTTAATATTTCTGTGAATTTACACCATTCTTTTTAAACCTGAAGCTGAAAAAAAAACCGCGGTAATAATTAACATTCATTTATTATTAAAGTAATATCAATTTTATATAGATAACAAATAAAATGTAATCATAATACTTTTGTAAAATGATTACCGTGGAATAGAATTTTCTTACGATTCAGAGTTTAAAAGTTTGTTAAATTAGTTTTACACAGCCTAACGAATGTACATATGCTTGATAACTTCAAAACCACAAACGCGATTTGTGTCAAATATTAGAATAGTAATGTCTGTGATCGGAAAGGAAATTATTTATGAAATGCAAGAAAATTTCGCTTAAAAATACGAGTTTTATTAGACAGTGTAAAGTACAGCTTCAACATCTCTATAGTCAAAACCGTTCTGCCAACCATACAATTCAAAGTTAGGCCCCCTATTTCACGGCCCCGTCCCTTCAAAAGGCAGGGGGTGGACACGGCCTTTAAAAGAGAAGAATAGCTCCATAAGATGGATACGATCGAATACATCATGACTTAACTCCTGACCGCAAGAATGTCCACATTTCTGTCAGGCCCACTTATAGAGTTAAGAAGAAGATGAAGATTCTTGGCGAGAAAAAGAGTGAAGCCGTCAGAAATATGCCAAGTAACCCTAGTAAGCCCACACAAACCACGTACTCCCCGTTAGTCAATGTAAAATGCACCATTTTATTATTTAAAATACGTTGATTAACAAACGAAAAATGACTGTTTGTGCAGTTGTGAGCTGTAGTAAGAGATCTGAATTTATACGAGATGGTAGTAATTCCTTTCACGGATAAGAAAAATACGTTGTGATTATAGTTTTATTAGAGAGTAAAAAAGTAACCACGTCGATGTAATAGGCCTATACAAACTCCATTTTAGAATCATGCCAAATAAGTTGCCAAGTGCGTTTGTTTGGGATTACTACAAGGCGATCGATGGCTTCACTTGGCAAACCGGTTTTGGCATTGGTTTTTCCCCGGAAGCATCTCCATACTTCTTAACTCTATAGGCCCACAGGGGGTACATCACAAATATCTTGGGCCCGTTGATGTCTATTTTAAAAGGCCTGACAGAGATTCTGCTTTATGGCCTATAGGCCTTGTCGTAGATGTATATCTTGTAGACTTAATAGGTGAGCGGGCATCTGTATTTAAGGTGTGGGAGTTGTGTATAGAGCGTATTTTCCAGGTGCGATATTTGGGATTGTTACACAAAGTACTGTACCTGCGCATTCTTTAGGTGATTTTGAGCTTATAAAAGGTGTATGGATACACAAGCAAAAATAGGGAGAGTAAAATTGTGATATCTTTATAATGTGTCAGGGGAATCTAATAGCGCTTTCTTGAAAGCCGAATTTTCAGCTACAGTCAACATGTTAGGAGCTTTTAAATTTTTGCTTCTATTATGCTCTAAATTTCAAAAATTTAGTAATTAAAAAAAATTCTGGGACCTACTTAATTTTTTAGCTTAACTTTGACTCAGACATTAAACTAACGTGATTGGTTTGATCGATTTTAGAAGGAAGGCGATAAAATGGTAGCAAAAATTTGAAAAATCGGCCACCGAGCATCCTTTTTACGGGAAATCATACGCAAAATTTTCCGTAAAAGGGTCTTAAATTTTTTTGTGTCTATAGTCAGCGTTTTAATAGATCAGGCCCTGGCTACAGTTTCATATTGAATCAGTTTGTTGGGTTTTGAGAACGCTATTTTATTCTATGTGCGAGCTAATTATTAATCACTTTTATGTGTATCCTTTATTCCAATAGCATGATAGTTCAGGAAAATTTGTTCAACTTTTCATAATAATTAAGTTTTGTTTCATTAAAATAATTATGTATTTAAATAAAATATATTTCCAGCACAAAACTCAAAATAATCATTTGTTAAAAATTTAAAAAACTAAATTTTTTTGTGTGAATCATTATTACCAGCTTATCTTTATCAGTATGTGTGGTGTTTTTAAAAGCATACCTTAATCGCTGTGTTAAGTGTTCTTATATGCAAAGAAGCGTTAAATGCAGATAATATCTGTATAAAGAATAGTCCTTTTAGTAATGGCTGTGAAGTCAGATATAAAATAATTTCATATGCTTCCTTTGAGTTTCGAATGAATAGTGAATTAAAGTCAAAGTGTTTATTTCCGCTTTACTTCACAAAGAGAATCTTGAAAAGAAAGTTCGTGAGAGTCAAGCGTTTACATTATTCTACTCAGTTCATCTCACGAATGAAGACATTTTATTCAAAAAGAAAATAAAAAAAGAATAAAATAGTTTTAATAAAAAAAAATCGTCTGCAAAACACTATTCTCTCAGCTCAGCTCCGCGTAAACGATTTTTTTTTATTATTCGATTAAAGAATTCCACTTCTGGACCCGGCAACACAAAAGGAGTCGAGCAATTCAACGTCATTTGGACACAATGGGCAGAAAAGCGCTTTTCACGTGATAATGGCGCATTTTTAGAAGAAGTTAAGGGGGAAAAAAGATGAGAAGGCTCATAACATAATACCGTTGACTTCAATGACGGATCATAATAATAATGTGTATAAGCGCGAGTCCGTGACGTCTCAATCCGTGTGAAAATATGCCTCCCCCAGGTGCGCCTGCGTGGTGGTGGGCCTTTTTTTTTAAATATCGAAAACACTTTTGTGAAGTTGTGTGACTTTCCTTCTGCTGGAGGTATTAGGGTTGCTGGTTCTGGAGTATGTCGCCAATTCGATGGGAAGTTAGCCAATGTATAAAATTTCTGTACCAAAGAGTCAAAAGGGAACATATTCAATTTAACTTAATGTTAGATATTATGCTTCTTACTTAGCCATAGTCATATTATGCAAATATAATGTTAGATGGTTTAAGTTTCTTCTCTAGGCATTTGCATAACAGATTTGTCCTAGTTATAGTAAATAGAGAAAGAGAGCGTTAGGGAGAGACAGATAGAGAGATTTATAAAAGTTAGAGAAAGAAAAGAAAGACAAAATTGAGACAAGGAAAGAGTGAGAGACAAAAGATCAAGAAAGACCAAGAAAAAAAAATAGTAACCGAAATGAAAAGCACATAAATTTCAAAGAAACAGTAAAAAAAAATATGTTAAAAAATAGACCGAATAGATAGAGTTAAGGAAAAGGAGAAATAGTAAAGGAAATAAAGGTAATTGGAAAAAATACTAAAAAGAAAAAGGAGTAAAGAAGATTGATAATGAGAGGAAACACAGAAAATAATAATTACAAAGAAAGAAGAGATAAAAAAAAGTTTTAAAAGAGAACTAAAATCCAAAATAGTGAGAGAAATTTTAAATGCAGACAAAAAGAGAGGTATCGATCCCAATACGTTCTCATACAATTACATGTTATTTTAACCTATGTATACTTTCAACAATATATTTACTTAAATTAATTTATAAAAGTATTTATTTTAAGAAAACCAATGATTAATTGTACAAGTTATAAAATAGTAAGGTAATAATATTAAACCGAGCTACTACACCCGCCAAAAGAAGATTTCGTTTCCAATCTAGCAGCGTTCACTGAGAAAGGTCCCATTCTTGCATTTTTTCACTCCTTTTCCCCCTTCTATTTTCAACGGAGTTTTCATCTCCACTTCCTGTTGCGAGTTTTTAGTTTGCGTGACGATGCGTGACAATCACAACACGGTGGGGGCTTGTCACGTGATGGATGCGTAGCGCGTGTGGGAATTGTTTGCTTTTATGATATCTTTTTTTTATATAGTTATGACTATTTAATGATATTTAATTCATTCGGATATTGTTGTTATAGAATCTGTGAAAACGTAGCTATGTTTCAATATCTAAGCATTTGTTGCATAATTAACTTTTTTAATTTTGGGATATGATTTAGTTATTACTTTTAAGTTGAAGGGATTTGTAAATTTAAAAAAAAACGTGAAAATTTCAGAAAATATTAATTTATTTTTATGTTTGTGCATCGGAGCAGTAACAAAACTCATTAAAACAGTAAAACAAAATAGAAAATTAACTACATAATAGTTTACCTAATGCGACTTTTAATCTCAATATTTATAAAATAGAGGATGTATTGTACTAGTAAATTTTGGATAACAAGTTTGCAATTTACATTGATTTTTTGGAGGATTTAAATATTTTAGAATTATATAATGTTTAGTATTATAATATTTAGAATTATTATATAATATTTAGTATTATAATATTTAGAATTATTATATAATATTTAGTATTATAATATTTAGAATTATTATATAATATTTAATTATAATATTTAGAATTATTATATAATATTTAGTATTATAATATTTAGAATTATTATATAATATTTAGTATTATAATATTTAGAATTATTATATAATATTTAGCATTATAATATTTAGAATTATTATATAATATTTAGTATTATAATATTTAGAATTATTATATAATATTTAGAAAATCATTTAAATAATAGAAAAAAAATTTTGTCGGCCAAAAGATTTTTTGATTTAAAATACTTTGCTTTCAAATTTGTTCACACATAACATAATTTTTTTATAAGATACTTTTTTTTGTAAGATTGTTAATTTTAGAGACTATGTTCAAAAGTTAAAGCATCATAATTAAATAAATATACAATTTTTTTTATAATACTATATAATCCGGTAAATTTAAAACTGTTAAGATGGTGTTAAGACGTGTCAGATAGACGGAGAAGGCCAGCTGTTCTTATTTGTACAGTACGGTAGTGAAATGTCTAATGAATCGATACAGAGGATCTACTTGGTTTACTCTATTTGCAAGGCTTAAAAATTTTATATTTTATCTTATCGCGGCCTGCTTGTAGTTAACTCATTAAACACTATTGGTAAAAACCTGACATACAAATATGAATTTGCTTCCTTAATTTATCTAAATAAACAAAATGTAAGGCAAATAAAAACCACAGTTCTGAACAAGGTATAGTTAATAATTTAAGTTATATAGGGGAAACCGGGGCTAGTTTTCCCAAGGGGTAAGTTTTCCACCAGGCCTTATATTGTAAATAGGCCGTTGGGGGGCGCCAACTGTCTACTTGGTTTATGAAACAAGTTGGCATATGCCCCTCAAAAGAACCTTTAATCAGTTGGTGTTGTAATATTTTCGTTAGAGGTGTTTTTTTTTTAAAGGTAGGGTCAAGTGGGGTAAGTGTGATCGGGGGTAAGTGTGATAAACAGCTCTTGTAACTTTGGGAATCATTCTAAAAATCTGAAAGTTTGCAATATATAACATTAGACCACTTATACTTAAACTAAAAAGAAATATTGACTTTAAATAATAGTTTAAAGATAGTTTTGAGCTTTTGAATTTAAGTGCAACTTTCTGGTTTTTTTCAAATTCGAAAGGTTTTCTTCCAAATTCCATAAGTGTCATATTTTTATAAAAATCCTGCTGTTTTTTCGTTCTCTGTTAGTAAAAAGAATAAAGGTAAAGCTATAAAACTGTTTTGGTTTATTATTTCACATGTTGTGAAGTATGGAAGTACAATCACAGTTACCCCTCAAAATATCAGTTGTGGGTAACTGTGATAAGTGACATGGGGTAAGTGTGATAATCCAAAACACCCCATTTACCTTGTGCAAAACATACATAAATATAAAAAAAATATTATATTATTATTAAATTATAAATTATTATTAAAAAAATGAATAAAAGGAAATGGAATTTCATTTCATAATATGTCAGAGGATTTTGAATTAGAAATACCAAAAACTGACCTTTCTGCTGGATGCTACATTCTTGTTGCCTTAAAAAAAAACGCACGGTAAAGCACTTTTTGGGACAAGTTCAGTCTGAAAATGAGGTGAATCGAGAAGGGATTACTGTAAAATTTGTTAAATATGGTAGCATAACAAAGACATTTTCATGGCCAAATATAGATGACGTGTGTATAATTGATGAGGACGATATTGTTTTGAACCTCCCATGTCCAAATATGGACCGAAGAGAACGTCTGTATTTTTCGCAAGATTTTGAAATTTACAATCTGTAAAAAAAAGCAGTCTAACTAATAATAAAAATAGAATAGCACCGTAGGTATTTTGACTTTAAAATTGTTTGTTTCTTTTACATCCTGACTTAAGTTTATTATATCACAACATGAACCAAAAACGAAAATTCTCAATATTTTTGATTTTTCTTATCCGTATATTTCTAATAAGATGTAAAATGCTAATAAATTTATGTTTATATTAAATTGTTAAGAAAAATGTATGATAGGTAATTTATATGGCTTGAAAACACTTATTGCAACTGAAATCACACTTACCCACTTCAAAATCACACTTACCCCTATGTGGGGTAAGTGTGATAAAACAGCAATGGATTTTGAAATGCAAATTTTATTCACTTAAATTCGGAATTCAAACATATAATTTTTTTCCTACATAGGTATGTTTCTTATAATAATTCACTACCAATTTTAGGATTTGGAATTTACTTGAAGCAGAGAACTAATTTTTTAAAGGAAAAATGCAGAAACCCTATCACACTTACCCCACTTGACCCTAAGTGATTTTTATGCTTACATCCAAACCTAAATTAAACGTACTTTAATTTAATTTTAGAGTTTTATCATTGCGTATAATAAAAGGTGGTTCCTCTCTCGACTTAAATATGTATTTGTTTTCAAAATAACTTAAGCTTGAATTTAAAAAGTTTTGTTTTTAATTTAAAATTGTCTACATAGCAATAAAAAGAAACTGAAGAAATCGTACCATTCCGAAGCGATATACGTTACTCTAATAGCTGTCAAGAATGGATTTAATAGCCTAAAAGTATCCAAAAGCTTAAATATTTCCAATATATCGAGAATAATTGCACTGTAAAATATTACCATGCCATGTTACACCCAAGACTCTGGAGTAAATTGGCTGGCTAAGAAAATAGAAGCAATCTCAACAAACTTCAGTGTATGGCATACGATTTTTTTTGCAATCTTTAGCAATACTTTAGACAACCCCTAGAAAAGATCACCTAACTATAGTTTTACAAAAGAGGACTTTACACAATTTGCTTGATTTCAAAGTGATTCAGGTGATAATGACCTTTATATAGCAATTTGGTATAGTAAACTGGGTTTTTTTGTTACAATTTTACTTATATTCTGTGTATAAACTTTTTGGCTATTTTAGTTCACAATAAAATGCAACAACAATTTTTTTTAAAGTGTATCAAGTATTTTCAAAAATAGTTGGAAAATTTGCCCCATCCATTTTTGGCAGTCTGGGAAAATGTACCCCGTATACGGGGCACGTTTTCCAGCTCAACGTGCTTGCATTTAACCACTCGCTGCCCAAGAATTTATTTACTTTTTAGAAAAGTAGTAATGCTAGGCTGTAGATAACCATGTGAGGAGAGCAATGATATCTTATTTTCTTCAAAGTAAATAAAAGTAAAAAAATATACAATCAAAAAGAAGAAAACGTGGGAAACTATCCTCGGTTTCCCCTAAATAACGAACTTTTAAAAACTTAAAGTTAGCGTTTTTATTCTGCAAGAAAAACGTTAATGCAAATTCTCAAATGGGTTAAGGAGGTGCACGTAAAAAAACACACCCTCCAAATACTCTGAAACACAACTTGTTTTGGAGTTTTGCAACTTGATCGGGGAAATCTGATAATGAGATTGATACGAGAGAGAGAAAGAGAGTTCGAAAGAGAGAGAAATTACAAACCACTTTATTAAAAAGTCAAAATCGATAAACAACATTGATTTTTTCGAAGCCCAACCATCCAGGAAATAGAAAAATGAACAACTGTACAGTGTCATCTATGAATAATGCCTTTCGCCCTGTTTCATACCATTTTTTTCGTTTTTAAATAAGTTTTCCGTAATTTCCTAATTCAATAAAATCAATTACCTTACAAACTGCAAAAGAAAATTACCAATTACATAAATATAATTTACCATTCCGTTTTTTCTACTATTGATTTATAGTAAGAGTACGAAATTCAAATGTATTTATAAAGTATATGCGAGCAAAATCCGACAAGGCATATTTTGATGGAAAATGTGTAGGGATAGTCTAAATTTATTAATTAGAGTTTAGAATACTATTCACTCATCTTTTGTTTTATCTTGTAAAAATTTCGCAGAACCCAATTTGTATTTTATTATCATACATATATCTTTTACAAATTCACATGAATTTGCAAATTTGATGAGTCTGAGTACGTTATTTTTTAACTATGTTTTAATCTCTGTTTTAAAGATTATGGTTGGTCAATATATTTATTTCTTTTCACCACTTGCGAACGCAATATTAAGATAATATCTGAACATAGCTAAACAATATCATCAAGCATATAAAGTATGCAGTATTGTATTTTTTACCAATAAACAATACATATATACTTGGTGAGCATGCATTCATATTTTCAGCAAACATTTTATTGCTCATACACTCAAATCCTAAAAGAAAACACGAATATAATATCAAGTATCAACAACAGCAAACCCAAGCATGAAAATATGAACTAGAGCCTCGAAATATACAGAATAGCAATGTTCCTTTTACACGTCGTTATTCAGTTTTCTTTTATACATAGCGCGCATGCCACGATTTAATCCATGATCGCTAAAATATGACGGGGTGCTTGGCGAGAAAAGAAAGTGAAGCCGAATGAAAGTCGATGTCATACGCCCAAATAAACCGCTACTCTTATGCCGTGAGATTGGTTCACCGCGACCACTTGTCTAGAGAAATGAAACGAACTGTTCATTCAAAGAGATTTCATTAAAAATGCATAATATCAATTTTTAAGAATAAACTACTGAAAATACTCAAAAAATGGCTGTTCATAAGGCTGTGGTACAATATCAGAATTAATACAGGATCCTAATATTTCTGTTCATACGAAAAGTTTGAAATGAGTATGCAATTGTATTTTCTATTTTTGGCACAGCAGCACTTGATACACGGTGTAGTGATGCCTAATAAATTAAATAATCCGTGTCCACCAAAAGGCACCTCAAGTTGCATTCTAAGTTTCTTCGGGTTATGTACTACTATATTTGTTATAATCTATATAGCTGTTAGTAATACAGGTAGAAAATCAGCGCCATCTAGCGTGGAATATGTTATTTTAGGCTGTGTGCGTGTGCACGGCACGCGGCCATATCAAAGTACGAGAACATAACAATCGAACAGTTTGTGATACAATCCAAATTATATTGTTTTTTTACTTAATTCCATTGGATTCAACGTAGCCCCAAATTATTATCCAAGCGTTAGTTTGGGCGTATCCTATTGGCGATTATGGTTTCACTTGGCGAACCAATTTTGGCATTGGTTTTGGTCCAGCAGCATCTCAACCATATTCTAATCTCTATGGTTTAATCCCAGCTTTAAAGGGGTCAGGCGACAGGGCATGAAATGCAATAAATTCGTCTTAGGCCCCGGATTAACATTAACCGTACCCTGTAGCACCCTCTGGACCAATGGCCTCTCTTGTTCGTCGCCAAGGGAGGTCACGTGGCGACGTTTGATCCCAGTAACGGGGGAAAAAGGGATTTTTTAGGGGGAATTTTTGTAATCTTTAATATCCGTCCTTGTTATAAAAAATGCTGGTCGAATAGGAGAATTCCATAATATAATGTATATGTTTTTATGAATGTTAGTCATTAGTGATATATTTCGTGATGTAATTTTGATTAATAAATAATTTATATGCAAAAAACGGTGTTTGAGTAGTTCGTGAATCTAAATTTTTATTCAAATTTATATTCCATAAGTGTCCTATTTTGGATGAATAATATTTAAAAATAAGATATTAGTTGTCTACTTATTAAAATCAATGTATGTCTGTTTTCAGAAACCGTGAGTATGAAGCGAAAAATAATTATTTATATTAGTAAGTACTATTTATATTATTATTATTATTATTAAGACATACACATCTAAAAACAACATTTTAACAAACTGCAAATTGCAAACACACAAAGCCTAATATTTTGAAATATACATAGTAAGAATACCATTTCAAAATTTATAAAATGCTTATAAGTTCTATACTACAGCAGGGTACACCAATTTTTCTATATTTTTGAGACATCCATATGGATTTTAATTTTTTAAAAAGTGTTATAGCTTTAGATGGGTTTCCGACAATCTGGAAGCTTTGCAATTCAGAGAGTCCTTTGAAGCACGAGGCCATATTTTCTAGTAATATACAAAAGTACATATATGCACAATCTTTGGGATACTTCGGACCATAAGACCTCATACACATACACAATACCACCTACATAATGTATCGTAATACATATTGTATAATGCTATATGTGTCTCTCAACGCACAGTCAAATCATGGCAAAAATTAAAGAAATAAAACTTTGAATGGGCTTGTTTCACGTCTTGAGTGGAAACAGTTCCAATGGCATTGTTTTATTTTTGACGATTCTGGAATTATATTTGATTTGGTGATAATTTGTTCTTATTACAAAATTAAATCTAAAAAATATGGAAATTGCCAAATAGTTTTGGTCAGTGTATGTTTTATAGCGATTTCTTTGGATTTTATTTTTTTGTTATTGTTTGTTTCGTCGACTTTATTCTTTAATAGGAATGTTTCAGTTGATGTATACGCTATTGTTTTCATTTTTCTGCAAACTTTGATTTCATTGCTTGTTTCAATTTTATTCTCAAAACTAACGTACTTTTTGTCTGCTTCTGAGTTTTTTACAACATGCAATAATAAATGATAATAAATGATTTGAACAACCAACAACACATAAAGAAGTTGGCATAAAAAAATTAATAACTAAAATATCTTTAGAAAACTCACTTTCGAAAATCAAAACAAAAGTAATTCAAGAAAAGGGAAAACAAGACCACGGAGCTGCTGCCACCAACGAATCAACCCCAGTGTTCTTTTTTCGTTGCGCAATTTATTGTACTGTATTCTGAAGAATAGTATTATCTAAATACATACTAAAAATATTAAATACAAAATATCCCCTAAATATATAACACCATAAATACTAAATATCTGCGGTTTTTACAAACAACCGAAACAACCACTGAAATCGTGGAAAAGAAAGAATGTAAACTGGAAAACGTCACTTGAAACAACCCAATTCACATTTAATATTTTATTCCCATTTAATATATGTGCAAACGATAATTCAACACATTAACGGTTATTTTTAAATAGTAGAATATTATATTTTACCTTAAAACACGTTCAAAGTTAGAGAAACGACGATAACTACTAATTGTAATTCGAAATCGTCTCTTAAACAAAATTTAGAATTAAAAATCAGTAAAATAAAAATTTTCGCGTTGTAAAATCCTTTAAAAATAGTAAAGAAATTTCTAACACATATTTACAGGTATGTTTTTAAAGATATTGTGATTATTTATCATATTTTTAATATTTTCTAAACTCAAATGCTTTACTTCCAAATGTGATAATTTAAGAATTGAAGTATAAAATTTTGTTTAAATAACTAAAAATACCACTTAATCCCGTCGCTAAAACATGTTCTATAATAAAGTTTAGAATCTATATAAGTGATTTCAATAAAAATATGGCGCTTTTTAGAATAAATTAAATTTTTTGCGCGTTCACTTTGAAGCAATCTTATGTGACTCACGTTACATGAGACATTCTTTTTTTTTTGTCTGAACTACTTCTAATGAAAATGGGTTGAAATGTACTCAAAATCACTGTTTTTAACTACAGACAGTGAAGAAAATAATTTTATTAGGCATTTATTGAGGCCTCTTTTTATTCTTTTACGTTTTGATAGAATAAAAAAATCTAATGGATAGATATTACGTCATTTGTGTTTGGAAATGTACTCCAATGCTTAAACTTGTCGAAAAGATGTATATTTGATGTGATTCGAAAATGTAATGTAAGTACTATGGAAATACAATTTGAATATTTAATTACGTAAAAACTTTTACTCGATTCCCTAAAAGTTGGTCAGTAGATTTTCATTTATAAATATGAAGCAACATTTTAAGTTAAAATAAAGTGGAATAAAGCGGAGCAAAAATAATAAATATTTATCGATAAAAGTGTCTTGGCTTGAAGGAAAAGTATCATTAACAGAGTATTAATAACAGATCTTCAAACTTCAAAGATTGCAATTAAATAAGTATATAGGCTGCTCAAATGACACTACGTACTTCTGGAAACTTGGAAGCAACTAATAGAAAGATATAATAAATATTTAAAAAGCAGTATTTCTTAAGATTATGGTGAAAAATTTCAATAAATAAACAAAAAAATTTCCTCATGAAGAACATGAAGAGGAATGATATCCGAACTAATTTAATATTGCTAGATCTAAAGACAAGTTCAAGTCTTCACCTAAAATTATTAAGAATCAACAAACTTAAATTAAAGGGTTATTTAGTTTTCAGAGAAAAATAGCTTTAAACAAAACTCAAATTACATTCTAAAGATACTTTGGAAATGATAGAATGCCTAGTATTTTATTAAGAACCAACCTAAAAGCAGATATTCTACTGAGGAGTATGAAAGTGATTGAAAGTAAACTTATTCTAAATTATTTAAATATTCAAATAATTAAAAAAAATATGCTTTCATAAAAAGTTCAACTCTTTTTGTTTTCAAAACAATATAAATTTTCCAAATTTGTATTTTAACCTGAGCCTAGCTTTACATGTGCATTCAGTTGGTGTTGTTTTTGATGGAACGCTTATTTATATTCATAAATTTATCTTATGAAGTAATATTATCGATATACGTAGCATGAATTATGAATTGTCTTTTAAAATTAGATGTTCTAGGGGCTTGGAAAGTCTTGTGGACCAAACTGTGGTTTGGACTTCGCTTATGGAGAGTATGTAAACGTTGCTTTTAACTCCTTCTTTCTACAAACTAATTATTAATAGTTGCGCGTATTTTTGTAAAATTACATCCACTAAATTCTAGTGAGCAGTCATACAATTAAGGATGGCGTATTATTTTATAAAAGATTATTAACCACTAATAGAGAAAATCTTGTTACTAATCTCTAATAGTGTATAATTTTGTCAAAATTTACCTGCAAAAAAAATCCAGTAATAATAGTAAGATTATTATTTAATTGGTAATCATTTAGTAGAAAATTACCAGTAATATTGACAGCAAAAATAAAAAAAATCAAGTGCCATGCCTTTAATCTTGATCTGAATCTGACCATCAGGACAATACATAAGTATTTTGATGCGAAAAACCATCTGACAAAAATAAAATATCACATGTTCGATGACATTATATCTCCCACTGATACTACAAAAATACCACCCTTCGCACGTGGCCCATGTAACTCCTAACCCTTGTGCATCAATGGATCTGTATAAATCCAAATCCATATTCAGATCTGCCCCATTGAATTCAGTGCATCCCGGGCATAATAGCCGAAATCTGCCCGGGTTTAATCCCCCTCTCTAATTGAGGAACCCCCGAAGTGCCGAAGTGGGGTTGTCGCCAAAAAAATGGCGACAATTAAGTTTTGGAAAATGGAATATGTCGTCATCCTAGAATTCGCCCCCCTCTGAGGGAAATGGTGTAGGGCTTTCAGGTGTTCGTTGATTGAGTTTGCAGGGGCGATGGGCCGTGCCTGATCACAGGGACTAATGAGGTGGAGGTGATGAAATTACATAAAACTAGCTGATGGTCCCAATAGTGATGGGCGAAATTTTATTATACGCCATTCTAATAAGTTTATTTATAAAAAGATAAAATATTTTGGGGTATAAGGGAATAAAAAATACGAAGGGTAAACTTTGATGTACCAGTAAGCCACATAAAAAAAATAAGCCTAACATTTTGTATTGTCGAATGGTTCCTCTTTCATGTTTAGAATCTAAGCGCAAGCTTCTTTTCTACACTGTTAAAATATCCCTATAGTTAACCATCATATTGTAATGGTAAAGTACTGCCATCCCATAAATATATCGGTCATTTATATATGATGTAAGACTTATTGTGTGGCGTCGGCGAAAAAGTTTGCACACTTATTCATGTGACTCTGTACGTCAACAAAATATCTATTTGCTATAAAAAACATTACAATACTGTGATATAAAAAATAACCGCAAAATAAACTGTAATTTTACAGAAATTTTTTACATTGCACTATCCACATCTCCCAATGAAAATACATCTTTAAGTGGTATTCTTAGGATTGGGTCGTTGTCGGGGGAAAAACTTAGTTTGTAGTGTATTCAGTGTAGAGCTTTCAGGTGTCCATTGATTGAGTTTGCAGGGGCGATGGGCCGTGCCTGATCAAAAAGACTAATGAGGTGGAGGTGATGAAATTACATAAAACTAGCTGATGGTCCCAATAGTGGTGGGCGAAATTTTTTTCATACGACAATGTAATAAGTGCAGGATGCGAGATTTATTATTTTAGATTATAAGGGAATAAATAATACGACCGGTAAACTTTGATGTACCAGTAATCCACAATAAAATATGAAAAATAAGCCTAGCATTTGATATTATTTTGCATGTCTCAAATGGTTCCGATAGCATATTTAAAATCCGAGCGCAGGATTCGTTTCTGCTATCCACATCTTAATTAAAATTTCTTATTAAAAGCACCTCTTGTCCACAAATAGCCGAATAAACTTTAAAGTTGCAGTCTTTGGACTGGGACGTTGGCGGACCCCTTAGCTCTAGTAAATTCAATACAATGTAAGACTTTCAGGTGTTCGTTGATTGAATTTGTAGGGGTGATGGGTCGTGCCTGATCACAAGGACTAATGAGGTGGAGGTGATGAAATTACATAAAACTAGATGATGGTCTCAATAGTGACGGGCGAAATTTTATTTATCCGCCATTATGATAAGTGTATTTGTAAAAAAAAAATGGGAGATAAAATATTTTAGAGTATAAGGGAATAAAAGATCCTACCTGTAAACTTTGATGCATCAGTAATCCACATTAAAATAAATAAAATTAGCCTATCATTCGGAATAATATTGGATGTTTCAAATGGTTCCTACACCTTGTTTAGAATCCGAGTGCAAACTTTTTTTCTGCCATCCACATCTATATTAAAATTTCATTTTAAAAAACTCGCTTGCCTAAAAACATCCATTGAAAGTTCAACTTAAACTTGTATATTCTAAAAAGAAAAAAAACCATAGTTGCAGTGTATTCAGTGTAGGGCTTTCAGGTGATCGTCTATTGAATTTGTAAGGGTGGGTGCCTGATCACAAAGACTATAATGAACTGGATTTCATGAAATTACATAAAACTATCTGATGCTCTTAATAGTATCAAAAGACCGGAAATGTATTTATACATCATTATGATAAAATAATTTTGTTATAAGTTTTAAGATAAATATAGATTGGTTCTATGAGGAATAAAACTCTTTGAGATGCATCAGTAACTCTCATTAAATAAAAATATGACAGGTACCCGAGAGCAAATATAAATGTTTAATGATTTAATATTTCACCACTTCCTGTTTAAGATCATTGTGAAATCTGATTATTTTCTCAATTCAAATTTCTTTAAGAATGCTTATAATATTAATTGAAGAATGACACGAAGTTTTACTCTTATCACTTTCTTTACTAAATCTATAACGCATGGATGTAGCCCAACCTCCCTAATACGGACTATGAACTGGAAGGTATAAAGTAATGTTTGGATTGCGGATAATTTTTTGTGTGTGATATTTTAGTCTGGTATACTTCTAAATTACAAATTTTATTGAAATTTGGGATATAGCCGTGCCTGATTTTTTGCTTCAATATTGCGTATCCCACTTGTTTGTGAGACTCGTGGTTCGTTTTGAGAAAGTAGGGGACGGACTGACTGTAATAGTCTTTATAAAAGCTTCCATCGATGCGTGTGAAATGAGCCTTTCCTTTAACTAAACTAGGACCGAAGACTATCGAACCGAAGGATCAGGACTGGACTATTACCGAAGACTAGGACTATCTATTCCAATCGCAAGGTACCACCAAATAAATACCAGTTACGATATACCAAAATCATTCTCTACGCTAAGCCTCTCATTTATCTAACTCAACTTTCAATCATAGCGGAAAAAAAGGGGGTGACAAATTAGACGGTTGAACGGTGAACATCGGAGTAGTGATAAAAATTTGCAGTTGCCCCCCATTTGGTATGCGAGTGCCTTTTTCGTTAGAAAGTACGTGTACATCTGTAAGTGTGTGTATAGGGGGGGGGGGGGGGGTAATTAAGTGGTCAGACATCCTGCTTTCGACGGGACAGTCACTATCGGTTGGTATCGCTATAACACTTTTATGTTACTGAGATAAAATGTTAAAAAAACATTACTACACTATATTTATGAATAAGTATCGTGAAAAACATTCTTTTGACAAAAATTTTACCTGACGATGCACAGTGGGACAAAGGTGTCAAGTCGTTTCCAAAAGTAATAAATGAAACTTTGAATTTGCATTTTATATTTAAGCCGCATTCAAACGATAATTTAACACATTAAAAATCGTAATTTTTTTCCGATGCAATAATTTTTTTAATCTTAAAACGCCTTCAAAGTTGGGGACCTGACGATCATTTGGAATGCTAAAATCTCTATTTCGGTAACAAGGAAGTTTGACCATTGTGAAATCTTAAAAAAAAAATAGGTAATTAAATGGGATATTCATATTGAAGTGTTTTTTAAATACATTATTAGTATTTATCATATTTTTTAAAGACATTATGGGCATTAATAAATCCCCCCCATATCACCCTTACATGTTCTATTATAAAGTTTAGAACGTATTTAAATGTTTTTTAAAAATATCCCGTGCACATACTTTCGCTTTTTAGAATACATTCAATTTTTTGCGAGGATACTTTCAACCAATCTTATGTGACGCATCTTACATGAGAGTTTATTTATTTGAAATACTACTAATAATTTTTTAAAAAATAAGTAACGTTATTTACACAAATACACATTTGTGGAAATAACGTTATTTATTTTTAAAAAAATTCTTAGTAGTAGTTAGTTTTTAACTAAAGACAGCGAAAAAAACAACCATTTTATTCTAAATTAATTGAAAACTGTATTATTATTTTTACCTTTTACACATTAAAAAAAATTCTAAAAACTTTTGTGTTTCGCAATGTGCTTAGATACATAAGTTTGCAAAACAGAAAATGTTTGATGTGATACATAAATATAATAAAAATACTATCGAAAATAAAACAAAAACTTTTTTGCGTAGAAACTTTTACTTAATTTCCCCGAAGTTTTCAGAAGATTTCTATTTATAAACATCTATATTTTTAGCCAGCCAGATTTTTAAGTAAAAGAAAGTAGAATGAATCTGAACAAAAAGAAAAGTGACCTGGCTTTAGGAAACAAAATAATTAACATAGTACTCTGAGAAAACTGCTTCTATAATAGTCTTCAAACATTATATTGTTCAGAACATACTGACATACATAATACCCATGATTTAAGCGAAAGAACTTTTAATAAGCACTTTTAATATATGCTGTTTAAAGGAGCCTGCATACTATTGGAAACTTGGAAGCATCTAATAGGAAGGATATCATCAATATTAGAAGAACATTTTCTCTTAAAGATTATGAAGAGAGAAGTTGAAACAAATAAAATAAAGAAAATTAATGTTTCTCCGGAAGAAGTATGCGATAAATAATAATCTCTCAAACTAATTTGATACTGTTAGATCAAAAGACAAGGTGACAGCTTCAAAGGTGACAACTCGTTCCTTGGGTTGGGTAAAAAGTGTACATTTTAACTACGAAACAAATTTTGTGTTATAACTTGAACTCAGTTATTGACAGAAATGTTACTAGGAATTGGTTTAAAAATTTGGAATATTTGTTATTTTTTTCTATAATCTAGAAAATCTTTGTGGCTGGGGAGCCCAGTCGGTTAAGCACTCGCCTAGCATGCGAAAGGTCCCAGTTTCGGGTCCGGGCATCGCCAAAATAACTGCCGACCTATAAACGGCCCGTGCAGCCAAAAATGTCCGACGAATAATACCCCGTGTAGAGGGAGTGCACGTTAAATATGATCCAAAGTCCCAATGCTGCGTACGATGTCGCCCTTAACGGTTGCGTTGGGTGCCTATTCAGGTGTCGGCTCGTCACTTGACTGTGGTTCTAAAATACGACGCCCGTTGCCAATAGCCCTCGTGTAGCTCTAGTGCGACGATAATTCAAACTAACCTAACCTAGAGGATCTTTTTTGAAACTTTAAGGCTATATTAAAAACTCTAAATAATTTATTGTCATAGATTAGCTAAATAGAAAAAAATACTAGATAGTTTTTGGAAAATGTGAAGTTCCTAAACTTTTCAAAAGTTATATTTCCAATTGTGGCTCAACTCATGTGCCAAGTGCTGCTTATACGGCTTAATACGTTTTTTTTATGTATTTTATCCAAAAAAAGGATTTTTTTTATGAATATCTTTTAAATATGTTCTTGTGTGCTTATATCAGTGGAGGCTAAAGCTGAACTCAGTAGTCTGTTATATATTTCATTGCTAAGGAAATCATTTCCAAAAGTAAAATCGAAAAAGAAAAAGAAACTTGTAAACACATTTTTACTACCGCCCATTTCCTTTTGTTTCTTGGTTTAGAAATAAATAAAAGAAATTTGATTTTTATAAGGATATGCTGGACTTATTCAAGTGTCTTTTGATGAATTGGTTACTTATTTTTATTATAAATTTTGCATTCAAGACGTCCTATAACTGAATCGTGAATTTTAACAGGGGCCAATGTATATCTGCAGCAGTGTTTCCCTTTTTTTCCAAACACAATAGTTTACAGAAGTTTCCTATGCTCCTATAGAGACCGCAGATACCATTAGATATTAAAATACTGCTGCAATGTAAAGCCCTTTCAGAAATTCGCGATTTAATTATTTTCTGTATGTAACAGTTTATTGATAGAAAGTTGTTCTTATAGAGAGCAATTAATAATGAAATTCGCTTTTCGAAGATAATAAAAATATTTTGAATAAATTATTAATTAAATAATTGTGTCTGAAGTGAAGATTAAGGATCTATTATTTTTTTTAATTTACTTTCAACTTTCAACGTAAAGTGCTTTTTTTTTTCACTGAAAGCACTGTTTCATAGTTAGTTATACAATTTCGAAAATTTATACTTTTTAGAAACAGTGATAAAAAAAGGATTTTTTTTCACCCAAAAGCAGTGAAAAAAAAGTACTTTTTTTTCACTGTTTTCATAAGATGCCAACATTTCAAGTAAAATTTCTATTTCATAATATTCATAAAATCCAGAAATTTATTGATCTGCTTTATTTATAAATATTATGCGCGTGAATGTTATTTTTTATTTTTGAATCAGTATCCATGTTCAAATGTTTCACTTTAAACTAAAAAATAAGTTTTCCTTTTTTAGTTCCAGAGATTTATCGATGCCGATCTTCTTTAGGTTAAAAAATTAGCACGTGAATTATTTTTGAACCAATGAGATTTGATTTTTTCACGTAATTTTAAAAAATAGTGTATTAAACACGTGTGAAAAGTAAACTTTTTAAAACACGTGTCATTATTCCACTAGTTTTAAAAAGTGTTACTTTTCAGACTTGTTGCATAAATAACTATTTAGCATTGCATGCAAGATTTTAAAGTACTTAATAGTTTTCCAATTTTAAAAGTGTGATTTATCTTGTTTTTATTATAAATTTTTGTATTATCAGGTTGAAAATTTGCATGCAATTGATTGGATTGCATTTTGATTGGATGCAATGTAGAATGAAACAGTGCAAAAATTGCCACTTTGCCCCTTTACACACGATTATGAATTTGAATAAGTGGAATTTTTAGCTCAAGATTATTAAACAGTTATTTATTTAACTAGTGCGTAATGTTAGTCTTTTTTAAACAAGTTGAATACATCATTTCACGACGGCGAACCCTGAGTGAAAATAATTCGAGTTTAAAGAGTAATTTAAGTACGTGTCGGATATATAAGTATTTATAATCCAGTGCAAAAATATTGTTAAGTTGCTAACAAAGTTTTATTGTTCGCGTGCAAATATTTTTTTACTCAACATATATTGGCATTGAAAACTTCCCCGATAAATATAGTAATATCTGTTCTCAAAACAATACGCTAGTTGAAATATGAATTCTATTAATACATTTCATTTCGTGCAAAATCTCTCTTATTCTAATAAATAATTGCTGATATTTCTTTTTTCTCACTGGTATTTAAAAATTTTATTCGCACTTGAAGTGCGTAATAAACTTGTTTACGCACTTGTTCGCAAAGTAAGTTTTTACGAACCGGCAAATGAAAAGAGTTACTTTAAAGACGATATGGGCTTGTTTCACGAGGGATCTGGCAATAGCTCCGCGGTCTTGTTTTCATTTTCTCGAATTACTTTTGCCTTGGTATTCCAAATTGAGTTTTCTAAGAATATTTTATTGCTATTTTTTTTAAATTCCAACTTCTTTTAATGCAAGTTTTCTTTGATAAAAGATTATAACAACCAAACAGCACAGCAAGAAGTTGCAATAACAACTAAAATAACTTATTATTAGAAAACTCATATTTCGAATATCAACAAAAGTAATTCGAGAAAAGTGAAAACAAGACGGCAGAGCTGTTGCTAGATCCCACGTGAAACAAGCCCATTGAATTAAAATAGCGAGTTTTTTTTACGGGATTATAAAAAAATACCTTTACTTATAGCTTCTGATGAGTTAAGCAAAATTAAATATATTTAAATTAGGAGAAAATTATTTGTTTAGAGCAGGAAAAGTGCTCCTCGCATAATCCAAATTGTGAAGATCTTAATTGATTTGGTAATAATTTTATGCACTTGTTGCATAAATATATTTTAATCAAGATTTAGCTAAATTTTCAAACAAAAGCCATTTATTAACATTTAGTTGTTACTGAATCAGAAGGTATTTTAATGATATCGATATTCTGCATTTTTTCCAACTTATATGAATAAAATGTACTTAAAAATTACATTTTTTAATTTTTTATTTGCATGATATAAAATCTCTTTAGAAAACTCTCTAGAAAACTTTCTAGAGCGCATATGGTATGCACTTGCACAATGCACATGTAGCCTCGAGACAGACTAGACAGGCCAATTCTAGACATCCCCTGCCCCGCCCCGTCTGTCATCTGGAATTTCTTATCGTATTGCAACGAGGGGTTGGTGTACAAAATAATTTTCCTTCCACTTCTTTTTATCCCCACTTAACTAGTGGGATAAAGAAGCCAAGCTGTAGCTAACGCGAATTGCAACATAGGGAAAACGAAGTTTAGGGTTGTTAAGTTTTCCACCCAAGTTCCCTAACTAATGAGTCAGCTATAGGGATTTTTTTTCGTCGCAAGTGGGACTGTCGCAAGTGGGACGACACGGTGAACATCAACCGTTTTGCCCTGCTTCTCCAAAATTAAATACAAAAGACAGGGGAAACTCTCGCGATCACAAAGTCAGCGTCAAAGGGGCGTAGGGCGAATCCATTTTTCCTCGTCTTCGCCCGTTCAGGAAAATCACGCCCCTTTGAGCGTAGAACGTGATGTTTAAGTTGGGGGTGGAACGTACGCCCCTGCGAAAAAGAACAGGGTGCGCATCGGAAGGAAAATAGAACAAATAGTAAGAACGAAAAAAAATTGGCGCGTGGCGTTCGAAAAAGGAACCTTGTTCATTAGCTTGGGGTGCAGGGGGCAAGACACGTGACTCCAGGGGAAGGGGGCATATAGGGATGCGAGGGAATGGGAACAGAATATCTTGTTATTAATCATTAGTTATTTTATATGAGTAATAATATATGCCAGCCTTGTTTTCCATCGAAAAGCGCAAATTTGTCTTTTTCGTAAAAATGTTCCTTGAAAATTAAACTTTTCATCCCTAATTTTATTTGTAGAACTTTTTTGATACTGAAACTGCTGTTATCGGATGTTTTTAGTTAAATTTGTGAAGCGGATATTTTCTCTTTTATTGAGTTCTGTTTTGAAGTAACTAATTGTTTGGCATTAAGAAAATACCCGTTTTTGATAACTCACATCTAATTTACAAAAAACATAATTAAATATCTTTTTTATGCAGATAAAATCCTGATTTTTTCGCAAAAAGTTTAAACATTTTTCTGCAAAACAAAATTTCCACATATGACTGAATTAGTTAGAGGTATTTCCATTTTTTAAATAGTGTATCTCATTTTACTTTATTATTTTCCATTCGGAAATTATTGGTTATTTGCAATAGTTACAAATGACTTATTATGCCTATTCCACATTGTATCAAAATACACAATTTTTACATGTTGGTTTATTTTGCCATAATGGACAATAAATAATTTTTGGTTTTCTCTATCCTGTAACAATCCTAATGGCAGATCGTTCTAAACAGCAATGAAACTGCCATAGAAAGAATTCTGGTCATTTCATTGATGAGGCAATCACCAAGTTAAGTTCTTCGCTAGTTCAAACATAAATACTTGTTCTCGTGTACCTTCAGTACGACATTAATTAAAACAAAACCATACTAGAAAATGACAGTAAAAGTTAAAACGTTCTCTATAAAGAACCCAAACACAACATAGCAATCCCAAAAATAAAATATGTAAAAAAGAGAATGCTGTACCAAACGTTCGTATAATCATCCCCCTGTGGATGTATGTGAAATAGCTTCTAATATGAGTCACATATGGGCGAACATTTAAGAACAAATATTAGGAACTTTTTTTCATCATGTTAAAATTGCAAGAGCGGGTCAAGTGGAACAAGTTATAGGGGATCTCAGTCAACTCCTAGGGGCAAACATAGCAAACAAGGTTTTAATAAAGAGGAGATTTGATTCTGGTTGTAAATAGTGACACTTGATCGAATGGTTTAACGGGAAAGTTTTATGCATAGTTCCCTCGAGGTTTTTAAGTACGTGTTTTATTATGGGGAATGTGATATTTAACCTATTGTAATGATGTTTGATGCTTAGGATTTTTGATTGTTGTTTTGTTTAAGATATATCTAATTTGAAAAACATTTTATCTAATTATTGTCTTTTGACGGAATTTCCTAACCTTGTGTTGAAGTTGTTTTCTTTGATTATTTGAAATATATTAGTCATAGGGTGTCTCATCATTTTTTGAAAGCCAAAATATCGGACTTAGAAAAAAAATTAGTCTTACCTCCCCCAAACCAAAAAGCTGATTCTTTGATGTCATAATTTAAAAAAAAAACATGATGATGTGGACATTACTGCTTCTAAAAGACATCACTTTGTCTCCTTATGTTTTATCCTTTCTTATACGGGCAGTTCTACCATAATTTTTAATTTCAGGTATAAAAAACTTGTGAAATTTATTTTTTCAAAATCACTTTAAATATTTGTAAAAAGGTTTATAAGGGTTCTAGAATTGCAAAAAAAAGTTCAGCAAGGCTCATTTGAATTTTATTTCAAAAAATTTAGGGATGGCAGTTTAAAAAAAACGGTTTCAAAGCAACCAGTTTAAACTGGCCTTATGAAAATAACTAATTTTCAATGAAACCGAAGTCACGAACAAACCAGTTAGTCTTAAAACAGGTTTCGGTTTTCCATCCCTAGATTATTGTGACGGTTAGGAACGGAAGGTAAAGAACGGACGGTGAGGAAATTCACGATGTTTTCCGGTCTTTTTTGTGTTG
Source organism: Oedothorax gibbosus (assembly GCA_019343175.1). Taxonomy (NCBI): domain Eukaryota; kingdom Metazoa; phylum Arthropoda; class Arachnida; order Araneae; family Linyphiidae; genus Oedothorax; species Oedothorax gibbosus. The sequence goes on along the minus strand of CM033274.1, from coordinate 13,944,816 downwards.
AAACTAACTCCAGTTTAATAAAAATGGATTTTTTTTACTCCTTATACTCCACTTAAACATATTTATAGAAAAAAATTCCAATTATTAAGCAAAAATTAACCTTAACCATGGGGGATTGTAAGGAAAGTAATAAAGCCACGCAGCTCATTTTACTGGGATTTTTAACTTTTGGGCCTTTTGGTGAAGTATAGCCAAAAAATGCGGCTTCTAACTGAAATGTGAGTTTTCTGCATTACAGTTTTCATGATTGAAGAATCACTGTAGCTCCATCCAGTGCCTCTCTTCGCCACTTTAGTAATGAGGTCAGTGAATGTAACAAACTCCAGGGACAAAGTTAGGAGAAGATAAATACACACATTATAAATATTAAAAGCCAAAATTTTTTAATAATATTAATCATAATCTATCAATCATAACATAATAATAATAATAATAATAATAAATAATAATAATAATAAATAATAATATAATAATTAATAATAATAATAATAATAAAATAATAATAATAATAAATAATAAATAATAATAATAATAATAATAATAATAATATAAATAATAATAATAATAATAATAATAATAATAATAATAATAATAATTAATAATAATAATAATAATATATAATAATAATAATAATAATATATTATTGCACAAAAATAACAGATATTAATTTGAAGGAAAAAAACAAATACAAAAGCAATTATACAGTAGATAGAACACCAAGGGTCACAAGGACCATATTGGCGAACGTAAAAAAGTACATAGATGTAAATTTACAAACACAAAAAAAAGAACAAATATTAAATTACAAGTAAATAATATTATGGCAACAGAAGTGTCGGGGGTATATTTAAGAGGGTTAGTCAATACAAAATGAATTACTGTACAGTTATTTTATTTCAATAATTGAAGTATGCATAATCAAAAATAGTTCTCTATATCGGGAATATCAAACAAAATATTTTTCAATTGGTTTTTGAAGGAAGTAAGATTAACTAAAGATTGTATTTGAAGCGGAAGACTATTAAAAAACTTTGGTGCAAGATAAATAAAATTTTTACAGAAAATGTTCTTTTTAGGTTTAGGAATGATGTAAATACCATTAAGTCTTCTTGGGTTAATACATATCCGCTTATTGCACACATCAGGATTATTAAAAATATATAAACAAACTTTAAAGAAATAAATATAACGAATAGGTAGAATATTTAACAATTATAATTTTCAATGTTTATGCTCACATTGCCTTTAACAAAAATTTAGCAAATTTATTTTGTATGTTTATAATTCTTTTGAGGTTTGTTACATAATCCCCTCCCCAGGCAAGGATTCCATAATTAAACAAAGGATATACAAAAGCGTTGTAGAGTAATCGCATGAAATCATGGTTTATTTTATTTCTCAAAAAATAAAATTGTCTTAAAACGAATCTTAATTTGTTTGATACGTAATTGGCGTGTGATTTCCATTTCAGGTTATTGTCTATAAAAACACCGAGATACTTAATGGTATTTACTTGATCGAGGTTATTACAGTTACAGGAAAGCAAATCTGAACAAACTCTGTCATGATATTTTAAATTGAGAGGAGTAGTATAGGTGCTATTTTGCAGGCTGAAAAGCATATATTTAGTTTTAGAAAAATTAATACTTAAATTATTATTTAGGAACCAATTTCGGATTTTAAATAGATCTGAATTAATTAAACTGTTTAAGTCTTCATATGCAGATGAGGAGGAATAAAGTAAAACAGTATCGTCGGCGAAGCTAATAATTTTTCCATTTATATCCATATTACAGAAATCATTAATATAAATAAGAAATAACAAAGGGCCCAACTGAGAACCCTGAAAAACTCCTTTTTTTTATAGGGAGCCTATCACCTAAAACACCATTTACTCTTACATATTGAAAGCGATTTGCAAAAAAGGACCTGAGTAAACCGAAAAAATGTCCACGAAGACCAATTGAATATAATTTAAACAATAAAAGATCATGATCTACAGTATCAAAAGCTTTTGCAATGTCCAAAAAAATTCCAATCGTAATTTTATTATTATTAATACTATTATATACAAAATTGTTAAAATTAAGCAGGGCTGATTCGGTGCTTGATCCAGGGAGAAAACCGAATTGGTTTTTTGAAAAGAAGTTTATACTATTTAAGAAAGATAAAATTTTTTCATAAATTATTTTCTCAAAAACTTTCGATAAAATTGGTAGGATTGAAATGGGTCTATAATTAGTAAAATTATTTGGGTCTCCCTGCTTAAACACAGGAATAATAATAGAATTTTTCAAAATGTCAGGATAAATACCAGTGCTAATTAAGTTATTGAAGATGTCAGTATAAGTTTGTAAATGGTCAGTACTTAATAAAATTTTGAGTAGAGTAACATTCACGTCGTCAATGCCACAACTTTTATTAGGGTTTAATTTTCTAATGACATCAACTATATCCTGAGGTTCAATATGGGAGCAGAAAAATGATTGAGAATTAGTCTTAAAACTCTGTCGGTATTGCTCGTTATCGGACACAAAACTTGGAATAGATGCAAAATATGAATTAAAAGAGTTGGCTAACTGGTAATCACTTGGAGAATTAGGATTGGAAGAACAACTTTCTTTTTCTTGTTTAATATATTATTAACAACATTCCACTGTGATTTGCTAGTAGTACTGCACTCATTAAAAGATTTTAAGTAAAAATCATTTTTTTCTGTTCTAATTTTATTTTTAAGAAATTTTACTGTTGATTTATAAGCAGTTGAATAATATAAATGTCCTGGGTATTTTATGTACTTTTGATAAAGCTTTTCTTTAGTTTTTATAATGTTTAAAAGATCAGGTGTAATCTAGCTGTTTTTTTTATATTAGTATTTTCAAAAAAAGTAAAATTGTTTTTGATAGCTGTTAACCCATCATGAAATTCCGTAAACAAATTGATAGAATTAATATCTTTAAATTTAAAATCATAATCTGTTAAGAAATTTTCAATGCCTTTATAGTCAACATATTTGTGTTTTGGAGATTTTTTGAGAATTATAGCATTTTTACTTTCAAAAAAATTTGGCAGACTATAGGAAAATGGTCAGTTGTGCTGTTAATAATACGAGCTGGAAAAATACTTATCTTTTCAAATTGGGTAGTTCTAAAAAACATATGATCAATACAGGTATTTGAACTTGGCCTAGGGATATCAGAGATCAAGGACAAGAAACCATGTTCATGTAGTAAATCAATATAGTCATTGGCATTATTAAGAGGTTGAATTATATCAATATTAATATCACCAATTAAAAGTACATTTTAGAAGAAATTAATGGTAGAACCTGCGATAATTCATTATTAAATGCATCTACAGAATAGGCGTGTGAACGATAAACTGAAACTAAAGTAAAGTTAAGTGATTTACAATTTAAAACGATTAATTCGGCTGAAACCATACAATGTTCAAATCTAGAAAACTCAAGATTGTTTTTAATAAACACAACAACAACACCAGACCTGTTATAGATTCTAGAACAGTTATAGGAAATAAAATTTTCGAAAGAATAAAGATTAATTTCACATTCATTGATCCAGGTTTCAGTGAGAACAATTATATATATTTTGGCCAATACATCAACTAGAATCTTTAACTCGACAAAACTTTTAACTTTTAACTCGACAAAATTTGACCTTAAACTATGAATATTCAGATGGAAAATATTTAGTACTGTAAATTTAGGTTTTGGACAACTTATAAAATTATTATATTGATCTATAGATTGCAGTGTTTCAAACTTAAAATCAAAATCAGGACAATCAATTATATTAGCCATTAAATTTTAAACAGTAATTTTAGACAAATCCATTTCTTGTCTAATTTTAAAAACTTTAGAGTTTTCGTCCTTTCTAATATAAATTTTACCACCTTTAGTCCAACAGAATTTAAAATTGTTCTCTCGTTTAAAGGTCTTACATAGGAACAAAAGCTTCTTGATAGCAGGAGCCAAGTGTTCGTTAATATAGACAGGAGATGTATTGAATCTTACATTTAAATCAGAAGCGAGAAGGTGTTTTTTCTTAGCAGCTTTTAGACATTCTTCTTTTTCGTTTTTCGAATTAAACTGCACAATGATCGATTTATGTCTGTCCGATCGACTTGTAGGGATGCGGTGGGCAGTGATTATTTTTTCTGCAATATTTACCTCCAGGCATGATAGAACGCTCTTGACTGTATCGGTAACATTTTCTTGTTCAACTTCAGGTATTCCGGAGATTTCTATGTTGGATCGGCGTGAATACTGAAGGTTATTCAGTTATTCTAAACGACTTCTCAGAGAAACCGGCACAGTAAAAATGAAAAACGCCCTTACATAATCCGGTACACTGGATAGAATTCAGCTTTGACTTCACAGATTCAGCTTTGACTTCCAACGAACAGACAACACACTTTTCAGATGCCATTTTCAAACAAAATATTTAACTCGGACTAACAATATATTAAATTTCTGACACAATCGTAGAATAAACTTATTAAAAAACAATAATAAAGTAGGAAATAGTGTTAATTATTAAATAATCAGAAAAAGTACTTTGAGCCGTAATCAAATCAAACCGCCTCCAACACGTCTCGTTGCCAGGACTCAAATGTCAATCAACTCTCAATTTTATGGAAGGAATTTGTTAACATATAGTATTAATTCAATTTAAAATCCAAATGAATGTAATTTTTAGCTAAAAAATGTGTTAGTTTGAGCCCTAAACTAAAAATTTAACATTCGGGACATGGGAAGGTAAGGAATTTTATGCATTGTTTTGTGTCTTAAAAATTGTTTAGAGTTTCCTTGCTTTACAATTCTGTTTTGCAATTATATAAGGACCAGTCTATTAGTATAATAAGAAAAAATTGAAAATAAATATTAATTTTTTTTAAGTTATGCCCAAGGGACATAAAGTTAAAAATTATGGTAGAATCGCCCATACATATTAATTTAGTCTAAAATATGCCATTTGAAAAACTAAATAAAAAAAATCAAATTCTTTTTGTTTAGAACCCGCCTTTACCTGATAGTTAAAAAAAATAACCAATACTGAACATATCATAATATTCTCCGGTAGCTGATAGTGGTGTTCTCATTTCCCACACACGAAAAACTTTCGAAACTGATCAACTCAAGCCCATATTTTGAAAGATATTTTTTGGGGAAAATAAACAAATGACGTCAAATTTCGTTTGGTGTAAAATACATGACTGGGAAAAACTAAATAAATACGTTACATTCATTTATACTCTTAAAGACGTTGTTGGGATAACTAAATAAAGAAGTCAAATTCATTCAGTTTTAAAGACATGGTTTTACGTAATAAAACCTTCGAATTCTTTTATATAAAAGACGTACTTTACCATACGGTTTTAAAACCAATATGGAGCCCCGCACTTTGTCACTCTCTCCCATACTATCCTCAAGTAGTTGTTGGCGGTATGCGATTTCCCGTTCCCGGATAAATTTCACTTTTAACAATAGCAACACCCTTTCCATAATGGGAAATACTTATCAAACTGATAAATCATAACCCAGATTTTTTGCTGCCCTAGTACCGATTCAACTCAAGAGCATAACCCTAGGGACCGATCCTAAAGGTCCCATAAACCACCTGTCCCCTTTAACCCTTTGACGCCCGCTACCGAAAACGTTCTCCAAGTGTTCCACAGAACACCGAACGTATGCCAAAATAAGTAGTTCACCATTTAGAGTAGAATATTGGAGTTTTTTATTGGTTTATTAGAATTGAACAAAGGTATAAATCAATGTTTGCGGTGTGGATTTCCATCTGTTTTGCTTGTTCGGGTGAGATTTGATTTGTTTGTTTGGTCGTTTAGAATTGGAACCAGGAAGTACGGCTTTTAAAGTGTCGATGTTTTTCGAATTTCAACTTGGTCATTTGAAAAATATGTATTTTTAAAAAAATTGAATTATCGATTAATCTACATTATTTTATGGTTTAGAATTTATCTCGGGAAAAAATAAAGTAAAAACAAAAGGATTCTTAATTTGCGATTACTACAATAACATCTCGTCCATTAGAAGCTGGACTTTAGCTTTATTCCTTCTTAGAAAATTAAACTACACCCAATTTAATAAAAACTGCATTATCAACACTTTTAAACATCACAGAGTCATCATGATTGCTCATTCAAATAGCACACACCACCATAAATCATTCCTTCAACGGAAAAGCTAAAGAAAACTTAAAGAAAACCTTTATATGTTCCAAATCTTAAAATCCCCACGAACAAAAATTCATTTTGCCCCAAATATTAATAAATATTTTGTACGAAAAACCCTTGACCCTCTTTAAAACACGTACTCTTCCAAATGACGCAAATGACCCTGCATTCAAATCGCAATATATTCCTTTTTCACGCGACATTCAAACTCCCACGTCGCCATTTTGTAATATGGCGCGCACTCCATCCTCAATATCTGAAGAACTTGTCGATTCAATTCGATCTAAAGCAGTTTCGATTGACAGTTTGATGACAACAGTGACATTCCCTGCCAACTAGAGGACGTACTTCAGTTTTTTTGGGGGGGACTTCGCTTCCTAATATTGTGACCTGCTCAAATGGAAATGTCTCATAGCGTACGGTGGGTGCTGGATTGGCGAGGCTTTGGCGGGGTTTGATATTTTAGAACTTTTATTCAATTAATTTTTTTAATCCGGTATGGTGCAATAGTAAATATTATGAGCGAACTTTGTATGCTAAAAATTATCAAGAATAAAGTTTTGGTTAAAAGGTTTTATTTCTGGACTTATTGATTCAATCCTATTTTGTAGCAGAGTTTCAGTCTTGTATTTATCTGTCGCTCTTTTGCTGCATTTGACGTTTAAATATTCAAATAGGTTTTGGAAACGTACAGAATCTTGAAAGCTCTCTTTTCACAAGGAATCTTGAAAGATCAGACATGCCACTCTACTTGTCGAACATTAACATAATTTCTCTTTTTCTTCCAAGAAACTTATTAATGATTAAATTAAATTCAACCATAATTGAATAAGTTTAAAATCTTGTGTTTATAGAAACATTGAAATCATATGCTGTACCTTTATTTATTTCCAATGGTTACTAACATAACACAAATAAATATGTCAATATGTGTATGACAATAAAAATGTCAAAATTTAATTTTTAAATGAAGATTATAACTATGTCTTGAAAAGAAACATGAAGCAAAAACTAAAGGTTACGCTAAATCTTTTATAAGTTAAAAAAAAAATACATCCTTCGCTAAAGCATTCATGAGAAAACAGTGATTTTCATAGATTGACTGACCCTTTTTTGTTTGAATCTATTTCTTATTTGTAATGAAAACAAAATTGTTTGAATTGAAGGTACTTATTAAAACCAAACTTAAAAAGCGATACGAAGCCAAACATGGGAGCATACAATTTTAAACGACAGTATATACAAAAAAAAATCTAAAAGGACCCGCTCGGGGGGAAAGTTTTAAAGTGCACTTAGCCCCTCTTCACCAATTCTTCAATAAGAAACTCCGCTAAAGAATAGGACCATATACCCATATACCTGTCGGAAATTCATTCTGGTTCTCTTCTTTGGTGCTGCCATTTGCTTCGGTAAGTATCGAAAGGAGAAAACAAATATTCTCTTTGTTAGGCTAATGGTCCTTTCTCTTTCTCGGACATCTGACGTCATTATTGAGAGTTTATAAGGTTGGATTGATAGGAAATTGACGTCAATACTGAATTCTTGTTTGAGGGATGGCGTAATGGTTTTGTGCCGGGAGGAGGTTTTTTCTCAACTTTGGGCAGTTTCTAAAGAATATTTGAGTACAATGCTAGTATGTTTATAGGGGAATTGGTATTAGATTCGTATGACAAGCCATCCCTTATTCCTTACCTGATTTGGCTTTTAATCACTGGTGTTAGCGCCAAATTCAAACTCAGAGCTTTGCTAATGAAATTAAGTTATTCAATGTCAATAAATAGTTAATTGTATAATATCAGTAGATGGTATAATATATAATTGTTTAATATCCTAATACACTCTTAAAACAAAAGAGTGAAATCCACTCCTATAGGGGAAGTGCATTTTCGGCACCGGAAAGGAGTGGAAATTAACTCAGACTGAGTTAAAAGCTGAGTTTGTTTTAAGAGTAGAGAAGGTTACATAGAAACCACCAAATTTGATACTGTCACTAATTACAACAAATTATTATTATTTTAACTCTCACAACTTTTGCCAGAGTTGAAGATTTATATAAGAAAGGTAACAATGCCTTTTATTTAACAAAATATTTCGAAAATGTGAAAATAAAAATAATAAAATAATATGGCATCATTTCATCACTCTTTTCTCATCGTGTATTTCTTATCATATAAAATCAAAGGCGTATATCCAACAAATACGAAACATGCTTATAATTACTTCGAAGCCATACTATCATATTCGTACGGCTTAGGTTCCATTTCAATTCTAAAGTACAGAAGGTATAAAATACCCTCAGGCAATGATCGTGATGACAAAAGCTCCCCGATCGTGATGTTCGAAATTTTCTTTCGAATTGGCGGGGATGCACACCTGCGGGTGCCCATCCATTGTGTTCGAATTCATCGCTGCAGACGATAATTGTTGGCACCTGTTATTAAGGGGGCAGGGCAGATACACTGTAGCACACGCCGCAACTTAGGTGCAAGGTAGAATGGTTCGATTGTTCTTCTGATTACTTTTCGAATGAAAAAATGACAGTTTGGTAACTTGATTCCTTCTAATCGCTGCCGTTCATCTGACGGGGGATTTGGAGTTGTACTAATTGAACTACATTACGCAGTGTTTTAAGGGTATGTTAGAGGTAATAATTCGGTGTTTGTTTCTGAGATTGGGAGTTGTGATAAGAGAGGGTGGATACTGTGGATGATGTTCAGAGTGTTATATCTCAGTGTATCATGAATCTGGTTATAAGAATGTTTCGTGCTTGTTAAATTGTTTTAAATTCATTCCTGAATGAAGAAAAAGTTTATAATTGCAAGTTTAGTTTAGCATTTATGTTAGTTTATTCTCGATTTCCATTAAATTATTAAACAAAGGACAATGACATTATTTTATTCACAATTACTTTTCCCATTTCTTCCATATATTTTATTATATTAATTTATTGTTATAGAGAAAGTTTGATTGCAAATTATTTAATAAATATTGAAAAGAGCACAGCCTCAGCCTAGTTTTAAAAATCTTGCTGCCGTACAGAATTTCCAGCTATCCCAAAAATATATACTTCAATAATAGTTAGGCAATTTTTATGTATTTCTCTCTCAATTTAGGTATATTTTAAATTTGATAGTTTTGTTGGTTCATTTGTTGTTTGAGTTAAGGTATGTTTTGTGCTTATTATTACAAAACACACACAAATTTTCCCTGATAAAGCTTGAAAAATGAACGTTAAGATAATCTACATTGCAAGAGAGCTGTTATTTCATTAAATTTCTTAAGCAATATTGAGCTTTTTCAGTTGTAAAATATCTCTTCGAGAGCACTTTCTTATCAATATAATAGAGAGGTCCCCTTCGTAAAATTTGGAGAGTAGGTTTTAAAGATCGATAGAGCAGGTTACCACTTATCGAAATCGTAACCATGCACATTTATTTCTGGTTGAAATCGAGCTGTGAATGTTTATACTACAGTACGGCTGAAATTACGCATTTTTGATTGCCACATGAATTAAAAAAATCTAGGATTTTTCCCATTTCCCGTTGCTGTTAAAATAATTTGTCGATTTTTCTTTATTAATAAATATGTTTTTGGATTTTTAAGATATTCTTTCAACTTGATATTTTCACGATTTTTTAAATAAAATTGCAGGTTCCCCTTCACTTTTTTTAGCAATGGCCTTGCATGCCCTAGTCACATGGCGGCCCTGATACATAGATTGTAATCCTCAACTCCTCAAGTTAACACTTCTTTCTAGCACCAATAACATTCCTTGATGAAAGACACTTCACTCGATTTCACACCCACAACACCCTTCAATCCAGAGGAAATCTCAGTCTTGTCGTCAAATGCTTCCACCAAATATTTCCCCTTTTCAACCCAACTCGGTGGTGAAGGGCGAGTACAATAGGCTATTGAGGAAAAGCTTCCATTGTCGTTGGTCCGCCAACAATGGATTTTGAGGATATGTTGACGTGAACCTGTCAACATGGTGTGTGTGGATTGTAGCGTTTTTCAGAGAACATGTGATGACTGTTGAAGTTCTTTTGTTAATAGCACTCTTTAACCTTTTAAAAAGAGATGGTATGTCCTATAGACATAGTTGAAATCCTCTTTCTGTTACAGTATCACTTGGTAAAATTTAAACATTTTCTCTCTAGGTTGTAAAATCGTTAAAAAATGTAATTTTTGAGTGGTAAAAACGTTGTAAAAGATCGTGGAAATCGAAATATGATCTATTTTTATTAGTAAACTCAAGTGATTTCGTCGACGTTTATAATGGCTAAATATGAGATATTTCTGATAAAAAAATGTGTTCCTTTTTCGTTTATTTACGTCATTTTGGTTCTAATATTTAACTTATACTGCTATGGATGTTCTTATTTTAAAATATCCTTGTTTGAAACGCATTCTTGGATTTAATTAACCCTAATTATGACGTTAAGGAAAAACAAAAGGCATCCCTGTTTCTCATTAATCAAAATGGTTTAACATTTTCGAAGTAATTCTTTCAATTTTGCCGATTATGTTGTTTCACTCTTGCGAAAGTTTACATCGTCTTTTTAACTCTCATGATTTAAAGGGAAAATTATTCAATTTTTAAAATCAAGAACTTTCCATTATTATTCATTTTAAACAACAGGTAACACATTTGAGTCAATATTTCCTTTTCATCCCTTTACCTGTCAACTGCTCCCTGTGTTTGCCTTCTGACTTTTTAGGTTACGCCAACACAAGGGATAATCTGCCCAGTTCATATCGTTAATGTTTCCTAGCACCAGTCGGATATTTGACTTTTCAACGCAAGGTGTTGGGTCAATAAATGGTCAGGTGAAACGGATTAGAGGAAATATAGAGGACGGAATTAGCGACTTATTTCAAACATAAGCATTGGGATTAGCAATATCATTCTCTATAGGTGGAAAGTTTTCTTTTGAGGAAATATTATAAAGTGTTCTCTGACAGCTGAAAAGTTTCATAAGCGGAAGTGCAAACATATTTTGACTTTAAAAAATTATAGTTCGACATATTTTGGCACGTGCGCTTGACTGCTTTGCAAATTAAGTTTTTGCTTCATAAATAGATGGGTGCAAATCAGTCAGTGGTAACTTTAAACCATTAATGACCATAAACTTTGTAGCAGAGTGTTCATATTTTAAATACATAAAGCTCTTCAAAGACTACATAAATTTTGGGAATAATCATTCTATATATTTTGTCTCAATTGATAGGATTAAAAATCGTAAATTATATTTAAAATATATAGTGTTTACCAGTGTTTCATAAGCGACGGACGCTAAGCTGCAAATTTAAACACGTAATGTAATTAACGTATTATTCCATATTCAACTCGGAAATTATTACGGAATCAAGAACATTACGTACACTTTATTAATTTTAAAATAAGAAAATTACTTTAAGTTGCACATAAGCTTAAAAGTATATACGCAGAATGGTTTGTTGTTTTTATCTTAGAAAAAAACCCCACAATGTATATCAAAATAGTTACGGTGCAAATAAAAAGTTGCTAAGACGAGAAATTATTTCCCAAAGGTAGATTAAAATATAGATATATAACTGAATTTCTGAAATCTTTATATTATATATTACTATCACACATTGGTAAAAATTTCCCCCACATTTCATTTAATTTTTATGGATTTAAAATTATTGTTGACAGACTACTACATATTACTAAAGTTGCTTACATGCCCTTCCATATTGCAATTTTTTCTGCTTCGAATTTATCACTTTTATGGTTAGGAAAATCTGCAAGATTATTAAGCTCAATACATTTGAGTGCCGTTGATCACTTTTGGGGGTTGTAAATGCTCAGTCTATATTTATAAGGGGGAATGGGCGCGCTGGACCGTGGGTCTCCAAAAAAATGTGATTGGGCGGTCGTGGCCGAGTGGTTAAGGCGATGTACTAGAAATCCATTGGGGTCTCCCCGCGCAGGTTCGAATCCTGCCGACTGCGTTTTTTCAATTATTTCCTAAACTTGCAGATATTACGGGAGTTTAATTATTCCAAATAATGTGCAAATGAGCAGTCGTGAGTGGTTAAGGCGATGGACTTGAAATCCATTGGGGTGTCCCCGGGCAGGTTTGAATCCTGCCGGCTGCGTAGGTTTTAATAATTTCTAAAGATAATAAAATTAAAGTTTGTTGATTCCGAATGGACTACAAACGTGCATTCGTGGCCGAGTGGTTAAGGCGATGGACTAGAAATCCGTTGGGGTCTCCCGCGCAGGTTCGAATCATGCCGACTGCGTTTTTTCAATCATTTCCTAAACTTGCAGATACTTTGTGCTTTTAATTGTTCCAAAGAATGTTTAAATAGGCAGTCGTGGCCGAGTGGTTAAGGCGATGGACTTGAAATACATTGGGGTATCCCCGCGTAGGTTCGAATCCTGCCGACTGCGTAGTTCTAATATTTTCTAAACATAAAAAAAATTAAAGTTATTTGATTCCGAAAGAACTATAAACGTGCAGTCGTGCCG